>VXAD01003675.1:76274-146284 GCA_013399195.1 Dicrurus megarhynchus | reverse complement strand
GGGCGGCCCCTGCGGCCGGCGACGGCCGGGGATCGAGGTAGCCGGGGTGCTGCTCCCAGGGAATGCGCTGCCCAGGGAGGTTGGGGAGTCGCCGACCCTGGAGGTGTTGAAGGGAAGGCTGGACGTGGCATTTAGTGCCATGCTCTATTTGACGTGGTGGGGTTCGGTCGTGGGTTGAAGGCGGTAATCTCAAGAGGCCTTTTCCAACCTAATTCACTCTGATTTCCACGGGCTGTGGCTGCCGCTCGCCTCCGCGGGGCCGCTCCGCCGGCATGAGGGAGGCGGGGGGAGGCTCCGGCATCGCGGGGCGTAGCGAAAGACTGGTTGGTTTGTGCGAAAACAGCCCTGGGCTCGTTTGAGCAATACGGGTTTGATTTTTGCTTCTAAACTTGTGTTTGCTCCGTACTTACGGTTTATATTCAGTCTAGTGCTCTGTTCGTGTTTTCAAGCGTAATTGTGAGCTTCTGTTGAATGTACTTCAAATACTCGCTTGAAGTGGCGGTTTGGCTTACGAGGGTTTTTTAACATTTTAAAGTCTTCTCTTTGCTCAAAATCTGTAATATAACCGGTGACACAGCCAAGAAAAACCTTTCTTAACTCGGAGTGACAATGTTCGTTAATACCTGTCTTATGATCCTACACAGGTGCTTAGAAAAGGCCTTCGGAGGGGGGTTGTCCTTTCAACGGGGTCCTTTTTGGTTTATGAAGCTCATAAGCTGATTTCCGGCTTTGCTGAGGTTCATGCAAGCTTCAAAGGTAGTATTTTCAAATTTTGAAGTACGTTGGTTATTCTGATGTGAAACTTATATATGAAGGTGAAACTTATACTGAAGATGTACCACTAACTTTTAGTGCCAGCCTTATAGCGAAAATGGTATAATGCTTTTGATTTTTTCCATTAAGACTGCATGCAGTATCATTTCATGATAGGGTGCTTTTGAATTGGTTATGGGTAGTCTGGTAGCACTTCAACAAGTGATTATTTCAGGTGTCACCGAAAGCAGATCTAGTAGTTCATCCTGTCAGGGATAGAACACATGCACAAGGTGGATGATAACTGATTTGCTGCCCAATCTTTAAATAACTCTTATTGAAAAGATATGGGTCTGTTAGGAATGCAGACCAAAACTTAATCTATTTCTAGAAATTTTAACTAGTTCAGGTTTTCAGTATGAACACTGTGATTCCTGTTTAATCTAGTTGAGCAACACTGAGATAGCACTTCGTACAAAATTGAGAAATGTCTTCTATTTCTGTAACAATAAAAAGGGGGAAGCAAAGCCTTGCTTCGCTTACCAGAAAACAATTGAACAAGTGTTAAAATGTCTTTTCATATCCTTTGAATAAGGATAGTGTCCGTGTGGGAAGGACAGTAAGAATATCTTAAGAGGTGATATTGTTGCAGACTTAGAACATGTCTGTCTAAATAAGGATTTTCAGAGTCAGCGTGACTGAATGGAGAATGAGCCTAAATTGGATGTGTGCTCACCGCGTAGTTGAGGTAGTAGCCAGTTCAGGTAACCTGTTTCTCTGTGTCTCAAAAAAGGGAACATCTTTGATGTTTATGCAGATAGAAATAAAAATTCAGACAATAAATTTTTGAATGGATAAGGAGCTGTTTCATGTGTTATAGCAGAAGGAGCATCACTGAGTAGACTTGAAATAGCTACTCAGTACAGAAATAAGAAATAATAATAATGAAGAATAAAGAATTCATCATTTCTCATGAGGATCATAAATAACACTGCTTAGTTGCCTTTGGTCTTTTCAGTGCTCCCACGTGAATCTGACATTTACATTGCCAAGAAAAGCAATGCTAACGGGATTTCTATACGAGACATGTAATAAATATGGTGAAAATAAGGGTAAAATAGAAATACCTGAAAAATACTCTAAAGTAATGAAAGTATAATAATTTGCATAAAACAGCGTGTGGGAAATGCATTCAGAAGTTTTGAGTTCTGATCATTTAGTCATTAGATCCATTAGTAGTGATCAGGTCAGCAAGGAAACAACAGTTCAGTGAAGATTATACTGAAAATGTACCACGAAGCTCATTTTGGACGCTAAAATCCAAAGTCTACATAGACTGTTATCTTATCTTTGAAAGAGTTGAAAGAAGACATTTAGAGACAGCAAGGTTAAAAATTATCCAGAATGCACTGATTTATATTCTAGGATCTTTTTAAGCTGAAGAGGAGGCTTTTGTGTTCAGTAGCCTTCAATGTTTTGCTTCTTCTGTAAAGAAAATGTGCTGCCTTTAAACGTGGCCACTATATTTAGTAGGTAACTTGAAAAAGGAAACCTTATAAATATGATTAATTTTTATGAAATGGGTTAGAGCTTATGTTTTGATTTCTAAGTTTGATCATGGACCCAAGAGTAATACCAAAGAGACAATAAGCATAGGTAAAAGGTCTGTAAAAATTAGACAAGATTTTTGACTTAAAAGGTAATCTTTTAATGCTTTAATGTTGGCAGAAGAGTAAACTTGAAGTTTGTTCTTCTCCTGTACAGTTACATACATCAACAAAATTACCTATCTGCTTCCCTTTGCGTATTTTTCTTTCTAATTCCGTCTTTTCTCATGCTATAATCTTCTATAGTGTGATGTTTGATAGTTGTCTTTCCCATGTGCTGTTCCAAGTATTATATTTATTGATATATTATTATATTCATCCAGTTGTGGAGATAATATTCCCCCACCACTGTTGTGTTTCAGAGTATTTTCTAAAAAAAGAAAGTACCGTAAAAATAATGGTACTTAGTTCATAAATTGATACTCTAGAAAGCCAGTTCTGATTTGCAAAATTATTTTTGCTTTTAGTATCTTGAATACATGGGAGTTTCAGTAGATTAATTGTATTTTTTGGGTTTGTATTTGGGAAAATCCTAAGGACTTCAGTCAAAAAACCTTTAAGCAATGTTTTGTTTTGGCTTGTGAGTAAATAATGGGACCCACTCAAACTGCAGTAATACTCTGGCAAAACTGTGGAGCCATATTGAGAATGAAGAATATTTTTAAAAGTTGGGGTTTTTTTTCATTGTTATTGTAAGTTTTAAATTTTCTACATATACTAATGAAGGGGCTTTGTTACTCTCAACTCTCTTGTACTTGCCCTCCTGGTCCATTTTCCATATTTTTTTTCTTTTCCGCCATTTTCTCAAGTTATTTTTTAACTTATTTCTAGTAGTCTGATGCACTGAGAAAGACACCTTGGACTGTTAAATCTGTTCAGCATCCAAAACTGTCTTGCTGAAAGCTGTTGTAGTTTCACCAGAGAGGCACTGATTGTCATCCCCCTTGTGCATTGTAAATGTTGCTCGCTGTGCTTGTAAGTTGTTTGCAATGATGCCCTAAAAATGAGCTACATCATTTTCAGCTAGGTTGTCCTGCTCTAAAGTGTTTTGGTTTTGGTGGTGACGTCCTAATTAACTATAATTTGTTCTTCTGTTTCCACAATTTTAATTCCTTCATAAGTGGAAGATGTGATAGAACAAGCAGACTACCTGTATGGGAGTGGAGAAACTGAAAAGCTGTATCGGTTGCTGGTTCAGCATAAAAATAGGTACTTCATTGCCTTGTGACACTACTGTGGCTCCTTTTCTGTGCTCTTCTGTATCAGTTTTTCAACTAATATTCTCACTGTGGAATGCTGGAGAACCTATTTTTCACCCTTAGGAAGTAGGAAAGAAGGACTTGTGATCTTTTTCCTCCTAATGGAAAAATGAATGAAGGAAGAACTGGTAGTTGTAGAAGGTGAGGGTAAACCCTCAAGGTTTTCAGTCCTGATTGTTTGTTTTGTTACTCTAAAAATCCCTTAAAATATACTGCAAAAATTCCAAAAGACTGTAAAGTCTCTATTAAATTAGTAAGCCAAAATTAAAATGGTAGCTATCTAAAGTATAATGAAGTGTAAGCAGTGTTCCATAACAGTATGTTAACAAAATAAAACTTAAGATCCTTTAGCTTTGACTATAACCTACCATACACCATTTGATATGGTGATATAAATAAATACATAAATACACAGATTTATGTGCTGGTGGTACAGCTCATCTGTGTTTTTTCACTGTTTTTCTAGGAAGAATTTAATAATTCAAGTACAATTAGAGGAAAAAAAGGTGCATAATGTTTTAAGTATGCCAAGTAAACATCAATACAAATCAGCAGAGTGCTGGAAAAAATACCATCTGTCTAAGAACAGAGTAGCCCTACTTTTCCTTCTGGTGTTTTGAGTGGTACCATTGGGGTTTCTAAATGTGTATCTTTTTTTTTGAGAAAACAAAGACCTTCCCTGCAGCTGTGTTTGCTTTGCAGACCAGAATGGCAGAACAAAGGTATTGTCAGACAGTCTGTAATGGTGGGCTTTCATTTGCTGTTTGGTACCTTGGGGCTGTACATAGCATAGCATGACAGATGATTCACTGTTGTCTTATCACCCACTTGAGATAGACTTTGAAAGACTTCTTTAGGACATTTGCTTTGTTTCTGATTGCTTTAAAACATCAATGTTTCTGTTCTAACTAGTGATGATGCAGAGTTGTTATGGCGGCTGGCACGGTCATCACGGGATCTGGCTCAGCTTGGTAGTACTTCTGCAGAGGAGAAGAGACAACTGACATATGACTCCCTTGAGTATGCAAAAAAGGCACTTGAAAAAAATGAATCAAATTTTGCAGCACACAAGGTGAGCCGTGCAAAATAACTGAAATCTTGTTTGTTGATTTCTGCTTATAGAAAACAGAACAAATGTCATTGTGCTGTTTTAGCAAACTTCAGCATAATTTACCTTTTCAGTTGAGAATGAATGAGACTTCTAGTTCTTCCTAACATTTTTGGAAGATCTGAGTTCAGACTTTTTCAGGTAAACTTCCTCTAGGGAAACAGAAACTGATTCAGTGTGTGCAGGACCGTGAAAAGAGGTGACTGATCAGGGTGATTACAGCTGATGTAATCAGCTCCTCCTGCCGTAGTGTACCCTTAAAAATGTTGTACATCCCACATTCAGCATGCTGTTCCTGGGCTTTATAGAGTTTCACTGGAATTATTTCATGCCCTGGCTTTGTTCTGCCCTTTTTTTTTTTGGTGCTGCTTTTCTTACAGGCAAAGAGGTAGCAAAATGTAGTCACTTGCCTTGGTAACTTGGATCAGAAGAGGACATTTATTCCCTTACACGTGCAAACCAGCAGCTTGCTCCGATGCTGATTGAGCTGTTCACAACAAATACTTACTGCTTGTTGTCATCTGTGGTGGTGGCAGCTTTTGTGGCTGCAAGTTTTTTAAAATGTACTATTAATATAGTGCTGTGTTAAATTTTTTGGTTTTGTTATTTGAAATTACAGTGGTATGGAATTTGCCTCAGTGATGTTGGAGACTATGAAGGAATCAAGACTAAAATTGGAAATGCTATTGTCATCAAAGAGCATTTCCAGGTAATGCAGTTTTTTGCATATGATAAGATTAATGTGTCGATTGTGTGACAGCTGGTAACTTTTGGTGAAATACCAGAAGTGTACTTCTGTTCAGACTTCCTAGTAGCACTTTGTTTTTTGGGTTACTGTGACACACACTCCAGAAATGCCCCAGAAGCAAGGAGTACAAATTCTCTCCTGCAGTAAACTAAGTTGCTTTAGAAGGGAGTCTTGAAATAGCTGAAGTGCTTTAGACACCTCTTAGGACTAGATCAAATGTAACTCTGATATTGAGAAATGGCTGTGTGGCTGTCCTTTTAACTGTGGATTATGTAACAGTAAAGGACAAATACTGGAGAAGATAAATTTTATCTACTAATTTTATATCACCAGAGATTATATCAAAATCTGAACTCGCCAAGTCTCAAATGCAACTTTTAGTGACTTACTAAAGAGAAGTGCTTAGACATCTGTCAGTGTCATCAGATTTTTGGAGGTGAGCTGCTTTAGTTGTGCACTGAATAAATAGTGTATTGCCTTGAAATTCTACACACTATCAGTCTGGTTTAATTAACAGTAGGATAACAAGTCTCTTTTTAAATATATTTTAATCCATGTGTCAGAACAACTTCTTTACATATTGTGTTGTTTTTTTCTCTCCTCACCAGAGAGCCATTGAACTGAATCCAAAAGATGCTACAACAATTCATCTTATAGGGATTTGGTAAGATGTGTTTTCAAACTAAAGTTAGCACATGGCAAAGAAAAATGCAAGAGTATAAGATACCTTGCATGAATTGCAGAACTGCTTGGAATAATTTCGAATGTGCTTGTAATTGATGCAAGCATGAAAACATATTGAACAGGTATAACTTCATGCCTTGAAAAAGTCTAGCTGTTAATTCTTACACAGTTCAAAAAGATGAAAATTTATTTGTATGGAACAAAATTTATTTAATTTATTTGTATGGAACTATTAAAAACTCATTTTGCAGTCATTAAGTCTGCTTCATAGAACCCAAAGTGGGCATCAGTGATAGTGAGTAGTGCTCATTTTGTTCTGGAGCATGTGAATCGAGTCAAAACTCAACACTGAATTTACGCTGAATTTCAGTGACAGCTGCAACTTAATACAATCTGTGAAAAGCTATCAAAAGTGAGATATATTCCTAAAATATTTGTTATTATCTGTCACAATACAGTATTTTAAAAGTTAGATTAAATAAAGGGAGCTTATGTATTATGTATTAACCAAAAATAATTTAAATTTAATTTACTTCTCAGTGAAAATGGTACTAAGAATTACTGTTACATACCAGGCAAGTGGACTGGAAATAGAACTTTCCATACTAACCACGGTATTCTGTGCAAGTGGTGTGATGGAAAGCAATATCATTTATGTGTCAGTGAGAGACTCCAGACAGCACTTTCAGTTATTTGTTTGAAAAAGACCAAAAGTGTTACATTGTTTTACAGGAGATCTCTATTGTAAGATTGAGAGATTGCAAATAAAGAAAGGCAGTGTATTTTCAGCTTAAAAATATACTAAAAACCACAGTCAATTTTTCTGTGGTTTTTTTTGATTCCCGAGTATCAGAGAAAATGACAATCTGGTCCAGAGTTTTTTACTAGTTTAGAAACTTTGGTGTTTTGGCATCCACCATTCACTCCCACATGATCTAAGAATTGCAATAGTCCAGATTTCTAAGCATAAGTATATGCTACCAACTGACTAAGCCTCAGGGTCCATTGTGAGAGAGGAAGCTTGTTCTGGAAAGTACTTAAGACATTGTTCCTAAGGAAAATTAGAAAAGATGATCACAAATGTGAGATTAATACTGCTTTTGGCTCTAAAATATTCCCATGTTGTATATTTAAATGTACTCATTACTGAATTCCAGAGCCATCTTGATCTGAAACTGGCATTTAGTATCAGCCAGTTCTTGAGTTTTTTCTCCTTTCTCTTTCTAATTTGTCCTGGACTGAATCTCTTTCTGATAAGGCACATCTAATGACAGACTTTCAACTCACACTGTGTATTCCATGTCTCACCCCCCTCTCCTCCAAACATTTACAGTTATTAATTTTCGACCTCCTCTAGAATGCTCTATTTTACACAGTGAATAATAATTGTAATCTCATTGTGGGAGGCTACTAAAGTGAATAGGATTTTTTAATGTTTACACCCAGAATGTTCTGTGCACTTGAAATGCTTCAATAAAAATGTTTAATCCTTCCAGCACCAATAAGATAAGTGACTGATTGATTACTTGTGTTATTTAGTAGATAGAAAAACAGCATAGCATGGCTTAGCCTAGAACACAGTGGTTTGATTCTTGAATTTATTTTCATTCTTATAGATCAGAGTCTCAGGAATGTACTGCAGATCTACTTTATATTAATAATTGAGAAAAGCAAAGTAGTGTTGAGGTAAGGCAATGACATTACTCAGTTGTGCTGTTTTTGCAAATACATTAGAACAAAATACACATAAATCATTAAAATTTTTCAAACTCAAAATGTGTCTCATGCTTAGTAATTGTCCCAGTTTTAGCTAATGTAGTTAGTTCCCAGTAAAACACACATGAAAACGTCTTTAGTAGCAGCTTCAGACATCTTGCTACTTTCTTGACAGATGTAAGAATGTGCTTATACAACTTGCAATGTGTCTGCAGTTTTGACTCTTGGAATCAACAATTACAACATCCAGTTTTTATGTCCAACAACAATTATAAGACTGTTGCTCGAAAACAAGAGAACTATGAAGGGTAGATACAAATGTTTCTTTTTGCTTCAGGTGTTACTCCTTTGCTGAGATGCCATGGTACCAAAGAAAAATAGCTGCAACGCTGTTTGCCACACCACCAACCTCCACATTTCAAGAGGTACAGTATGAAAATGTTTCACAGATTATTATTCCCCACACAAAGCTGATGATGCACTTTTTACTTATTTTCCTGACAAAGCTGACTTCTGCTTATGGAGTAAGCATGGAGTTGTGTGTTTACAATTGTCAGTAATAAAATGAGAATATAACAGGGTGGTGAGGGATATCTAAAAACATAAAAACCTTTATTTTTCTTTAGCTTTATTATGATGATGATTTCTATTATTTATAAATTGCTACACAGAAAAAAAACCCCAAACAAACAATTAGCACACACAGAATAGTGAAAATTATTTAATGTAATTTGTGCATTAGAAAATAATAAGCTGTATGTAACTTAGTTTGTATTTACTGTCATGCTCTGTTGCAGATAACTGTCTGTACTAGTCCAGTGGTGATGATTTATATGGTGGTGTTATGCCATGCATTTATTTGCTAGTTCTAATAGAATTTGTCCCCTTATATTAAATGTCAAAAGCAAAAGCTTGCTTTGTTACTTAAATGAACAAATACCCTTTCATTCTCTGGCCACATATGGTGTGGGTTTTTTTCAGTTGAAAGTACTTCTGTTCATCTTTTCTATGAAGATTCCTGCTGTCATGCACCCTAAAACATACTCTCCAGATGTTTATCTTTTAAAATAGTGTGTCTAAAACAGTGTTTGTCTAAACCAGTGTGCATCTTATTTAAACACCCGTACATATATAGAAACTTGACAATAGAATTGGTAATAGAAAAGTTTGCTGCAGCTCTTTTAATCTTTGTTTGTTTAGAGCAGCCAACAACTGTTTTGTTCTCTTAAAGTGCGGGGGCAGGAATCACTAGAAAGTAATTGTAGAAGGCTGCTTGCTGTTACACCCAAGGCAATTTAAGAGCTGATTGAAAAAGAAATAAAACTTTTTAATGGAATGTCAAGCTTGTAAGTTTTGCTGGAAAACCACTCTCAGAAGAATACAAAGTGTCAGCCAGGATTTCAGATACTGCCAGAATCGTGCCAGTCGCAGCATTCAGTTCTGTAGCACTTAAAAGTCACTGAAGAAGCAAACTTGTACTGGTAAGACTTCTGCAGTTCCAGTACAAAATCTGTTTTGTAGGTATGTCCACACTTTAAAGTTCTGTGAGAGCTTTTTCCCTCCAACTAGTACCATTAGGAAAAGGTAGGGATGGACTGAAATTTTGTATGTGCTGAATGGAAAACTAGGTGAAAATGTGTGGATATCATAGATCCACACATTTTCATAGGAATTCCTTCTTCAGGTATGTGCATAAGGCTTTAATTTGACTATTGTGTTGTTTATTCTCCACTTTAAAGAATACAATTTTGTCTTTTACAGGCTCTTCGTTACTTCCACATGGCAGAAGAAGGTAATACTTGTGGAAAAATATCTTTTAGGATTGATGACTTGCAGTAAAACTCTAGCTATCATTATCACCTTAATAACTGAAGCCACCAAACCCAAAACAGTAGCTTATGATCAGCTGATAAATGTGGTAGGCCTGTCAGCATACTGCGCTGTTACATTGGAACATTTTATCAGAGATACTTAAAAGTATGTTACACACTTTAAAAAGTATGTTACACACCTAGTATACACTACTTACAGTGTAACATGAAGGTTTTTTCAGAGTATTAAAGTGAAATTTGTACCTTCCTGACAATAAAGTACTTTTTCCCCAAGGAATTCAACTGGAGTGCAGGGGGGCAGAAGAAATAAAAAAAGGGAATTCTGTGTTACTTTTTCTGAATTTTCGTAGAGTTCAAAAGTCCTTTGTATTCTAAATAGAAAACAGAAAAAGCAGACTTTGTATTATTTCAGAAGGTATCACGATCAAGAGTGGTAATCTGACAGTTAAACTGTCCACATGGTGTAAAATAAAATATGAACATGTTATTTCTCCAGGAGTGAAGCCACAAGCAAAACTGACTAGCTGACAGATAAAGGAAGACAAGGGAAGACAGTGTTCTATGAAAGATTTGTACATAGTTAAATCAGTGACATTTAAAGGAAAAGCTCATAGTGTGTCTTTCCCTGGGTGTCAAGTAATGCAGCTGTGAACTGAAACAGTGAACTTCATCTCAAAATTTGCCTCCAAAACACCTCTATATGTTTTGAAACTTCACCTTAAATCCAGCAGCAGAGAGAGCCTGTGATATAAGTATGAACAGTAGGCAAGACTAGTCTTTAATAATGAATGATGCTTTATAAAAGCAAGCTTTAAATCTTTCCTTAAAAAATGTTTTGTGTGGATACAAATAGTTTTGTTTTCTTCTGTGCAGCAAAAACTAAGCTGGTATCTGTATGTGCTAGGAAATGTGCCCTATTTTCCCTTGCCTATACCTGCTATAAGCTGGTTGCATGGCGTGTTGTACCTGCTAGGTCCAGAAAAGCCCAAAACCTGCAAAGCAAAGCTGTTATGCATTAAGCTCACTGCTTTGCTCTTTGTGAGGAACTAGTGTCATTAACTAACAAGCTGCTAGTTAATATAATTGTTTATGAGACCAAAATCTAGCAAGTGAAAGTTTTACATTGGCTTCCTTCTGATCCAAAGCCGAACTACTTTGTTTTCTGAAACAAGTATCAAAGTATAGTATGCTGCTAATTCTCATCTAAAGCTTTTTGCCTGTCTCTCTGCAGCTGATCCAAATTTCTACAGCAAAAATTTGCTCTTTCTGGGGAAAACATACTTGAAGTTAAACAATAAGAAGATGGCTCTTCTGTGGTTGAGCAAAGCAAAGGAGTATCCTGCACAGACAGAGGAGGACAAACAGGTAGGAAGTTAAGAACTGTAATAGTACAATCATATATTGTACCCAATGCGTACGACATCATGGCAGTGGAATGTTTTATAAAATTAACTCAGAGGAAATTATAGTTCAGCACCTATAATTCAGAATCACATCAACACCAAAAATTCTAGTGTGTTACCAGCCACCTCTGAAAACAGTAGTTGGAAATAATTCTGTTTTATTCATAGTAGAGAACTGTTACCCTTTCTTCTTCATGGTAGTTTCATAGTGCTAACAACCACCCAGCCTTAGCTGTGTTGCTGAAGTTCAGGCAGGCAGCTGCACTAGCCGGTTTCTATGTGAACACAGATTCACCTTCCATATGCCTGAAGTGGGTAAGGTAGGAATCACAATTTGGAATAGCTAACAATCATGTGAACACAAGGAAGAAAAAAACACAGATGTACCAAAACCTTAATATTGCAGTCTTTCCTAGGCCCCTAGGGAGAGATTCAGACAATCTGAATAAGACAAATTAAGATAATGTATCTTGGACAGCAAATCTAGGAAATGCTAGATGACATGAGTCACTTAATTACCCTTTGAAACTGCACAGAAGGATTCTGGTTTGGAGGGTAGGCATCTGCTTCCTACATAAACATTCAAAGTACTTCCAAGAGAGGTAATCCATTAGATTTGTTCATACCTGGTAATGCATTCAGTAAAAACCAAAGCAGTTGCAGTTACCTTTCATAAACAATCATGTTAACAGCAGGACTAACAAAGCTTCATTTCCAGTTCATTTTTCTTATGGTTGATGGACCTTTATTTCATTTAGCAGTGAGCTGCAGTTGAGATGCACATTCTGAATGTCCATACAACACTCTGAATGTCCTAATTGTAAGAAATACTTTTGGTAGGATTTTGCATTTCACACCTCAGAAAAAACACTACTGAGGTAGTGGTTTAGAATCCCTCTGTAGATTGTCTAGTAAGCCTCAAACTGTTTCTTCCAGAAGTGAGCTCCTTTAGTAACATCTTTCAGTGGAAATGAGTGTTACATTCCTCCAGTACCTTGCAAAATGTTTAGGAATTTAATAGCCTAAAGGAGTAGCGGTCTCAGTGTGTATGAAATTAGTCAGGTCTTCTGACAGTTACTAGTAGCTGGAGGCACATGTGAAACCACTGATCCCAAAAACTTGTCTTTCTTTAGGAACCATACAGAAAGTATAGACAGGAGGGAATTCTGTGCAGTAGCCAAGTAGTTAAACCGCTGATCTGCTTCAGCTACTTGTGGCCTCCTGGTACAAACATCTATTTCCTAATCTCTTAGAGGGGTGCAGAGCTGCTGAACTGAGAAAGGTGGCATTCTCCCCATTCTCTGGGTGAATGTGTAAAATGCAAAATTCATTGGGAACTAGACTTGATAGTCCACTATGAAGGAAACTGGCCTGTGCAAAGACATTTGAATTCTTGTCTCAGCATATCTAGGTTTTCTGAACATTTGTTACTGCAGATGCTCAGAGGTATCTGGCCTATGTTGTCTGCATGGCTTGCTATGTCAATACCAGAAGTTTGTTCAGTTGGAGGTTTTTATGTGGTTTGAGGAGGGAGGAGAGGGTGTTGAGAATTTTTTTTGCTGTTTTGTTCAGTTTATTGTTGGGGGGTGTTTTAATGTGAATGTTAGAGATCATATTAAAATTTTATTAGGTTTTAACCAGAAAAAGGCAAACAGAACCTCAGAAATGGTCTCGTACTTCTTAGTAGCTATCCAGAGTGTTGAAAACCCTAGGTTGGTTGGGTGTGGTCAGGGGTGGGACAGCTTCCTGCATGCTTCTATTGGACTGCAACAAATCAAGAGCTAGTATCTGTATTCAACACAAATAAACTTCATTTATATAGTAAGTGAATTACACTGAAGACACTGGTTTAAGTGTTTTATTCCTATTCATGTTTCAAGTGTTGAGCATCTTGAACTACAGAAGAAAAATGACTACTTCTAGGAGTGTTCTGAATTTACACAACTGCAGTGAAACATCTGGGTGCTTGTGAGGGAAGTTTTGCTAGAAGAACCTGTAACTACCTGGCACTGTTATGTTACATTTATTTCTTTCAGGTACAGAAAGAAGCTTTGGAGCTGCTTAATTCTATATAAGAAGAAACAAGATAATGGGAATTCAGTGCCCCAGGTTTGAGCAGCATAGGAAAAGGCCGCAAATACTACTTTGGTTTATTGAAGCTGTTAATCAAAGTACAGCCCAGACCTTGTATCTCCCTCTAATTTCTATTAAACTCTGAACTGGAAGATCTGTTTCATTATGTGATCCTGTCTGTTGATTTACATGGGAATGAAGGGGGGGGCTTCATTCACAAGCAGGGTCTATAGTTAGATAGAAAAGGCTGGGAGAGTGATTGCATGGGTTTTTAATTAAGTTTTTTACACTTTTAAACTACAAGTTATTTATGAGGAATCATAAGAAACATGACTAGCATGAGTTTAAAGAAAGGAGCTACAGGGTCATGACATAATTATAATCCTGCAATTTTTTCTACAGTGTTTTCCTGTGAGGTCCAATGGCCTTCAAGAGTAATAGATGCTCCTACAGATTTATCATTAAGGCTGCACCATCTTAAATGTTAAGTGTTTGACTTTGCAGAAGGTGGTGTGGTTTAAAATAAAAAATGAAGGAAAAAAACCAGTAGGGAATATCTAAGAAAATCCCTTTATGGGTGATACCAGCACCCATGTGCAGTGAGAAGCTTTGTGATGGTTTAGTGGCTGTAAATGTTTGCCGGGCACACACACTTTACCCTAGACTGTGACCACAGGAGGAATACGCACTCCCAGTACATCAGATAGGAACTACTGTGTGGAAGCGTATGGACTTCTGTTTGTAGACATAAAACTTTCTTCTTGGTATTTCTACTATGTTGGCAGGAATTTTCACCAGAAATAGAAAGTAACCTAAGCTAGGTGTCCAGCCAAACAATATATTCCAAGAGAAAAAGAGGACCAAATAATAAAAAAATGGGAGGCAATCAATTCCATCAATGTAGAAAAACAGTCTAGGAAACTGTACAACAGTCTAGAAAAAAAATTGATTAGAAATACCCAATGTTTGCATTACTAGGAAAGGGTATTGCAATCTATAGGAGTAAGATGAAGAACAACATAAATTGCTTACACTAACAAACCACACTTGAGCTAAGTCAGTAGTAAAAATTCATGGCTAAGAGAGAATCTGGGGCTTGAATTAAAGCCTGATGTCACAAAACTACAATTAAAACAGGATTTTCTCAACTACCATAAAGTAATTACTATTTTTCTATTAGTAAAGCATCAAAATGAAGTGCTCTGTGTCACAGTGTCTCAGGTGGATGATACAGTGTTTGAGAGAGAATTTTCTGCATTTGTATTCTACAGAAACATCTGCCATACAGAGAGTTGCTTCTGTTAGCTTTGTGACAGAGGCATCTTTACTTAGGTGCCTTGTGCAGCAGCTGAAAAAGGAAGAATATCCAGGTACTGAGCAACAGCTGTGGAGTGTGTAGTGAAAAGCAGCTGAGTTGCAGGAAGAAAGGAACCAACAAAACCCATAAACTACACACCAGCTCCTTCAGGTACTATTACTTCACTGGTTCCCTGGTCTGATCTCCAGCCATTGCTGCCTTCCCTCTTTGCTGTCTTACTCACTCCCCCAAAATGTAAGTGAAATATGCAGAATTCAAATGGGAAAAGAAAAAATTACAACATAGTCTTACTGAAATTCCCAGAAAGTTCAAGTACAGTACATACATGCACACAGGTATATTAATTTTGCTTTTTTTTCCTCTGTAGCCAGGAGGTTTCAGTTAGTCCAATTCACAGACTTAGTCTGTGGCCAATTCATAGTCCAATTCATGTTAGCCATACACATGTACAGAAAGCTACTGGGATTGGTTTTTTCTTGCTTGCTAATCCTTACCCACAGAAAAAACTGGAGCAGTTATGAGACAGCTAAAGTTACCAAAACAATGAAACAACTACATTCTTGTGATGTGCTGTCTTTTTTATTATTTTGTTCAGTTACTCACAGATTCACAAAATTCAGCAGTTGGTAGTGGGTCACCAAGTCATTCATTAGTGCAAATTCATCAACTGTGACATTTAGCCCTCCTTGTCTTTTAGGCAAGTGACACACACTCCTGGTGCCTGGCCTTTGACCTTCTTGCTTTGTTTTCTTAAACTTCCTCCATCCTAATCAGCATAAGTGATAATTTAAGTGGATTTGCACTTCAAATTAATTCAGTGCTGTATAAAAATGGTTTTGCAGAAGATATTTGGTGGTGTATGAAAAACCCTCAAAGTGGTGGAAATTTTTGAAGCTCTTACAGAAAAGTTCATGTAAGACAGCAGTCTGTTGGGCCCGCTGCACCGCTGCTGTGACCAGAGCTCTGTACAGGTACAGCTCCAGTGTAAGCTGTGCATATTGAATACAAAGCCTTGAGACAATCCAATATGTAGAAAAATAAATTTCTGGCAGAATTCAGCTGCTGTATTGGAAAGATACATGAAGAGATATAGCTGTTTTTTCTGTGTGTACACTTTTAACAGTGCAATATGATATGTTAACACAAGTGTGTTGAATCGTATTCTAAAATCATTTTCATGTGTGTACAAAATTCTGTGTAATTTAAATGTAATGGAATTTACAGATAATATTTAAAGCATGTTACAAATGGTGATTTAGAACATTTTTACTCTAAAATAAGGAAGCACAGTTTGCTAAAAGTGGCATTTAATATAATTCACATGAATAAGGTGTTAATTTTAGTACTTTTTTAAACACATCTTTGCAGTTCAGCAAATATATGCCAATAAAATGCCAATAAAACTAATTTTAAAATGCTTTTATATTATTGTGCACTTAGGACAAACCTGACCTACATAAAAGGATGACAGGTTTTAGATGTACTTCATTCAAATACATCTAAATTTCTGTAAGAACTTTAGAGAAATGAGAGTATTTAATACTAAATATTTTTATCTGTGCAAAGCTTAAGTAACTTTCATTTTATTTGAGTTTACTAGATCCAGTATCTGAAACTGAACATGAACACAGAAAGCAGCAAAATTCACATTACCTTTTGTATACCCTTATAGCTCAGTTTACATTAATATAACTCTACAAAGTTATAAAAAGGACATCATGGATTGAAAAGGGAAACCAAACAAACAAAACAAAACCAAACAAAAAAAAAAAAAAAGAAAAAAAGAAAAAAAGAAAAAAAGAAAAAAAGAAAAAAAGAAAAAAAGAAAAAAAGAAAAAAAAGAAAAAAAAAGCCTGCAAGACACCAGACCAAGAAGATAATGGGTAGTATTTTCTCTTTTATTATTTTTTGTTTGAAGATTACCTAACATCCTCGTGGTAATAACCCAAGGTACTATGTAAACAAATTTCAATGCTGCTCAAATTAATTAAAATACTCTGTTCAGCTCCTGCAGTAAGTCAGAACAGTGGCACCAATTCCTTTCAACATTAAATCACATTCATCTCATTGTACATGACTCTTGTGCAAGTAGTAAAGGCTTTATTCATGACCTTGGCTACATCAGTAGGGAGGGATATATCAGCTATTTATGTATTTAAAAAATTAAACTGACAGAACAACAGATTCTGTCATCTCAAATACCAGCAGCATCTTTCTACATATTTAGGATACGTTTGGCCTAAGCCTTTAACACCTTTTAAAACAGCCATGCAGTAAAACAAACTTGGAGATGTTTCTTTAGAGAACACTGAGCAGTTTAAACATTTTTCTGAATGATAAAGCCAAGATAAAGCAAATCCAGGCCCTTTCAAATGGCTGCAACTTTTCATACACTTAAAGCTCTATAAAACTAGAGCCCATTAGTATATATATTTATATTTTTTTATATATATATTTTAAATAAGTCTCTTGTCTGCTTTCAAAATTTATGGAGGGGTTTTTCTGGTCTTTTGAAAGGGCAATAAATAAAAGTAGAAAAGGCTGAACTGTTTTGCATATATTTGTGGAAGAACAGAGAACAATTAAACTTATAGAGTTCCAGAAAGATCACTGTACAGAACAAAAAGCTTATATACAATTAAGTGTGCAATTTTAGTTGGCTGGGCCTTTTATTATGCAAGAGATCCTTTTTGACTAGAAGCCACTTCTACTCTTGTCCAAATCCCTCAGTTTCTTCAATGGCAAAGAGCAACTTCTCTTTTAGTTGTTCATAGCTTTTATATGGTGGCAAATCCAAACGATTAAAACTGAGCAAAAACAAAACAGTATTTTGTTAATTTTATCTAAATCCCATGTAGAACTCTACAGAACTCAACTGTTATAGTAGAAGTTATAAATGTTCTGATCTAATAATTAGAAAAAAAGAAATAAAAATCAGCACAATCTCACTGCCTTGACATTTCTACAAGAAGTAAAAACAAATTTTCAGAGGAATATTTTAAGAAACAAAAGACTGTTACCAGATAAAAAACCAGAATCATTAAGGACTAAAGGCA
Source organism: Dicrurus megarhynchus (assembly GCA_013399195.1). Lineage (NCBI taxonomy): Eukaryota > Metazoa > Chordata > Aves > Passeriformes > Dicruridae > Dicrurus > Dicrurus megarhynchus. The sequence goes on along the minus strand of VXAD01003675.1, from coordinate 128,727 downwards.
GCCCAAGATACAGGGGACTATAATACTGAGAAAAAATATCATATAAAAACATGATACTTACAATAATAATTACTATTTCTTATAATAGTAATACTTAGAAAAGGAAATTTTCAGCATGAAGTTTAATATAATCCCAGTCTGATGCATCTCCAAATTTCAACAACAGTATAAAAAAAGCTGAACTTTTCTCCTTCCTACACGTGCTTGGATATAGGTGGGTGTTTCTTCCCTCCAAATTTTGCCCTTAAAGGCTTCTGCCAAAACACTTCATTCCATGTCTTCCCCAAAATTATCCTAGACAAAACATGTTTAACTCTTGCAAACATCACTTAAACAAAAATCCAGTGGAAAAAATGTAAAATGGAGGACACCCTTAGGTAGTTTAAAAGTATGATGAATATTATTGTCACAAGGTGCCAAAGGAAAGTGTGTCCATCTTGCACAGTTCATATAAAAAACTGATCTGTGTACCTGTTGCACCAGTTCAGTGTGCACAGGAATGCCAAGCCAATAATGGCCAATCTGAAGCCTGGTGGGAAAAAGTATCAGCATTCTTGGCTAAGCATCCTTGTTTTGAGCGTTTTCTGTGATTTCTTCTCATGACTATACATTTTATCTTTTATAAGGTTATGGCATAATAACTGTATCTAATAACTGTATGTGCCTATTACTAACATGACTTGTTCATTTATTTAATAGTCTCTAAAATAATTAGGAAAACACCTCTCAGTTCTACACACGGATGTTCTTGTACTTTCGATAGATCTGGCACTGACAAACTGTTCAGCACAGTAGCAAAATTTAATAAGAGGGCAACTAGAAAAGTTTTCAATACTGTCATACCAGGGCAATCAAATGAAGCTGAAGATGGAGATAGAGAATTGATTCAAATTAGATTTCATTTGATTTGGCCAATGCAAGCCTGGAAGAGATAAACCACTAAAAGTACAGAAAGTTTACATGTAACAACTCACCAAGTGTGACTTCTTGGTAACCAGGTTTCCTTACCAACTTTTTCAATGCAGAATTTCTGAGGACCATTACTTCCTAGAAAAGAAGATTTTGAAAAGTGTAATCTGTTCCTTTTAAGTAGCATACATGATATATACATGACATAAGACACAACTCAGGCACAGCAGAGTTCATTAGTTACATGAACATGCTTCTCACAGAAACAAGCTAATTTCCAAATAGTTTATAAACATGTTCATGGGATTTATGATATCAAAAGCCCTTCTAGATCCAAGGTGATGAACATGAAGTTCCTCTAATCTGTACGCTTGCAGCATGGTTCATTTGCGAATGAAACAGTGACAATGTAAGAACCGTTTTGGTCACCTTTTACTTACCCATGAGTTCAGCAAATCCACCCAGTGGTAATCTGCAAGTGCCAGTGACAAACTGCAGAAGTCGCATGCGAACCTCGTTGTCTGTTTCTTTTACAAACTAGGCACAGAAATTCAAATTACTTAATAAAAAGTTTTAACACAGCTGGATAAAAACAAAAACCCCATGAGATGGTTGAAAAAGTTTAATTCCATTTAAAAATACTCCACCTTGGTACCAGTTTGCACTTCTTGACTTTAGCAAAATTGGGTGGAGGGAGAAGAACTGTGATTTCAGATTATATGCACTGTCATCCATTACAATGTGAAGGCTGGGAACAGCAAAGAAGAAGAATCCTTACCTATTTTATTCTACACTAAAATACAAATCATGCCAATGCTTTTTATGAAGACAACTGCCATTATATTAAACACAGCACTAGTCTAGCCACAGACTCTGGGTATTTCAAGACTAAATATTCTGTGCATGTGGAAGTCTCAGTGAGAGAAAACCCATCCATAACAGCTGCATTACTTTGTCAGGAAATTCACTGGGAAAGGAAGAGGAAGAAAAGAGAGCAGAGATAGAGAACATCTCAGTAGGAAAGGGGGCATTAATATACCTAGAATTTTGACTCAGAAAAACTTGCATATAAATGTTGATACTTAAACTTCTTTAGATTCTTTCAGTACCAAGCATCTTAAAAAGATGTATCATCAGATCTTACAATATAAATAAGATAGGAAATAATTGATTTGCATCGCTTTCCCAGAGAAACTGAGTCAAAAGCATCTCTAAAATGGTGATTTTTCATAAGATAGGAAGACCCTAGGTCTGACTTCTCTTTAGGAAAATTCATAGAAACTATGAGCCTGAAGAGTATTTGAGGATTTTTCCTTAGCCAATTTCATTAAAATGTGAGTGAAGATTATTCAGTGCTAGATCAGAACAGTTAATATGACCATAATCAAAAGTACTATGTGGGATTTTTAGTTCACAGAATCATAGAATGGTTTGGGTTGGAAGGGACCTTAAAGATCATCTAGTTTCAACCCTCTGCCATGGCAGGAACACTTTTCACTAGACCAGGTTGCTCAGAGCTCCATGCAGCCTGGCCTTGAACACCTCCAGGGATGGGACATCCACAACTTCTCTGGACAATCTATTCCACTGCCTCACCACCCTCTCAGCAAAGAACTTCCTCCTAATATCTAATCTAAAGCTACCCTCTTTTTGAATCCATTTCCCCTTGTCCTGTCACTACATGCTCTTGTAAAAAGTCCCTCTCCGTCTTTCTTGTAGGCTCCCTTCAGGTACTGGAAAGTGAAGATGTACAGGTGTACTACATATGAGAACATTTAGAAGGCAAATCACTGCCCAGAATAAAAAAAACCTCATTGAATAATCAGTAAGGACAACATACAGAAGAAAATGTTCATAAGCCAGCATCCAAATGTAATGTGTGTGTCTATCTGCCATTTCTCACCCTAAAGTATCCTCCCTAAAGACCAGTAATCCTCCTTTCCTTCTCTGAAAAGAAAAAAGAAAGGAAGCTGTAAGAACCTTCATTTGGATGGCCCTCCACTCTAGATGCCATTTGTGCTACAGAATAAAACAAAACCTGAAGAAGTCAAAACTGTAACTGATTAACATACCTGCCAGAACCATATGATCTGCTTGCTATTCCTTGTGTAATGACGATAAACAGTGTTCCTCTGCCAGTCTGCTAAATCAACTTCTTGCATACCACAGAGCATAACCTAGAAAAGAGAATGATTTTTTCACATTAAACACATAAATTAAGAGTATTTTCTATATTGTATGAGACATGGTAACAAAAATGAAAGGTTTTGCTCCGAAAAAAAGACTAGTAATTTTTTTCATTTTACTACACAATTAGATTTTCCTTTATCCGAAGTTTACAGAGCTACTCCAAAACTGTGTATCTATTTAAGTGGTCTGAAAGACTGAATACCAGAAACTTGGTATCTTCAAACTAATAGCTCAATAATAAAAGGTACTACCTTTCCCATAAGAGGAATTTTTGTATTAAGGAGATTACACTTTCCATTAAATCTTCGCCTCATATTCCAAAATGATGATGATTACATTGCTGCTACTGCTACTAATAAAGATAAAACTTACTGCAAAGTAGACGTCTGAAAAGTATTCACTACAAGAGGCAATGAAAGTTTAAAGTTCTAAAGGCAAAGCCTTCTGCAAAACTGAACACTGAATAAGATCAAGCAAAGCCTTTTCTTAGAAAAAAACCTCCCATTTAACTTAAGAAGGTTTCAGAAAGCTGCTCATTATATACAGGGAGCCTTGGCAAGTCACACAGAAATAAATGAGCACAGCACTACAGAGCCTGTTGTCCCTACTCCAAGTCACAGCCCCAAGAGTGAACACAGGGCAGGCTGATTGTTAAGTAAACATGGAGCGTGCAAGCAATCCCTGTTACCAGCCTTTGGGTTAAATACTGAGGATCTGCAAAGTTCAGTTTCTGACCTTGTTGGTTGCTCCAACTTTCTGTCTTTAAATGTAAGAACTCTAGAACCTTAGACTGTGTATGTGATACCAAGCAATCACCATACACTACAATCAACTTCTGTGTCATCTGTTACATGGTAATTCTACCCATCTACCAGAGAGGGAAAAGTCTGTGACTCAGAGATCCATCAGTGACCTGATATATTTTCACAGATACTTTCAAAAAAACATTTTAATGCTGAACACTACAAAACACTGATTCAAAATACTGATTCAATTCTATCATGATTTAATCCCACTGCTCCTAATAAATTCTCCAAGTTCCAGAAGCTATCAAATGCAGCATGCACAGACAAGAGATTCAAGCTGACCTATCCATTTAATCTCTCCATACATAATACCTTTGCAAAAGGTGAAAATGTTGAATAAAAAACCTCACCTCCAGTTCCTTTTCATCAAAATAATGTAGCCATTGTAGAGGAACTACTTCATTAAAACCATCAAGAAAAGCTTTGGTTTGTTCTCTAACTCCCCGAGAAAATCGCCACTCTGCCATTAGCCTGGGATAGAACAAAACCAAACATGAATTAAACATCAATTATACATTCAACATGAAAAAGTTCAAACACATAGGATTGTGTGTGTGTTCCCAGCAGGTAAGAATCCCTCAAGTTTTACTTCTTACACTGTTCGATTCCATTAACTCTAAGGAACCTACCACACTATATTATCACAAATCTTCAAACTCAGATAGTAGTAAAGTAGCAAGATGTAACTTAGATTACCATTCCAGTTAAAAATAAATATTATTATTAACCTTAATTTACCTATATACTATAGAGTATATATATACTATATATATATACACGATATTATATACTATATTTCTCTCAGAAACTGAAGACCACTAATTTAAGTGGAAACTTTATGTGCAGCACTGGGCATATACTGTATCACAGAAAAGGGTCTGTGTACATCTGCTTTTGAGATCACCGAATAGACAGATAGGAAACAGAAGTTCAGAAAAAGAAGGGCAGTGATAAAATTAGGAAATAAGTAGAAAAGAGCAGCAGAAATCGTTTAAAAACAACAGTTGAAGTCACAGCATGTTACACACCATTCTGAATTTCCATTTCCACATTTAGAGCAAAGTTCTGAACAATTTTAGAATCTTCTGCTAAACAGATATCTTCCCTCTAGCTGGATTTGTTACCTGAAGTTACTGAAAATAGGCTTGGTCATTTCAGTTTCACCTGTTCTCTCTGTTACTGTACATGTAAGAGTACAACAGGTCATCTTCTCCCCACACGGTCTCCTTTTGTACCAAGCAATTGTGTATCAAGATAGCAACATGTACCAAGGTACCATTTCAATAACAGTCACAAAAATTACATAGTGACATGGGAAGAAAAAGAAAAAACAAAACAAGAACAAACCAACAAAAACCACCATGTCAAAAAAGACTAGAGCAACAGGAGAAACATGGAACACTTTTTTCAGCATCTACACCTTCCTACCCAATATATTCTTCTTTGTTCTCCTCAGTTACCAAGATATTTGAACCTCCAGATTTCAGTTCATGTGAGGTTACTTTTCCTAAGAGCTCCATATCCACACAGAAGTACATTTCCAAGTTACACTCCTCAATGTTATTATCCCTGGATGGAAAGAAAAAAATATTGTAATGAATTCTGTATTAACAAAAAAATCCATAAAATATCAAAGACACACACAAAAAAAATGAACTACAAACCTTATCCAAATTAGGGAGTTGTAAAATTCAGTATCAATAGATTCGAGGTCCTTAATAGTAAGCTTTTTGCTCAGCATTCGTTTGTAGAAAGGCAGAGAAAAACCAGTGTCAATAAATTTCCCATGAAACAATGCCTGTTGAACAGAAAAGTATGTTTAGTTTTTATTGAACTACTGAATTATTGAAGTGTTTCTGGACCTGAAGTCTTTTTTTTTTCCTTTCTCCTTCAAATAATAAAAAGCACCAAATAGCAGTACCAGCTTTATAAAGCTGTATTTATAAAGAACAAAACATTAAATTAAATGGGAAGCAAAAAAAAAAAATGGACAAAATTTATCCAAACATATATTATTACAATTTAGAAATTCTCATAAATGGACTTCATCCTTTCTTCACTTTATTATGTGAATAGGCCTAACTGTGTTATTTTATCTTACTTGATCATAATATTTGATCCTACTTGAGTACCACTGCCATTTTTTACTACATACATACATCCAGCAGCATCATCCTTTACAGAATGCTACTGCAGCTTGTAAGAAAGAGCTTTAGGAATTACATTTTTTTATAGGTGAGTAACAGAACTGAGGAATTGAGTTCTCCACAAAACTGAAAAAAAACCCAAACCCAAAACATGGTCACACTTGTCTCACCACACATGCACATAGTTGCTGGTTTCCAGTACTGAAGCATAGCATTACACACACACAGTGTTAACCTCTACACTGACTCAGTGCATCTGGGAGCTCACAGAGCACAACCATAACCCTGAAACTCTTTTTTCCCCTCAGCTTTATCAAGTACACTTTCTTCACTAAAATAGCTCTTTAAAAAAATCATCCTAAACATAGGCCATGTATGTCATTCATTGCTTCTCTTTCCTCACAGCTGAAATTCTATGAGCAGAAGAGCCAATTAACAGCCCATTTCCTCTAGGCTCCATGTTTTTTCCCCACCTAATTCCCTTTTAGGCTTAAGTCTAGCATGCATTTTCTTCTGCTTAAGGAGAGCTTAAAAAGGTTCTCTTAGAGGCCTTTATTTATTTGTTTATTTATACATTTATTTACTTTTAAGCTAGTCTACTCTTCTCATGAGAGGGAGACCTGATAGAAATTCAATGTCAAATGCAGCATCTGGGCATACAATTTTCTGCTTTTGCAAAATTAAGTTCTTAAAATCATCTTATTTAATGTGTATGGTAATCTTAGAGCAAAATATAAAAGTTGCCTCAGCCAACTTCATTTAACAGGTTTTTATTACCAAGTACGGTGCATATTCTTTATGTTTAATCCTGTTTCAGTTGAAAACATTTGTAGTTACTTCAGCACTTGAAAACTAAAAAACTCACTACTATTTTAGAACTGTGAGAAGAACAGAAACTGCAACTGCATTTCCCAGCTCCATTATTACACCTGAGCTATCTTAAGCCACTAGAGGGTATCCCAAGGAGGACTGCAGAAAATACCATCATCCAGTATAAACCATGAATACTCAAACCTTGCACATCAGGCACTGTTACACAGGTCTCTCTCTTGCCCCACTTAGAGAATTTAAAATATAAACACATATATACTTCAGGAAATAAAAGTTTGTCTTTTAATTACATTAATTACTTTAATTAAGCTTTTTACTGTGATCTGTGCTGTTATGTAATAGCTTTCCTAAAGTTAATATTTCTTGCACACAAGATCAAAAATCACCAACTAAAAGAAACAGTAGCTCTAGCACATAACTGGCTTTATCAGGCCTTCCTTCTAAGTGGCCTTGTAACTTTCTGAGGACTCTAAAAAAAAGAAAAAGGTTGGCAGCCTATTGAAAGTGTTAACCCAATGAGATAAATTTTCATGATGGCATAAAAATTGTGAACTCGGCCATAAAACGCTTGAAATAAGAGATTTTACCATCATAACTGAATAATTTCTCAAGAAGCATCTATAAGAAAAGCAGAACTAAGAAACTACCCAAAACCTAATTTATTTTAAGTCTGAAAGCATTTTTTCATTTATGTTACACTTGGCCTGTATTTATTCTAATTTCATACAAAAAGCCTGAACAACACAAGGCAATAGTCTCTTCAATATGAACTCTTTTTGGTTTCACTATTCACCATGTTCAGGGGTGTTGCTGAGGACTACCTGTAGACATGATGATTATGTGGAAAGATGACTGTACCACTACATGGAAGGAAAGAAATGTGACAGAACAGGAGCCACTAGAGAAGACTGACTCAGCGATACCAGAGGAAATGATACAATATGCCTGATCAGCTTGTAGTTTAATAGAAATCTGATGGCAGAGAATCAGATCCCTGACAGCTTTTGGTCTCTGCAGTATCTGACTTTGGTATCCAAGCATGTGCATTTCAATTAAGGCTCACTGTACTCTGCAAAACATTCTAACTCCTTTTTTTCAAATACACTAAGGTATCCCAAGTCCAACTGAGGAGCTGTTTTCACAAAATATAAGTCACATTTTTCAGAGCATCAGTATTCAGACACTCAATCAAACAGCAATTTGCATAAAGTACACACATCCAATTGATGAAAATAAAATATTATATCGAATGTCATATTAACTTTCATCACTCTCCCAGGAAACATGAGTATGTAAGAGACTTAACTCTCAGGGAATTGGCTCAATAAACTTATATGCCTTAATCTTCCATTTCTATGAGATTAATATAACCTTTTATAACTGTACAAACAAATACTGTTCAGGAGTAAATGTATAGCTACAGCAAATATAAAACCTTAAAAATCTAACCTACCATGGCAATAAAGCGCCCAATGAAACAGAAATATGAAAGATGGTCAGGATTGATTGTTGATGCTGGATTTATCTGCAGGCAATAGTTGCTCTTGCCAGCATATTCAAATAGGCAGTACATAGGGTTCAGTACTTCATGGGAAAGCAAGAAAAACCATTCTCTAAGGAAAAAAAAACATGTATACACATAAAAACCATCAAATACAGATGTTTATCACCATTCCCCTTAGGTAACTAGCAAAATGGTCAAAATATATGCAAACTTTGAAAAATAATATAAACAGTGTTGTATTAGAATCACAGAATAATATATGGTATTATACACTTCTTAAATACAGAAAATAATTATCAAACCAAGTAATGTTAGAAAGTCGTGGTTTCCAAAGTTTAGAAATTATAGTTAAGATTTTCACCTTGAACACATCCTCAGCACAGGTTTTAGCTGCCTCTCAGTAATATTTTTTTCTTACACAGTCCTTGCCTCAACTAATACACAGCATTTACCCTCCTCATGCCTACTTTATTGTCTATAACTCACATCTTTACTCAAAAAAATCACAGATTATTCCATGCTTATTATATACAACTTAGATAAAACAAAACAAAACAAAACAAATAAATTGAAACCTCAGCACACCTTATTTGCTTTTCCAGTCTGACAGCAAAACACACACTGAGTTACTGTAGTTTAACAAATTACCATGCATTGGTTAACCCTACGCGACATGACAGTGTAAAAGTATCTTTTTGCTGAGGTTAAATGAATACATGTTTTTCACCACTTTAATTGTTTTCAACTCAGCTGATCTGAAATAACACCAGAATCTGGTATTTCAGTATTCAGATAGGTGATTTTTATAATATTTGTTGCTTTATAGTATTTGCAGAGACCTCAGAACAGTCATACACACTCAGGAGCTTCTGTATCAGGCACTAAATGTTTGGTACTAAATAACCAGGCTATGGGATAACCCATAAAAAAAAGCTAAAAGTCTGTCCTATAATAACTGTAGGGACTGAATTCCATTCTGACTGCCTTTCAGCTGTCACATTTAAGAGGCATCTCTTCTATCCCTGTATTTACTCAAGATCAAGGAATAGAAATGAGGTTTGCTGGTATGTTTCTCCTACCAGTGCTGTGAAACTCAAGTCATGGATCATGATGCACTATGATAGGCTTCCAACCCAAAGGTCAAGTAGGAAGAGTAAACAGAGAAAGGCAGCCAGGATCCAATAACCCTAACAGAGTTCCATGTATCTTCCAGTAAGCACGAGAATGTTGTACAGCATTCTAGGTAAGTTTCTTACTGAGACAATTACATTAACTACACAGAAGCATCAAATTTAATAGGCATTTAAATTAGAACAAAGTCAGATAACAAGGGAGGAATTAACTAAATCAGTCATTAGCAAGAAGTTGCAGGAGCAATGCTTTTTTCACATCAGCGGCTAAAATTTGCCACAGGACATAATGTCAGATCGGTCCTGCTACATGCAAGGTAAAAATCTGAAGGGAACACTGAATTTAGTCTGCTGAGAGACAGCTGATCTATGTTTGTATTAATGCAGTATTTCATTAGTCAGTACATTAACATTTATTTAGTGTCACTTAAGAATTCTCAGCTCAAGTTACAATGAAATCCTGGCTGGTTCTCAGTTTCACATACAAAATCTTGGGCAAGACTTAAGTAACTATGAAACTATGAAATTTTGCTACTTTTGTATTTTTTATTTATTTATTTATTCTCCTACTTTCTGTGATTAACACGCTGCAGTTAAATTATCCTAAACATCTTTTCTATGGAATACTCTGTTTCTATGGAAAATGCTATGTGAACTGTCCTTGTTCCCATACTATGCCTATAGCCCTCACAATAGGGACACCAACCAAACAAAACCCATGCAAAGCAAAAATTGAATTCCTCCCTGCAATCACTCCGCAAAAGTCTATGTGATACTGTAATCAGAAGCAAAACACCACATACTCAAAGAAGCTCAACCTTCAGAGGCAAGCTTCCTTACTTATAAACAGTACACATTTTCAGTGAATTCCTTTTAACACAGGAAGCTACATAAAAACAGAACAAAACCAAAACAGCACATCTTTACATAAGAAAAAACCAAAAAAAACCCCAAAAAAACAACAACAAAAAAAAAAACACAAAAAAACCCACAAAAAAACAACAACCTAACAAGAAAAATTCTATCACCTATGACCTCTTCCAATTCCCTGGATCTACGGTAGTACTGAAACTTTTACCCTAGCAGTAACATTTCGTTCAAGTAACTGGCAGCAGTAGTCAGTGGTTGTATTCTCTTTGGTCAAGAAATTAAACTTTGTCTATGGTTTTCTTGTTATCAGATTTTTCCACTCTGAGTTCCACTTCAGATTCTAGAAAAACTCATACTCCAGCTGTTTCACATTCCAGTGGAGCTGACATGATCTGTCTGCTGTTCCTTCATGCCTGCACTACTCTTCTTTGGTTTATTTCCTTTCTGTTCTTATCAGCCCCAATCTGGTGCTTGCTTGCCATTTTTCCAAAGAAGCAGAACACTTTATTTTGCCACAATCCCCAATTCTAGGAAAATTGAACTTTCTGATAGAAAGTTTCTGAAATAACTCAGTCTAGAGCAATTAATTTCATTCCAATTTAAACATCACTCTGTCAAAGAACTGAGACCATAGTTTTACCAATGTGAAGTTATAACCTGTAAAAATAGCCAGTGCTGCCCGTTCCACCTCCCTAATACCTTTAGGGGGACTAAAAAGGTACCCAGGGTCTGACTGCAAGAGAAATCAAGGCTAGAGTGCTATTAAAAAAATAAAAACTATTCAAGCCAATTTCTTTTACCTTGCCAAGCCACCATAATCCAATCCTTCTTCTCCTCTAAATATAACGTATAATCTTCTCCTCAAATCATAGGGTTTTAATGCCATAATCTATTAAAAAAAAATAAGTTATAAATTATGTATTGTCACTACATCACTCATTCAAATTTAATTTAATGTTGATACAGAAATGATATATATGTCAAATGTTGCACAAATTTGAAAAGCAAGTAGACCATCTCATGGAACACACAATCAATGAACTACACACAAAAATACCAACTTGGATTTAAAATCCTTGAGCAGCAGACTGCTAGCAAGTGGAAGGAATATCTGGAAAGTATTGCTGTATGGGTACCCTGTTCTTACACTCTTCCTAAGGCAGTCATTATTAAAGGAAAACAAGCAAAAAGGCACTTCATCTGATATATATGATTTTTGGGTTTAGGGAAATCTCTTAAAGAATTTAATCCAGAATAAATTCAATATACTTTCATTTATAATATACTTTTTACTTATAGAGAATCCCTGCCAAGAGGTCTTGATGTGGTGACAGCAGCAAGAATTTTCATCATACACCGGCTGCAGACTCTAAGAGCTCAAGGTCTCTAAGCTGCAATTACACAGATTTAATCTTTGAAGGACAAAGCAGGACACCAGTTTTAACTGGAGAAAACAACATATTGTAATGTGTCTAAACACACATAGGAATCAGAAAAGCAAATCCAATGTGGCTGATGCCACAGTAGATTAAGCAATGGAACTCTACCACAGGAAGCTGTAGATGCAAAAAGTTCACAAGAGGAACCTAGAGAAGCTCACAGAAGAGAAATCCCTTGAGGATTATTAAACTGCTCAGAAACCACTTGAAGCTCAAGAAGCATTTCAATTGTAAACAGCTGGAAAATGGAAGACCATTTGATGAAAGTATTATATACAATACTTCTGTTCTTAGAGTCTTTCCTAAGAAACCCCCACTAGCTAATACCAGGGGAAGATTACTGTGCCTGAAGGACCATTAATCTAAACTGGCTATGGCCACTTTTGTTCTTCTGCTTGGTCTTGATAAACAAACACAATCATTTTTGCAGGCTTACTTGCTGGAAGGAATCCTCAAACAAAGTCTGTCTGGATACATTGATTTTCACATGACTTGGCAGTGCATTGGACTGTAATCATAAGGCAGTATCATTAGAAGGCAGCACATACATACGTAAAAACTCAAATCATTTCAGTAAGTAAATAATTACTAAATCAGTACCTGACACAAGTAACGGAAATGAGCAAGTTTCCACCTAAAGCTACGTTCATAAGCAATCTGTGGCCCTTTATTCCTGCAAGGAAACATATTTGAGATACATTAGGCACGCAGACATCAAATAATACTTTCAATGCTAAACCACAGCATGAAGATTTCAAAAATACACAAAAATTGTTATTGTAAGATAGGATCAAATGCAGCTGGTGGTTTGGAACACCAGTCTTCCTTTCCACCATCCCTCCCCCTTTTTTTTTTTTTGCAAGTCAATTTACCAAACTTGATAGAAAGATGAAAGATCAAGAGGATATCAAATCCCTATGAAACCTGTAAAAACTACAAGTCACATAAAGGAGAGACATCTAATTTATCATCTTCACTGAGAGAAAGACTGCTAAGTTAGGGTTTATAGATTCAGCTGCTTCTGGAACTATGCAGACCTTTCTAGTGCAACATTCTACAGGCTCATTGAATGAAAAGTCATCACCACGTGGTCAGAAGTAACCCCTACCCCATATAAAAGACATTAAGAAAGCCAGTATAGGTTGGGTCAATACTTCTAAAGAAAATATTCAAAAGAAGATTTGCATGCAAACTTTTTCAGAAGTATTTTGTAGTACTTTGTTTAGACATTACTGTTGCTAGAGTGTGTATCATTATAAGCAATACTCATAATGACAATTTGCTGTTTCTTAAAAAATGCAACTATTAGTTACATTAGTTCATTATTTAAGTTTACCTCACTTCCCCTCTCTCTTAATAAAATTATTACAATCTTGGTATTTCAAAAGTGGATAAAAACTATTGAACATCCAAGCAGTACAGCAAAGTGTGCCATAGATAAAGTCACAGTTAAAATTTAAAAATATATTAAATTTGTGTTACAGAAACTTGTTCATAATTTAGTGTGCAATTCCAGCTAAAAGTGTAGGTCATTTTATAGCATGAGAAAACTTCACTATTAAACTATAACAAGATAAAACATTCAAAAATATATTTAAGTTCTCACTTACACAGAAGATTTCCCAGTACGAGGATCATTGAAGGTGGTGGTTCTTGTATTATGATCAACAAAGTATCTGACACCTTCTCTGGTATATCTGATTTCCCAGCCCTCTGGAAGAGGATCCTCATTCTGTAAACTGCAAAAGAAATTGCAGGCAGTGCTTTTTCCCCCATATCATGATATAAAAAAATTAAGCAAGACCTTTTGTATCTGCACAGTCATTATACACACCTACCCTTGAGTTCGAGGGTCTTCCCACTGTGTTGTCTTTGTGTTATGATTTACAAAATACACCCTATCATTTGAATCCACTCTCCTTTCTAAGGGAAAAAGAGAAAAAAATCCACTATACAACAACTGCATTCCAAATTTCTGTAACAGCCACCTCCTGAAATCCACAGCTAATTAACTTACCCCAGCCTGGTGGTAAAGGCCCAAGTGGATCATTTTCTGCTGATAACATCGAAGCCTATTTAAAAACAAGAGGAATTCCAATTAGGCCAAATATTATTCATATTATTTTCTCAGTGTGTTTTAAGGTTACCACTAGTCCTGAAGACTATCCATTCTGAAAAAAAAAAACCCATCACACCATTTTTAATCTGCTTTTGCAAAGAAACTTAGATTATATGATAACAAAATATGCTTTGCACACTTGTTTCCAACCCAATGTACCCTCCCTTTCCCTTTCTACAGCAAACTTGAGCAGTCGTACAAAGTGTTCATACAAGTTTTGAGGAAGCATGTATCAGCAGATAAGCACAAAGTTCTTGCTTAAGAACACGTTTTACCATAATAAACATTTCCAAGCACATTGACTACTGCCAGCACAAGGGGTTTTACTTCCTCAATACATGGTAACTTCCCTGGATGTTTGGCTATTTTCAAATTTTGTAATTTTTTTTTTTTAAATGCAGCTGCATTCATATGCAGATGGGCAAAATTATACCAACATAGAGTAAGGCTAAAAGGGAAAAAAATAGGAATTATGTTATTATGTAAACACATGCTAAGCTCATAATATACTGTAACCTTGCAGAAGTTCCCAAGTAGCTCCCAAAAATACAAAGCGTGGGGAAAAATAAAAACAAAAGGCAGAAATCCCGCAGACTATAGGATCCATGCTCTAATGTATAATTAAAAGCATCCACCCCTAAAATTTGTGGACACTAACTTTTAGTGTATGTGGGTGCAGAATGGAATTTTGATATAGGGGAACCAAGCTGTGTCCAAGCTATGTTTTCCAAAGAGTGTCTTAGGAACTAATACTGCTTTATATAGCATTTGCAATACAAAAATATCAAATGAACTGAGGAGCTTACAGCAGCAAATTCAGGCAAAACAAACCTATGATACTTTTTCTCTGAAGGAGAAATAGAGCAAGGATGAGAGGGAAATGCACTAGTTACACTCAAAATTGAGCTGTGTAGTTGTTCCAGCCACCAGCTACTACACGTGAACAGAGAATTATAGTTATTTCAGCACCAAATGCAGTAAGTCTTTTCTGCTTTAGGAGACTACACAATCACAATGACCCTCTAACCAAAGACTTCTCTGTGGTGAGTGCAAAAAAAGAATAGTGCACAAAAGCAAAATGCTGTCTGCCAAAGAACTGAATGGTGGCACGATTCAGATATTTCCAACCTTCTTAACGGGCCCGAGGATTTGTGTGTGGCTGCTGGCTACACAGAGCTGTATATTTAACAGAACACACTGAAAGACCAGGCAGATTCACTTCCAAAATGACTACAATAAATTAATCCAGGTAAAAATGAAAGTAATTAAAACAACTATATCACATCTACTTTTCTTTCTTTACATAGTTTAGCTTTGACCACAAAAGATAATTGAAACTTTCTCTAAGCGAAAACATTCATCTACTTTTTCTGCTATATAGGCAGAGTCCTGGTATGTCACCAGAGCATGAAAAGTTAGCTACCATTTGACCTTAACTATTCTAGAAGAAAAGTATACAGAAGCACACTAAAGTAAAAACAAAACACTCTTTCTTCAATATAATTTCAATTTTCCCCCTCAATAAACTGTGAATTCTACCTGTGCAACAGATATAATACTTAGAAAACAGAATTCTAAAGAGATGCAAACAGTCAAGATTTCTTTTCTCTTCCTTCAAGTATATTCTGTCTCACTAACAAATCCTCATTTAACGATTCTAAGGTCAGATGAGACATTTTAAGAAATGGGTCTGAGGTTTTCAGTAAGGGTTATCATTTAATGAAGGAAGTAACATAATTTAATTTTAAAAATACATTGTTCCTCAAAGAATAAATCTAGCTCAAAAAAAAAAATCTTGGCATCAGAAAAGAGAGAGTTTTCTCAGATGTTTTATGCAACTGATCAAAGAAGTACACAAGTACACAAAGTCGGTCAGCAAGAGTTTTTGGCTCAATATGCTTCAGCTGTGATTCTTGGATTTGCATTAGAAGTTACCAATGTGTATAAATACCTAAGGGAGGGTGCAAAAAGGATGGAGCCAGGCTGTTTTCACTGGTTCACAGTGGCAAAACCAGAGGCAATGGGCACACAGTGAAACACAGGGGGGTTCCCTCTAAACACTGGGAAACACTTTTTACTGGGAGGGTGACCAAGCACTGGCACAGGTTTCCCAGATAGGTTGTGGAGTCTCCATCCTTGGAGATATTTACAAGACATCAGTCCTGGATGGCTGGCTGTAGGTGTAGGTGGCCTTGCCTGAAGAGGGACTTTGGACCAAATAACCTTCAGAGGTCCCTTCCAGCCTTGGCCATTCTACTTTTCTCTAATTGCATAAAACAAGTTGAATTTGATGCACAGTTCTGGGAGTTCAGAAAATTAGTGGTGATGCATGTTTCTGCTATTGCTAGTGACAAGATATAATGTCTAATTCCATAATGAGACGTTGAGAACTTTTAAATGTAATACTGCAGCATCCTTTGCTTCAGAGGGGTGTGTGAATAAAGTCCACCAAATTCAAAGTCAGGTCTGCACATGCAGAGAGTCCTCTTCCAATGAAGCTGTTTGAGACTTGTACTTGAATGGTTTCTTCTCTAAAACACTCCAGCTTCACTACAGATCAGTTACAAAGTATCTGGGATCAGATAACTTTTTAAAGAAGCCAAGCATAGTTCTTAAAGTACACTGTTTAGAGTGACAGTGACACACAGGCACCATCATTGTTAACTCTGAAGAAACAACTATCCTATTTATCCAGTCACAGATGGGAAAGTCTGACTCAAGAAATATCCTCTTTGAAGCTACTCATATTTTCTTCAGGAAGAGGTAAGCAACTATCTGAGAGAAATGGAAAACCACATAGGAAATTCCAGAGCTGAACCAGATGTACAACCTTCCAAGTAAGCTCAGAGTAAAAGAATTGCCACTTGTATTAGTGAAGGACTCCTAATCAGTTAAAAAGTTTGGAAGGCTATTTAATGTTCAAAATGTCCCTGAACAGTGTTTACATTCCTTTTCACTTTAAGGGACTGCTTTAGTTTTACCTCTTACTGCTGGCATTAAAAGTCTTACAAAAATGCAGTACACAAAGCTCCAGTTGGGGAACAAACTCAGAAACTCAGAAGAGAGTACTTTCTGCCTCCAAGGATGATTTTTTACTTTTTTCAAAACAATCAGAATCCAAACTACTGATGCAAAATGTCTTCTAACATATATGATTGAATAGTTGTAAAATCACTTTTTCTAAAGTTAAAAAACAAACAGTATACCTATACCTCTGTACTAATTTCTAAATTTTGTACACCTTACCGAATAGAGGTATCGTTGGTTGAATTGTTGCATAGCTCCCTGCAGTTGATTCCGTTGAGATTGCCATTGCTCAAAGTTCCTCACTGACTCCATTGTTGGTCGCTGCCATGTTGTCGTTCTGGTGTTGTGGTCCACATAGTAAACTCTTCCACGATCATCAACTCTTCTTTCCCAGCTTTCAAGAAACACAAATGTTAACAGCTAATTCTTTCAGTAGTGTTACTAACCAATTTTCTCTTTATGCTGAATTCCTAGGTGGTACTTGAATGAACTACTGGAGTCACAGGCATGATTTTAATTTCTAAAGGACACAAAAGCACCCCAACCTAATTGGTAGAAGGATAACCACAATGAGCAAACACAGACTTCAAGCAATTGCCTGCTCAGCTCTCTGTCACCTCATTTTTAACTTTGTAAACTCCTGTGACTGCAAGTAATGTTGGCAGATTTCACAGAGAACACTTTGCTGGGGAATCCGAGGTTTGGAACCAGTACACTACACTTAGTGGTGCCACCTAAATAAAGGTGATCAAATATGCATTATTTCATGCTTAAGTTTTAAAGGAAGAACAAACTACTTTAGTAGCTGTACTTGAACAAGTGATCAAAACTAGTGACATCTCCAGTACCAACATTCCTGTAACAACAGCTGCAATTAATATAATTAAATGAAAGCTAGGATTTCTTAATATATGATACAGAATACAGTTTTGATGAGCTGCTGTTTGTTTCCAGCAACAAACAAACAAAAATATAGTATGTTTATCATATTTAATTCAAAAAAGTCTAATTACCCAGGAGGTAAGGGCTGTGGTCTTTCCCATGTTGTAGTTCGTGTGTTGTGATCAACATAATAGGTTCTACCATGAGGATCCTTTCTTTGCTCCCACCTTCAAGACAAAGAGACTTGCACGTAAGTCAAGGTGGAAATAGTTCCTAGGGACTTCCCACTAAGACAAAAAAGTACCTTGGCATTGAATGAAAATACCATTGTCCAAAACCCATTCTAGGACAGCAAAGAAAATTCACACCAGAATACAGATCAGTTACTTCCTATTGAACTCATACCACTATAAAGACTTCTTTAAAGGACTTGGCACATAATGAGCATACATCAATATTCACAAGCATTTTCCTATTATATTTAAGCTGAGAACAAAGTCAACTAATTATCTGCTCAATGCTTGGACGCTAAAACAACCTCACTCCAAAAGTGCTTAGAGATGCATTCTTTGGATTTCCAAGTTCATGCCTCTCAAAAAATGAGACTGTTTACATTTTGAAGCTCTGTTCCCTATATCCAACAAACAGCATCTGTCAGATTGAACCTGAAATGTGTGTTATCAGATGGCTTTCCTGTGTTTCTATTTCCTATCCTGGTAAATTCTGTATCTGACATCCCTGGGGATTACTTCTTTTTGCAAAACAATCTTACATTGAAAATGGAGCTAAGACCAAACATTATCAACAGCTGAAGTTTCATGGTGCTGAGAACTACCATAATGCAATAAAAACACTTATAAATGGAGAGGAAACGAGGATAAACATTAGGTGAAAAGCTGAAGTGCTTGTCTGTAGTTGACATATATTTGTTTTTCTTACATAAATACTTTATTAGCTCCTAAAAATGTAGGCAGAACACCTGGCCTGCTACTTATAGGATTGGATGTGCATTTCCTCACTATTGCAGAGCATTGTATAAAACTAGAAAAGTTTTTCTGCAATTCAAGAGGTTATATGTTAAGATTTCAATAAGAGAAGAGAGGAGCAGCAGCATTTTACAGAGTTCCTAGGTCTAGACATAATGGAGACTCAATTAGGCTGGGGGTGATAAAAGGGGTCAGGGGAGAGGAAGGAGCAGGGTGTGGGGAACCACCAAATAGAAACCCCACAGAAACATGATCAGGGAATGATGAAGAAATGCAGTTGGCCATAGTGTGCCCTATGCCTAAAACTCATGACCCTGTCCTCAGTGGGAAAGCACGTAATTAATTAAAAAAGGAATGTGTGGAAAGAATTCCCACCTATAAGGACAGAGCAACTGAAAATTAAAAACTAAGTAACTCTTCCACAATTTATATACAATACTACTAGCTTTTTAAATGTTTGTTTTCATGTTTATCTAACTGCAGAAACTCAAGTGAAGTGTCACTAATAACTTACTGAACCTTCTTCACAGGGAGCAGGTATAAGCTATCAGCTACAATGACACAAGGTATATACACTTTGGGTTAAGAAACAGTTTCTGTGATCAGAAAATGCTAAAATAATTAATACTTACAATATTATGGAAATGTCAGTATTTCTAATTTGAACTGAAGGTATCTTTTTACGCCAACATGAAAGCATGTATAAAAAATATTAAGATCTATCTATGTATATATATTTGAGCATGTACTGTATTTTCCTTTAATGCCTAAGCACATTTTTAATTTTGTATTTAAGACTACTAAAGCAGTTTCTAACAATCTAGTAAAATTAAAATATTCTAGCTATTCTTAGCATATATATATGTACACATCAAATCTTATTTTTAACTATAACATTATTGAACTCATTCTTACGCAGCAAGCACACCTGAGCATTTATATACTAATAATTTTCACCTCTCTGTGCTTTGGTCCCTACTACATTCTCATAGTTTAAGAAACAAAGGAGTAACAAATTACAGCCCAAGTAAGTTTGAAAATATCAAATGAAAAGTCTTCACATCCATAATGCCCAAGAGTTTGTCTGTTAAGATCACAATACCATCTCAGAAAATCAGTTATCAGTTGTTACTTTCTGGGACAAGAGTAGCCAGTTATAGCTGCAGTACAAATCCCATTTTAGATCAAACAACCCCATCTCAGCCAGCTGACCTGCATTTGACAATCCCTGTATAGAATTAAGTTTCTGCTTCTTTATATGCACATTTAGATGACACAAAATGATAGCATTAAAAGCAAAACAACATACCCTGGTGGCAAAGGTTCTGTACTGGCACTACCAGGCTGCTGTCTTACAGGTTCCGCAGATGCACTTGGCGTGGAGGAGGATTCCCTTGGCTTTGCTGCATCTGCTGCTATACTGTTTCGAGCATTAGGCTGAGCACAGTCTGTTGCAGCTGCAGGTTCTAGTCCAGCGGACACAACAGGTAATGCAGAAGTGTGGCTTTCAGAACAACTAGCTGCTTCTGTTGCTGACTGAGGTTCTGCTGTATCATTAGTGCAATCTGCTGAAGACACAGGAGCTTCGACTGAACCCTCCGGAGCCTCGGAGACAGAAGAATTACCAGCTTCAGGTGCAGAGGCAGATGACTCGCCATTAACTGAGAAGTGAAAAAAAAAAAGAGATTACTCTGAGATTTGGAAAACTAAGACGCATTTCTTACAGGTAATTTCTTTCCTTTTTCAGAGTTGAGGTACAGAAGCCTACAATTAACCCTACACCTGTGTGTGACTTGGAAAAAAATCCCCCTCCAAAAGAGGGATTAAAATATAAAAATATAAAAACTATTATTGGCTAACACTACTTACATAGTTCAATGAATGAAGAAAATTACTTTAGAATCACAAAGTAAATCAATTCTATCTTTTAAAGAACACTATAAATGTCATCAAACTCAAGCAAGCACAATCTCGTAAAAAGTGTAAAGCAGGCATGGATTTAGCAGGCAAAGGGTGCTAAGAAGGCTTTATTAGTCCCAAGCTCATTTGGCCAACAATACACCAATCATCTGCTGTGCTTAACAGAACAGTAACTCAGCATGATAAGATCCTGCCTTAGACAAGACATCAGGTACAGCAGTCTGTAGGACACCCATTAAAAGTCACGGCCCTTTAAAAAGTAGTGCAACATCATTCAGCGCTTTCATTTTCTGTACCACTAATCAACATCATACAGTGACAATTCTATTTATACTTAGCAGCTTGTACCCGTTTTAGAGTTGGAACAATTTTCTACACGACTAAGGATATGCAACACAGGCTTCAAGCAATTTTCTTACCCCACAGCATATTATCACTTTACCATGCTAAGGACTGAAACCAATACAGTTTTATACTCTTAACCTTATTGATACACGTTTGCAAAATTTAACCCTGCACTAGTGCCTATAAAATGTTGCTTCATTATTTTAAAGAATTTAAATTATTTAATTTGTTTAATTCTGTCATCAGGAATGAATTTGAATTAGCAAGTCAGTTTCTTTAAGGAATTATCACTGCACCATATGAATTTTCTTGATATGCATAATGATAAGCATGACTTTACAGGCAACAGATTTTTAAGTTTTGCAAAGGCACTACTTTTTCAACACAGCTTTTCCAGGGTAACACATCATTGCTTCCAGATGGCACAAAAGAAATTAACTACATTAAGACATACCAAGATTTTATATTGTTTCAGCATGACATGAACTACCAACAATTTGATCAAGTTTCCTCAAATTTCTGCTTAAACTAGCAACAACTGAACTTACACAGGAAAAGAGCCAACTGAAATTTCAACTTCCATTAAAAAAATTCAACTTATCCCCATGAAAGAGTGAATAGGATTACATAATAAAGTTAGAAGCAAAATAATGAACAAATCATCTGCTCTATTAGTAAGTTCATCTCCAAAGAGATCTATAAAATATTACAACAGATGACTACTTCACCTATTATGCTTAATCTGGCAACATCACATAAAATTACAATCCTGCTAAGCACAACAGTAGGAAAGAAAAAGTGTCATCAAAAAATGCCGGAGACCTGTTTTATGCCTTGCCTTAAAAAGATCTTCACCAACTGGTAGAGTAGTTGACTACTGCTATATTAATGCCTCAGTGCAAGCTCAGTGATGATTTCATCAATATTACCATTTGAACAAATCAATTATTTTTCAATTACTCTATCATAATACAGATTTCAAATGGATCTCTCTGCTGCTGAAGAAAAAGGGAGCAATGTCTTAATAATATAAATGCCCTCTAGCCTTGAGCTGAAAAGAGAGGGGAATCAAATTAAAGTTCTCCTAATAGAGAAAAGCTTCAGAGAAAGCCTAATTTAATTACTACCTTTTAAAGTTCATAACTGTTTCTGTTATCTTCCAACCATACCAACATTTTCCACTCTATTACAGAGAGTTTTACAATCTCTGTTCTATCATTTAGTAAAAACTTGCCTATTTCTATTTACAGTTGTCTTTTCTCTCTCCTATCACTGTAATCTCTCTCAAACAGCTGAGAAAAGACAAAGTGCTTAAAAAGCACAGTCATTATTAGATGCCAGAGGAACAAAAATCAAAAACCACTTTCTTCTCACTAGCTTCACTGCACCAAAAGTGAACTGTACTCAGATTCAATGTTTTTGTGTTTAAGAGGAAAATGAGATTCAGTATCTGCCACTACCTGTTTCTAAATAGAATTTTTGAAAAAATTGAAGGCATGGAGAGTCTGCAACACATCTCAACTCAGAGCACAGCAGTTCCCTGCCTAAATCACATTTATGTAATGTCAGGAAAAACTTAACCATAGTTACTCAAATTAATTGTGAAAGAAATCTGATTTTTCCTCCAGACAATCAGGAATACGGTTTCATCATCTGGGACAGAAAAACGGAAGATTTTGGACACTTTAATCTTTCTTCATCAGAGAAAAGAATTGATGATAAAGTGTGAAACTCAGTATATTTAAGAATGGGTTTGCTGCAGAAAAATTTACAAGAGCAGACACACAAAACTATAAATTCAAGCCTAGAAACATCCTTTCAGTATTTCTGAAATCCAGCAAAGACTGTATAGAAAAAGTAGCTCAACTTCAGATACAACTAGATAAAAAAGGCTTATGGAACATGTTCCCATAACTCTCCCATTCTTACCAGTGCTGTTGACAGGCTGAGCTTCAAGTGGTTTTGGTACTGGTGTATTTTTGGGTCTGGCTGCAACATGATTAGGAGGTGGTGTGCTGTCTCCATTAACAGCTTCTACACAGAACGTATTCTGTATCACAGAGTTGGAAGGTACTTGATTGTCTATCCCATTAGAAATGTCACAAGGAGATCTTGGTAAAAATAAAAGATGATTTTAGGTTACTACAAGCAACATGTTAAACAGTTATGCAACTAAACTAAATCCTACACTAAACCATGCTATAGAAACAAATAAAGAATTGGTGGTAAATTCACAACTGTTTATAGCATGGTATTTGCAGCCTAGATAATTGTCTTGGTCTCGCACTTGACTGTTAGGAAAAAGGCAAGAATCGGTTCTGAGGATTTCAGATACTTAAAACAGGTAAGAGTTTCTATTTTCACTTCCTCTTTACTTTTAATGACATATTGGAATTGAATTGAACAGACTGATGCACCTGCCACATCTTCCAAAATGGCCTTAGGGTCCCTTCCGAAGTGCAGCTACGAGCAGGAAAGCTTTTTCTCTCATTAAGCAAGAGGAAGAACTGGTTTTGTTAGTCATATCACTAAAAATACTCATAACATAAGAAAGCAACAACCTTCTCCCTCAGTAAAAGGAAAATAAGATGAGCTTCTCTATGCACTGGCAGGATGGGACATTGTGAGGACAAATACACAGAGGCAGATAAATGCAGTTTAAGGGCTTGTGAATGGAAAGTTTTTTCAGTTACAGAGGTACACCGTTTTTTACTTAAATCTCTTTCAGGATGCTTAAAGCCATCCACCAGAGACACATATTTTGATAATTACACTCAATGCCAACTCCTTATCTTCTCAAGGAGCAGAGGCTAAATACTGAAGTTAAACAGATGATGAAAAATGTGAGCTTCGAAATCCAACTTCGTGGAGTAAGAAAGGAAGAAGCAGCATTTCCATCCTACCTTATCCAAATCCAAAGGAGCAGTATAAACAGAGAATTGAAGTATTATCCCTTTTCAACTCTGGACTACAAACTCAATTTGACTCCGAAAGACATGCAGAGAAGCTACCTTAAAACTTCTCTTCATCTCTCTATTTTAAAACTGTAAATCAAAACTGCTGGATAGTTGTGTGGAAAACTGCAGTAAATTAAAATATCAACATCAAGAGCAGGATCCCAGTAAGAGACATTATCTTCAGCAAAAATAGCTGAATGAAAACAAATTATTGTTACTACTGTTTCAAAATGGTATGCAGATGTGTGGGACTTTTAGCAGTCCCAAACCTTCCTAAGGAAAAAAAAGCAGAAGCAACTTTTTATTCTCACTCCCTCATCTTAAGCACCCATCCGGGAAGAGAGACAAACATCCATATATTCAAAAAAAGAATCAAGTCAAGCATACAAGGACAAATGTGTCCCTGTCACTCAAACGCATAGCAACTAGATTTTTTTCACTCCAGTGAGTGTCAATAACTTAAACAGAAATGGGTTCACACAAGGTAACTGAGCAGACTAGTAACATTAAATTGATCTGAATTGACCTGTTTGTCTTACTGGTGATGAGGGGGCAAAAAATCTATTCCTACTTCTCTCCAGCCAGTCCTTGAACGGGTATAATGGCAGAGAAGCCAAGAACAAAGCTCTAAATTCCCAATGTCTTTTTCTTGCCAGTTCAGGAGGAAACAGGCCTTGGCCTGAGTGTTACAAACAGTACTTGTGAAACTCAATACAAGTCTCTTAAGTTCCTTATCACGACCTTTAAAAGGCTGAGGAGGAAGTAATTCAGGCTTTTTTTTCCTTTTCCTTCCGTTCAGGTGCTGCATTGCAAAAAGCTGGTAGACATTAATAGAAATGGTTCTTAAGCAGCAAAAGGAAATAAATGGAAGCAAGTAAAAATACACTGAGCCACTGCTCCCCTAATTTCTGCTGCAGCACTTAATAGATTTCCAATCAGTTGAACTAAATTATGTCATTATCAAACAAATAATGTTTCTAAAATGTGTGGCAACATAATTTAGACCTCAGAAGCTGAAATCTCTCACCTTCAAAACCATTTAAAAAAAAAAACACAACAAACAAAAAAACCCAGGAAAAAACCACACCAAAACACAAACAACCCAAACATTTCAACTGATAAACTTGCTAATATACTTCATATGGCATAAAACACAAAAATAATTTCCAACCTGGATGAACTTCTTGCTGAAGCATCTCTGCTTTCATGTACAGCCTCGCCATTTTGCTGAACTTCTACTGAACAGTAAGAAACAAATTCAACAGAAATATTCTATTATATCTGTTTGAAATCTTAATCCAAATATTATCATTGACTTAATTATTTTAACTTACTGGTTGCTGATGAACTGAGATTTGTAAGAGATTCTTGTTCAACAACCAAACCATCTAGCACAACTGTCAGTTCACCTGTTTGCACCATGCCACTCTTGTTTTCCAAAGAGAGTTTCAACTGTTCTTTTACCTTCTCCACTAAAAATGGAGTTGGGGTAGGTAGGGGAAGAGAAAGAAAGAAGGGGTAAAGGAAAGATTAAATTCTAAATAATATTAAAGGAGACCTTCAACACACAAGTGTGATATATGCATTTAGTTCTACAAAACTGAACGTGCGAGATATTCAAATCAATGCAGAAATCACTATGGAGTGAGTATATTTATACCTGCTGTGGGTAAATGCACACTTTATTTTAAAAATGAACTGTCTGTTTACAAAGTATATTCTATAGGTATGCTAAAGAATCCATGCGGATTCAGTACTTTGTTGTTAATGATATCCCAGGTCTGTCATTTCCATTAAGCCCTTCGGAAATTACGCACTACTTACATAACATGTGATGGCTTAAAAGTCAAACAACTTCCGAACCACCCATCCAAATATTATAAGTCACTGGGAACCTCACTTTACAACCAGAGTTTATATTCATTTCTCATAGCACCTTCCAAAACTAATTCTAAAAGACCACAGAAAAAAACATCTCTTTGAGGAAGAAGTAAATGCAAAGACTGCAGAGAGTCCTCCCTCAATTTTAAAACTATTTTTAGTAAATCCTTACTAGCATTTTCATAGATTGCGGCTCCAAGGATTAAACAGTAAGAGAGGATGCCTCAGGTAACCAAAAGTTAAATCAGAAACTATTTTCACCGAAAGAAAATTTGAGATAACTGATGGTGCAGTAAAAGTATTCAATCTGACTGACAAGCAATACACACATTTGCAGAGAGACATACATAATCCAGAGGTAAAACATGCTGGGGATGAAATGTAATTCTCTCTAAATCAACTATTACCAGTACAACAGTTAAAGCTACATGTCATAAATCCAAACACAGTCAGCTAGGAGTTCACATTAATCTGGTTAAAATGGTTAAGACCTTTTAGTGTTTGTGCTCTCAGATTAAAAGATTAGTTTTTTAAGATATGC
The DNA here is from genome assembly GCA_013399195.1 of Dicrurus megarhynchus. Taxonomy (NCBI): domain Eukaryota; kingdom Metazoa; phylum Chordata; class Aves; order Passeriformes; family Dicruridae; genus Dicrurus; species Dicrurus megarhynchus. The sequence continues at coordinate 102,243 of VXAD01003675.1, read as the reverse complement.
CATCGTATTTCCCTCCATATGATAGCATCCCAAGTTAAACCAGGCACTTCTACGCATTAAGCTAGCATTTCCATATTTTTTTCATTCTTAACATGTATCATAAGTGAAAAATAAACATGAAAACAGGGGAGGCTACCATAACCTATTGCCAGATACACCCAAGCTATTACTTGAAAGAGCAGGTCTGACAGCGTAGTTGGGCAGCAGTTCCCAGCAGACACATCCTGCTGTACTACAATGCATATTAAAGGACTTTAAATCTCTGGAGCAAGCACAAAGCTCCTAAATCTACAGGATTACTGATTTAGCAATCTGCACTTTGCAAAAGAGTACTACCTCAAAGAAGAAAAAAGAAGAAACTAGCCTGCCACTGAATTGTTTAATTAGCACATTCATAATTTTTGTAAAGGGTGGTTGGTTTAACTTCTGCTATTTTAACAGGTTATCTTCTTAAACCAGATCAACTGTTGGCTGTAGTTCAACTGAGTTGGCAAGAAAACTGTGAGGTGTGTGGGCAGCAATTTAATACTGGTGGTGTTTAGCAGAAAAAGTAACCTCATTAATTCTAAAGTTTCTGCATTTAGAGGACTTCCCATATCCATATTCAGCAAAGAGCCTTTCAAGTGCTGCATTTTAGAATAGGTATCAATAACTAAATGCATGAAGGATACCAATCAGATTATTCTACCACTGAATTCTTAGATAATCCAGTAAGTGTCAAACTACTGATTTGCCCAAATAAGAAACATTGCAGATAAATTATTCTTGGGGCAATGTACAGCAAACTCAGTCAACAATTCCCTGAAAGAATTTGTCAAGTTGTTAGGTCCTACCTTCCTGGATCTATAGTAATAAAATATTAACTATTTTGTTAGAAATAGTTAAAATAATAATTACTTTTTTTGGGCTAACATTATTATAACCCAGTTTCTTCTGATACAGTTTTCTTATTTAAGAAGAAAACTTTCTGCTTAACTATGAAACTTATTGCTGAATTGTTATAAAACTGTTGAAGAAGCCCCACTTAATTTTGGATTCTGTTTCAATTTTCTGTAAGAATCAGAAAAATTTAGCTTTTTTTTTGGCTCTCCTTTCCCCTCCACCTTTCTAAACAGACACCTCAGGTTTGTATATATAACTTGTGAGAAAGGTTGAGATTGGTTTAGCTGGAATTCTACTGCCACTCTGGAGTGGAATTTAAAGTGTGGATTCACCGTCTTGTTGTACTAAAGAAAAAAATTTGAAAAGCAAATTAGATATATCCTATTAAAAATATTTAATACTAGAAGCTACATAGAAAAAACAATCTCTAATGTACTAAAAGGAAGATGACAATTGTTTCACTAATCAATGTTTTCTATTGCTCTCTGGGCAGCTAAATTATGAGGGACAAATATCCTGCCTTTCTATTAGTGAATCCAGAGAAGGAAAACATGAAAAATTACATGGCTTCTCTGAAAGTTTCACTTTTTTTTTTTTTTGGTCACCAAATCTAAAACAGATCTTCTATCAAATTAGTTACTAGCTTGCTACAAAACATTGTATTTAATCACTTCTGCTTTTACTTAATTTCCAGCAACTCATACTCTACTGTTTGTCTCAGAAGTATTATATCCCATTGTTACATTTAAATTGCTCTCAATAGCACAGACATCTCTAGAAGAGAAAAGTAAAGACATCAACTGAAAGCCAGTTGTAACTACATGTATAGTTAGTAGTCTGGTTGCCAGTTTGATACACAGATTAGTAATAATAATTCTACTTTATTTGAAATATCCTTCATAAAAACTTACATTTTCTATTGTGTACTTCCAAAGCTTGTTTCAAGTCTACAGTGGCTCTTCCTAATAAAGCATCTGCTTTTAAAGTGTGATGGCTCCACACTCTAAATTCCAGCGTAGTCTGTGGAGTCACATTCCTGCATATAAAATACATTTAAAAATATATATATATACAGATTTTAAAGAATTTGTTCTTGTTATTAGGAGTATTTGAACTTCATTCACCTTCTCATTGTATTTCTTGATACTAATGAAGTGAAATTCTGTATTGCAAGAGGAAATTTTTAACTAAGAGCTGTGAACACTGATATTTACACTTAGGATCAAACTTAAACTGAATTACTATGACAGCATAAAGAATTTGAGAAATATCAGAATAACCTACACTAAGCTCAAATCTCAGTTATATAAAACATATCTTTATTTATGAAAGGCATATTTCCCCTATTCCTCCAGAGTTCTACCTAAAAGCTTACATTACTAAATGTGGAGAAAAAGGTGGGAAGTATATTTGCCTGTCACTAAAAAGAAAAATACTAAATATTTTTTAAAAAGGAAAAAGCAATGAAGCATCTATCTGCACGCAGGAAGAACTCACTTAAGAGGTGTCAGTTTGCCATGAAAGTGTCGGTAAACATTTTTTGTGAATCCACAAATATATATAAAACCATAAGGCATACTCACAGAAAACAGAGGGGAAAAATCAAATGATGAAGCTAAAGTAAAAACTGGAGGCAAGCAGAAAGGTAAAGGACCCAATTGCAGTAATATTATGACAAGCTTTGGCATTGATCTCTCCCCTGCTCAAGCTATGATAGGTCCTGGAGAGTAAGTTTTGTAGTACAGGATCTAGTACTGCAAGGGTGCTCTTGGCTGTGAAAAATGCGAGTAGAAGTACTTTATTGCAAAAAGTCAAAGACCACATATCCATCAGTATTGACCTAATATATATAGAAAGTTATGTCAGCAATGATGGAAATAGTAATAAAAACAACCCCCACCCTCCCAACAACAGGACTAGCTCTACAGTCACTTGTACATGTTGGACAAGGTGGACCATTTTTGCTGAAACACAAGCAAATATATTTTTGCATTTTGAACAGGCTGCCTTTTAAGGGAGGTCTTAGCAGAAGAGCAACAAAGTCAAGGAAAAAATCCCCCACACCTACCCACACAAAATATATTGCTGACCCATGGAAGTGAAGGGAATTTGGTAAGCCAGAGAGTTTACCCAATGTCAAATACCATTCCAATAGCCAGAGGAAGAGAGGACCAGAATACCTTAAACGTATTTATAAGGGTAAGACCCTAAGCTAGCAATACTTATTATTAAATGAGTCTGCCTTTATTATGCATTGCAAATTACCCATTTCTATCAGATTACCAAATCCTGCCAAATCAAACCCGCCTCCTCAACAGAAACTCGGGTCTCTGTGAATATACTGATAGCTCTGTACTTGTTCTAGTACTTGATCCTGGAAATCCTCCTCAGGTCCAAGACTATGTTACTCTCTTCTGCAACATAGGCAAAGAGCTAGTAAGTTCACTAAACCTGATATACCGAGAAATGAGGCGCAGGAATACCCTACTTGCTTCAGACCAGGTCTGGAGTAAGCAAGTGTTCCCAAGCAGAGTTCCTCAAAGATGTACCACTCCCCACTCTCCAGCACAGTTAGTTACTGGAATCTAGCATGGTTCCTGCTACTACCAAAGCTGGCTATTGCACACAGACACATCAGATGCTGTGAAATGTTCCAGCCCAGGCTCAATACCACTTGATAGGAGCTATGTTATTTCCAGACCAAAGTCTGGACCAATACAATCTTGCTTGTGAATAAAGCATTCTAACCAAGAGCAAGATTGACAGTTCTTCATGGAGTCCTATTCAGGTGTATCTACACCCCTAGCACAGTTAAACCAAACTAAACCACAAGAAGATTAAAATGGTCAAATATCAGGGTAAGTTGCAGGGTCACTTTGCAGTTTTTGTGTGCGCATCCCTTCACTGGGAAATTCAAAGGAAGAAGTGACCTTCCTCATAACTGTTACTCATCCAGCTGAGACCTTTTAAAGTTGTGAATTACATGATTACAATTAGTAACATTCTAGCAAGGTGTGCTAAAAACAGTGCTAACAAATATCAAGACTATACCATGTACAGCCACCGTATGCAAATAACACACTCAGTAGAAAACAAATACTCTCAAAATACTGTAAGCATTCAGAAAAAAAATCATTTGAGATAAATACCAACTTATGTCTGCATTTAGACATCAACAGCCAGAGCAAACTGTGTAGGCAGCCAAGCTTACTAAATATTTGCCTGCAATGTCTGTCTAATAAATAGTATCAAACAACCAAAAAATCTACTTACACTGTCAGCTGCTCATCCCATTTGGGATTTGAAGAACTACTTGATTTTGCTGTTTTCTTAATTTCTCCATCTGCAGTTAATTCCGTGTAGAAAGTTGTTCCAAACCAATTCTTTTTCCGTTTCAGTTTGGCACTAGAAACTAATAAAATACATTGCTTTATCTATAACAGCCCACTGTTGCTGAAAAACAGAAAATGTACAGCCTACACACTGCATGAAATACACTGCATGGCAATGTTTTTCCTTCTCTACTTCTGCTGACCAGAAAGAAGTCAATGCAAAAATGGTAGCTTTTATTTTCAAAAGCTACTTTGTCAGATAGTTTAAATCAAGTGTCACATACTCTTTTCCCCACATACTGGCAGGACTGGTTTTAGAGACAGCACAATTATTTTAGGGATAAACACTGGAAATAACATAGGTTATTTTCTCATTGTTCTTCCCATTCTTCCCTTAACTGAAAAATGCCTAAGTATGATACATCTTATGATGCATCTGAGAGATTATCAGACAGCCTTTATTTTTTAGTTATATATTGTTATGAAAGTCGATGCAGTTCACACCTATTTCAAAATGTCCCTGTATAGCAAAACCTATATACAGAGCTTCATTTCTTTGCCTGTATTACTGCATGGTCAAATTGTGGTTTTACACATCCGTTTGTCAAAATTAAGAAACCTGCTCTTAGATTTCCCCTATTTAAACAGCTTTCCAGATGAACTCAAAGGTTTCAGGTAAATATTCAAAAACTAAGAAACACCACATGACCAAAGAAGCTATTTTTCACCTCCAAATCACTGGTGAGTTCCTCTGTGCTCCTGAACATAAATCTGTTCTCCCTCTTCCATGCCCAGCTGAGGAAATCACTACAAAAACCAGCCTAACTGCCAAGATTTTAAATTCTATTTCGGGCAGATGGTGCCTTGAAAAGACCACAAGAAGGGACTCTCAACTATACTTACCTGCTGGCTATTTATATATAATTCCTCCCTTGCTTCAGTGTGCTTCTTGTTCCCTCCACTTGCAGACTAAAACAAGGCTGAGTATTTTCAGCCATTTGGAAATAATTCTTTCCTATTCCTTTCCATAAAGAACCTTTATGGTACTTGCTAACTCAACGTTTAAGTTTGCTAAACTGAAAGGGAGAGATATTTCTGGATTTCAGTATTCTGAGACATACATGTCAGTCATTTAAAAGTTAGTGGGATGCAAGCATCCAAGATTCTAAAGGCACTAGCCATGGACTTTTACTTAGTTTCAAACAAAAGGTGCAAAATTAACCCCCTCACATTCCGAAAGCCCAGTCTTAGTAATGCTTCATGGGTCATAAAAGGGTACTGCAGCCCAGAAAATGATGAAAGCTTGAATGTAGAAAACCAAAACCCAAATTCCACATGAGTCATATTTTTTCATCTGAAATCATGATACATTTTTAAGCTTTGACAACCTCTACTTCTTCCAGCTTTCCTCCACTATTTTCTTTCCAAAGGAAAATACAAGATCTGTTAAAACACAGGTATTTAGTAATGATAGTCAAGCTTCTCTTTAATTTCCCCTCTTGTATCTGATTATGTTTTAAGTCAGTAAATTTTGAGTGCCCAAACATAAAAGGAGACTATTATCATTTGGTTAGGACATCTTCTAAAAAAAACTGTGAATAAGTAATAATACCAGCAACCCTTCCAAAAGAACTAACAAGACAAGATCTCACCAAAAATATTTGAACAAATACTTATGTCAGCCTGCAACACGCTGCATCTGTCCAAACTCAAACAAGTCACCACTCCATATGAATTCCTTGCCTGCAAAATGAGTCTATGAGACTTGCTGCCTTTATAAAAGTGCTTTTTAAGTATAGTTCTTGAAATATAAGTCTACCTTCTACAGCAGCATAAACAAAACTGTGCATAAATATGCAGTGCAGGTCAAGCAATACTACAGTCCCACACTCCCGTCTCCCTGTACTGGCACTGGCATTCCTGTGATTTTGCAATAAAAACTGGTTAGAGAACTAAACCTTCAGAAAACTAAACGTAAACGTTGTAAAGACCTCTTCCCATTTGAGCCCTGACCAAGATTTCTTGGAATCAAAAGAAGTCCCAGTACCAGAAAAATACAAGACTATTTACGTAAGGAGCAGCTCAGCACAGGATACAAAATTACCTTTTCTGTACACACAGATCTGAAGTTAAGGGTCATTTGTGCAAGTCACTTTACAGTTCTATATTTACACTCAATCTACAGGTGGCTCCATCTCTGCTGTTAGCTATTGCCAGATCTGATGATTCATCACATTATTGAGTAATGTGCTCCTTACATAAGGTTAATCAGTTTTAAGGTTCCTCTCTTATCTATTTTCATAAAATATCCATTTGGGGCACTCTTCAACAATATATTTTTTCTCACATAACCTGGCCATCTTTGGATCATCCAACAAGATGCAGCTTTCTCTGGATGCAGCCTTTATTAAGACATGGTGTCTTACCCATGTTTTTTCCAAATTTTGTTCAGGATAGCCTTAATATATTCTTGGCCATGCATACAATTCATTTTTACTTCAGCGTTCCCAGATTTCTCAAAATCCCTGCAAAGTTTGAGTTATCAATGGTAAAATAATACTTATACACATAAATATTTATGATAGATGTATTTATGCACCGTATTTTAACTATGTGCTGGTAACATTTTCACTTTTAACTGCTGCAACACTGCCACAATTAGCTATCAAACTTGTTTACCTAGATGCATTTGCCTTATCTTCAGACTACAAGGAAGTCTCAGTTCTGCTCTGCTATCCCACAGAGAGAGTAGCTAAGACTGACACCAACTGTCACATCTTTGACCAGCTCTTGTCCATCAGTAGCAAAATGCATAATCTACTTGGCCTGTTCAACATCTATTGAAAAAGTGTCCCAAGCACAATCAGAAATTTCCAGGACTGTTTGTAGCCTACTGTGCTTCCTTTCCATGGATACCGGCATAGCTGAATTCTGCCTCGAACTATGAGAACTAGCAGAGCAAAAGGAAAAAAAGTAAGCAGTCACAAGAGACAACATAGTAAATTCCAACTGGATAGAAGGAAAAACAAATCACAGTGACGTGGCCTTTCACAAGGAAAGCTGGTAGTCTACAGCCTTTGAGATACTGAAAATTCAACTGGACAATACCGTGAGCAACCTGATCCAACTTCAAAGGTAGACCTGCCTTCATCAGAAGAGTGAACAGGGACTCACCAAAGGTCCCTTCCAACCTAAATTATTCCATATGTCTCTTTAATCCAACCTGTGGCCCTAAGGATATTATATTCAACAAATATTTACCTGATATGTAATAAGAGAACTTAATCTTTCGAAGGGCTAGCAAATTTTGTGATCCCCTCCAGTTCTCCACCTTCACTGCAACATTGTATTCATTTTCAGCTTGGGGTTCACTACAACCACCAATCTTTTTCCTAGAATTTCAGTAATACGTGTTCCCTCTTCAGAATACATGTCATTAACCACTTGTTCCCAAGCAAAATTTCTTGCAATTGTCTGTACTGTTGTACAGAATGTCTTTTTTTTTTTATTATTTTGAAGATATATTAAACCCTGTCATGCAACTCACCATATAATCTCTAATTAGCTTCAAATCATCTATGTGTATTATAGTCACATTATTAACTGTAACATTCATATCAGTAATTAAAATATTACTACACTAGTTCATTTTTATACTCACTTCCAGGATTGCTTTTGTAGAATATATATGTTTTCCTGTAAAAATCACTATGATACAAATCACTACTTGCCTGTTACTTGCATCTGTAATCTTCCATTACGGTTGTTACTTGTATCAGATCTTGGTGAGGCTGTGGCCATGTCAGAGGTTTAGGCTTCAGCCTACAAAAAGCAAACAGGTAGCTTATTAAAAAGTACTTATCTCTGCATGTTAGCTTCACCTATTAAATAAAATGTTCAACTAATCAAGAAGTTACCAAATATTATTTAGGTACAGCAGAACATATTATTTCATAACAGCAGTTATAAAAAGCAATCACTTTGGAAATTTGTCCCACGTTACACCTCTGAAGATGCCAAGACACTTCAGTTACATACATATTTACGTAGTTTAGATCAACTGTGTAAGGCAAGAATAGAAATTCAGCTGTGATGTATCAATAATTCTCTCTCTAGAAGACATACTCATGGTCTGATTTCAGATAAGCTGAGCACCAACAACTTCAAATGAACAAAACATTTTAAATATTTACATGCTTGAAAACCAGGCTGTCACCAGAACAATACACTCAAGCAGTAATGAGAGCGATTCAGACAAACGTTTGCATTCTATCCCCAGATTTGCCACCAGCTTTCTGCCCCACTGTTGTCCACTCACAAATCACTTCCCTCATCTACTGAGACCTGTAAGCGCTTTACAAGGACCATCCCACCTTACCACTCAGCAAGTAAAATTATGTGCGTCAGCTGGGGCATCCCAGCACTTACACGTGCAGACAGCATCACTCCTGTCCTCCTGAATTACTACACCAGAAACACATCTAGAAGTAAAATATTCTGTTTCTATCAGACAACTACTTTTCATGAGAAAAGAATATACACCTGAATATATATATTCCGTCACCTGGATGAACTTCCACATGTTTCAATATGTTTCAATTGGTTTCAGTAACAATATGGGAAAAGCTGTCACCAAACGTTTTTGATCATGCACCTCTACAAGTAAAACATTTTTGAGTGCATACCCCCAATATGTGTGTATTTATTTATAAATTATATATATGTACCACCATACTAATATATTCTGTGTATATTACAACATATAAAACCAGAAATTAAAAAGGATAAGATGAAGATGGAATAAACAGTATTTTTAAAGAATTTTTAATGATAAAAAACCCTCTTGCTACTAATATTTTTTTTTGTGAGAGTCATGTGATTGAATATGCTGCAGCATTTTTAAAATGTTGGCTTAACACTTTGTAATACAGTGATTTGCAGGTCTAGTTTTAAATTCAGTTGATTGGCTGTCATAGCTGGAAAACACAATTTAAAAAGATAGGTACATCCAAATCAAAGTGCATCACTGGCTACACTTTCTAAATCACGACACCCATTTTGCATCTCCATCCACTAATTACACAAAGGTTTTTCTTTAGATTTGGCCAGTAAACTTCCATCTTCCCTGATATCAATCACTTGTTATTACAAGTAATGGAAGGTGTTGCATTTTCATACTTGTAACAAATTTTCAGGTTCTGAAACCCTTAATTGGGAGGACTTTTAAGCACATGAGAATATTCTGCTTCCAAGTCTGAGTGTACAAATATGGGAGGTTTTACAGATGACACACATCTTTTGTGGCAACAAAAATCACACAAGGAAACATTCCAAAACATCCATTTTCAAAATGCTTTCTCCATAGCACCAGTTTATTTCAAAAAGCAGTAGGTTTCTTGCTTGTTAAAATACCATCTTCACCTTCAAGGGAAGGTGTCTTACCTGTCTTTACTTTTTTGAAAATAACTGATAGTCAGCATACTGCTGACTGTTACCACCAAACAGGTCAGGAAATTCGTAACACTTGTCTTTTTGTGAGACAGAACATGTAATTAATCTTCAAGTTTTACAACTCTTCTAAGCACTTTGCTGTGATAACTAGCAAACCTCTGCACAGTACAAAAGATCTTCCTGGTCACACCCAGTGTCATTACATATTATTTTAAATACTATTTAAAGGTTTTGTTTTCATCCAATGAACCACAATGATGACATCCTGCAGCACTTTGTACACTTATGGCTCCAACTTCCTTGTTCCTTGCTTATGCATGAGGCAGTAAATGAATTCTGCATGTGGTGCTCACCTTGTAACCTTATCCCAGAACCTTTTTTACTTTGGTCAAATCAGCCACTCCATCTGTGGTTACTTTTGTACAGTTTTTTCCATTTAAAAAAACTGCTTAGAATTCATGGTTAAGAATGTCTCTTGTCTGGTACATCTTTCCCTAGTGACTTAGTTCTTTGTGAATTTCATTATGGACACAGATCTAGCAATTACCATAAATTGAGCCACACCACAAACACCTGTACTTTCATCCAACTGTCTGTACAGCAAGCCACTGTGTAATTTTGTCTAATATTTGTTTCTTCAGAACTTTGGCAATGTTTTCCAGACATCTTCCAACAGTATCTGCTGACAAAAAAATGTGTTTTGGTCTGTCACCAATTGTTTACCATTTATTATTTCAGACATTTTTACTACTGCAGGAAGACAAAGTATTTCCCCAACAGCATCTGTGTCTTTTGCTACTGAGAAATCTCAAAAGAGGCTTCTAATGATTTATGACTAAGTTCAGTGAAATCTTGTAAAGTCTTGGATTGAGTATAGCACAACTTTAACATGGCAGAAAAAAATTGTAGATGTTTGCCTTTATGTTCTGGGTGCTTAGTTTTTAAATGCCTTGCTAATTGTGATGGCTTCATACTATCATTAGCTGATACCTCAAGAAACAATGTTCATAATTTCCAATAGTGGATGTATATCCATATTTGAAATACCCTTCTTCATAAACCAAATTGTTCTGGCTGACTTCTTGTCAGATCTAGTTGCCAATGGTTTTATCTCATAATACATCCAACAAAGAGCTCATGCTAGGAGTAAAAACAGCATCAGCTCTGCCATGTTCTTATTATTCACATTATTAATATTATCTTCAATCCATGGTCTCTTTGCAGGAATTTCTTTAAGCCACTTGCCCATTTTATGAGAGTTTGTTTAGTAAAAACTAAATATTATAATCCACAAATCCTCCTAACTGGGCACAAGTAAACTGCATCCATTACAATACACTGGAAGTGAATGAACAAATGAAGGTGCTACTTTGACTCCATCATACTGTGGATCTGTCTTCAGGACACCTCACAAACCAAATGTGACACAGGACCATCTGATATAGAGACCTACAGATGGTGCCAGTCCAAATATGTATACTAAATACAGCTTAATTCCTTTCTTATTTTTCAGGTAAAATAGAAGTCCTAGATTTTCTTCCTATATTTCACTGGATGGTCTTCTACACCTGACTTTGGAGGCCACTGATAAGGAAAATGTCATAAAAGCAACACATTCAAACAACTCTGAGGCAAATAAATTCAAATTCTTCACAAGAAACCAGGATCTGGAGTCGAGTTCTAAGCATACACTAAAAACTAGTTTGGACATACTTTTGTAATTGACAAATTATGATTGTTTCTTTCCTCTAACTGTTTAACCTGCATAGATCTAAAATGCTAGGGGCATTTTGGTTTTTATTTGGTTGGTTGGTTGGATGGGTTTTGTGCTTTTTTTAACTTTACATCAAGGATGCACAAAGCAAAATAAATACAAAAATAAATAAATAAATAGTGTCAGAGTCCTCAGGTAGACAGTTCATTGCGCAATCTCCTCAGACTTCAGATGTTGATTTATCTGCAAGCAATACCACCTGCCCCAACCTGAGTTTCTGGCTCTGCTAGCTACTAAGCTGCTAACTGCATTTGGCAAACACGTTTGCCAATTTTCTGATAATAGGGAAGTGAGAATTCACTACACTGAGCTTTGCATCTTTCCTCTTGAAAGAAAAAATTACCATGATGCCTGGGAAAAATTGCAGTGTGAGGGAGATCTCAACAGCTGATGGAGATGAAACAAAGGCTTGGGGTTGGCTGAGGGGCTGTATGTAACTACATGACTGCAACCCATAACAACAGTCCCCTGATGTTCTGTTCTGCCCCTGTTGAATTAATATCCTTCTATGATAGAAATCTACCTTATATTCTTGGCAATATGGTACACTTAAGCCCATTTACACAGCAATGATTACAGTTCCACGTTTTCAGTATCTTGTAAATGAAATACTGACATTCATGTCAAATACTATTTAGAGAAACAAAGAGAAAAAAAACATAGAGAAAAAAAATCATTTATATTTTTAAAAATAAACATAGGTCTTTATCAACAATACATAAAGTTTTGTGTCATAGTTTATATTGAAAAGGGCTTTACTGAACAGATCAAATTAGTTGAACTGACTGATTCTGTTTTCATCGTGTTCCAAAGATTCTAATGCTGCAGCCCACTCATCCTTGCTTAGCTGATTAGAAATCAAGAACTGGTTAGGAATTAAGGAGAAAGGAAACATTAAATTCATTTATGGCTTCAGTCATCAGTTATTTTCATCACTAACTATCCAAACTCAGCTACTGACATTTTTAAATTAATAGGTTATTGCCTAATCCTAAGCCTAATAGGTTGTTGCAGGTTGGTTCTTCTGGGAGACAGCCTGTTCACATGATGATGTTTTGTCATTTTCATATAAGATCCAAAAGCTACTCTAACATTAGTATTTAAAAAAAAACAAAATTTCAACTAAACATGTTATCTGATCTGAAGGAATGCATGGGATGGCAATTAGACCACGTGAAGTGAATATATTCATTAGGAGGACTGAGTAGTTTTCACATCCAGAGTAATGACAAAAGCAAAATACCTGTACTTTCTTGATCTAATTTGCAAAAAAGTCTCCATGAGAAATGAAAACAGATGCTGAAGAAACACTGAAAGATGAGGATTTTTTTAAGTCAACTACTTTAAAAGTTATATTTCAAATAATGCAAGCCCTTACCACTAATGGACAAGGGAACACTAGGGGCACTAATTATTGTTTTCCTGCATCATGGACAAACTTTTTTTTCCTCATCCCAAAATCCCTTGTTCTTGTTTCTCAAAATAAACACCCAGTTTGGCTCCTGAACATGTTGATTAAAGGTTAAAATCTTCGAGGTTATCTTTACATAATCTTAAAAAGAGGATTACAAACATCAATGTAAGAGTCACCATCTTTGTAGTTATAATCTTCCTGAAAATCAGGGGATTAATTCTGACAGGGCTACAATCACCACACATTCCCAAATATGAACTTGCTACACCTCTTTATGCAAGCTCTAGGTTAAATGTCATTGGTCTAAAGTATGTGAAGCTCTACTTTCAGAACTGTTTCATCAACACATACAAATACCACAAATGCCTCAAAATTCCTGGACAACAAAAATTCACAGAGAGACTCTGAAGAGCCCCATGAAGACCACAGTGATCACAACACTTCTGTCTAAACCATCCTCATCATACATAACTCTCACATCAACTGGAAGAGTACAGTCTAGTTATTAACTCCTCCAGCTGATATTTTAATATTACTTCAGTTGTATATACTGTTTTGGGTAACTACACATCGATTAGGACAAAATAAGATCCAAGGAAAACCATGGAATGGACAACATAGTAGTGTATTAAAAAAATTAAATGATCATTTTCTAATTCATGTGAATAAACAGTTTCATGGAAGTCAGTCTTGTTAACAATAACAACATTTATAAAATTTACACTTCTGTGAACAATATTCTCTAAATCTCAAAATGCTATTAAAACATCAGAAATAAAAGAGAACCACAACAGCGAATACTTCATTTATTTATTTTTCAGTCATTAGTAGAATAATTACTTATTCGTAGAATTTAAGCAGGTACATTTTAAATTCCATTACTCATCTGGTAATGAGTGCACCTGGTGCAGGTATTTCTGGTGAAGCTGAAAGTTAAAAAGTATCACTGGAGCAGCAAACACACATTTATAATTTTCCTGATGCTGTGAACCAGTAATTGAGGAGATATTTCATGAAGAACCAGGGCACTCAGATTTAAAAGAGTACACCCACCAAGAGAGAAAACCATTTCCTTACTCATATGATACCACAAGACTCAAGTTAGGAATAAAACAAACAAAAAAAAGTACCAGAATAGTATGGTCTAATTACCTGTGATATCATTTCATAACATATGGAAAATCCCATTAAAGAAAACAGTTAATTTTTTTCTTGTTTTTTTCTTGTACTTTAGTTCATTAATGTAAAAAGGTCAACGCTAAAGGTTGGAGAAGTGAAGAGTGATTTCAGGAGGCTGTAGGGGTCAGAATCTCTATACTGTAGCTGTTCTGATCTTCTGAGTGTGAGGTATGGGGAGGAAAGATTCTCGGGAAACTCTGCCCATGGTGGAGCACGCAGTACACGGTGACAAAGCAACCCTGTGAGAGTGTCTTTCAGGAAAAGACAGTTGTCCCACTAAGTTGGGGAGCACAGGAAATCATCCACACTTCTAGTCCTGCCTCCAGGCCATCTTCCACCAAAGAAACAAGGCTGGGGTGGGGGGAAGGGAGTTACAACACTGATGAAAATCAGCAAATATAAGGTTGGAAGCAAGTGTTTTAATGTAAAAATAAGAAGGAAAAAAAAAAAAGGAAAAAATGCCTTTTCTTATGTCAGATGCAAGTAAGTTTCTTAATCGATTTCTTTCCATTAAGACTTTCAAAAACCAGAATTTTTATTCAACATAATTCTGATTGAAAAGTCCATTTCACTATTTATCAACAGTAAAAATGGTGATGATTTTGTCACAGCTAATTAAACATGTCTAATTAGCTGGGGCTTCAAAAAAAACCCCCAAAACTGTATTCTTTCCAGAGAGAACCAGTAACTATTAAAAAAAATGAAGGGTTTCTTCCTTTGCCATTGGGAAACTTTCAGCTCAGTAATTCGAAATGCACAAACAGAAACCAGATATGAAACAGAACTGGAGAAATATCTGTAGACCCAAAAATGCGTTGGCCTTTCTTACAATCAGCGGGATAGTAGAGTCATCTTTACAATTTCTCTTGCCCACTGCAACACTAACAAAAAAAAAAAAATCTAAGACTTGGCATTCCCTAAATGGATAGCTTTGATCATCAAAAGCTAAAATTACAGTAATACTTACATATAGGCAAATAGAGAACTTAAAGGTTTATTTCCTTGAATACCACAAATCTTACTACAAACCAAATGCCACTTTAAGAAGCAATGGAAAGACTTTCCTGTAAGAGATGTCTTCCACAAACACCAGTACGGCCTTCTGAGAACCACTGAACTTTCTGCTTCATGTTGAAGACAAAACTAATTTGTCCTTCACAAAAATTTCATCTCTCCGCCTCCATTTCAGATGTCCTCTTCCTGTTTAAGATTTACTATTACAGACAAGTTCAGAATGTCCACAGTTTTGTCCTCTTTTCTGAACAAATATATGGTAACCAGGAATATACAGTGAAGCCCAATACAAATTTTGGTTTAGGTGCGATGGATTAGGGATACAGACAAGACATCATTTAGGCCAAGGTAATAGCTTCAATTAACCAGCAGTTAATTGGTGTATGGGGCAAGGGCTGGGTGTTGGGGGGGGGTAGAAAAAACAACCCTACTCCTGTGAACATTAGCTTCCAGTAAAAAGCTATATTCATGGACATCTTACATAATTAATGAAACTATTTTCTGGTTTGATTCCTTTCAACAGAATGCCAGAATTTAAAATACTCATAAAACTGGCAAAATGGTACCTTGACATGCTTCAGCCACTTAGAAGAACTCTGTCACATATGCACTCTGTTACAGTCACTCTTAAGGAACCGAATTGTTTGAACACAAGAACAAACTTTAAGAAAAGGAAAATATTGTCTAGCTATACTATTGTTTTAATTATTTCACATTACACATCTTTCTAGCTGGCAAGGATTTTAAAAAGGGTTATATATAGGTGTAAATGAACATATTGTAACAGTTAAGCCAGCAGTAAGTCCCACTTAATATTACAAAAAGTTGCAAAAACACTGAAGAGATTTTTTTTTTTAATGTCAAATAAAAGCATTGACATCCTTTAGTAAATGAATTGAACGAGAACTATGGAGTAATGAAGCACCATTAAGCAGTAGGTGGGGTTTTTTGGCTCTCTTACACATATACTGAAAGAAATGGTTCAGTGGCAAAGCCCAGTAAGTAGGGCTTCAATGTGTGACTCCTGCTAGACACATGCAAGAAAAGCAAAGTCCAAGTTATACATACAGCTCTAACCTTTGATTTCTAATCTGGATGCCTTACACTGAAAGTCTTGGATTCTTTCAATTTAACTTAATAGGTCTGCTTATATGACACTGAAATGTTGGGTTTTTTCCACAGACTAAACCAAGTTCCATGTCTTCTGGTATTCTGGCTTTTGCCCCAAGCAGCCAATTCCCAAACACATTTTTTTATCTGCATGAATTCAAACACTTCTTGCTTTTTAAACCTCTTATTTTTTGTTGTTTTCACCTTTACTATCTTTAAATTTCAGTCCTATGTATATTTTTCTCTTTGCATTTTATACCTATATAATTTAAAATTTTTCTGGGAGATATTTTAATTATTCAACACAGAAGTACACATGAAAGCCATATGTTACAAAATAAAAGATATTTAAGAATGGAACAAAGAAGCATGCATGCTTACGATCAGGTTTTCTAACTATGTCTTAAAATTATGCATGAAACTAAAGAACCTGAAACATTACAAACCCTAACTTCTATGATAGTATGCTCAAAGATTATTAACTTTTAGAATCTCTGTGAAAACAATTGAAGTCCTATGCTCAAACAGAAGGCAAAAGATAGTACAAAATGTATTCAGAATCCTAAACCACAGAATAAGTTTAATAATTAGCCAGTAAATTTGTAAGATGCATTGAGTAGTACTGAATAGTCTCCTCACCTAGGAAGTACCAGCTGTATAAGTATTATAAATAGTAGCTTAGGTCATTGTTTAATAGCTTAGAAAATATTAGAAATGGAAATCAGTTTTTCACTGATCATTTAAAATAACGCTAAGAGCACTGATTTTACTTCTTATCACACAATGGAAACACATGATGACAGTACTTCCAGGACAGGATTGTAGTAAAGACCATCATTTGTTGAGCAACAAATTATTTTCTGTGGTACCTACTGTTAAACTTGAGTCAGACAAATACTGACAGACTGAAATGTAGGTCTCTACCTTAAAAAAATCTAGGATAGTTTATAAAAATGCAAAGCTAACAACTTGAAACTATTTAACAGAATACTTAGCTACTTAGCAAGATCATAAGATTCCTTCAGATCCGTTTAGAACTTACTTCTTACTAAGTTTCTCCAATTCCTTAGGTATTGATGAGTTTATAACATGTATGTTAAAAAAATAACTATTCCATCAGGTACATAAGTATTACCTATGCAAACAGATATGCAAAACCTGAAAGGACAGTAATATGTACTGTCCAAAACATTCGTAACTGTAGGACATATGCTGCGCTAGTAGTGAATATTGGAAACTTTTTAAGTCAAAGCAGAGGTGCTCCAGTCCCTTAATCACCTTGATGGCCCTCAATTAAAGTCTCTCCAGCACATCCATGTCTCCCTTGTACTGAGGAGCCCAGCACTGGGCACAGCACTCCAGGTGTGACCTCAACACCAGTGCTGAATAAAAGGGAAGCACCACCTCCCTCAACCTGATGGAGATTCTTTGTCTAATGCAGCCCAGGAACCAGTCACCATCTCTGCCCCCATGGCATATTGCTGCATCATTTTCAACGTCATGTCCACCAGATCATTTTCTGCCAGCAGAATGTTTTGCTTCTCCTTTTAAAACTCAAAAGTAATAAAAAAACCATCTTCAACTGACAATATCCCTCACTCCTTTTTCTAAGAACAACTTACAAGTATTCCCCAAAAAAATGAGAATTACTTGAGGCTGAGAGGACTGGAAAAGGACCCAAATTTGTTAATTAGTACTCCAACAAAACAAAGGAGAAGAAAGCTATGAGAATATCCTCATATTTTCTGTTTTTATCAACATACTTTTGGGAGTGAATCGTCAGAGCAGCCTAAACAGTCAGGGATATAGGAGCATTTAATTTCTCATCTTTTTGCCAAGCCCACAGTACATACTGGTGCGTATAGATACAGTAGTGGCTTCTTCAAGATCTGCTTTCACAGGACTAGATTTTCAGCTTCAGTGCTCTCCTCCTCCAAGGTTTATGAGGCCTTGCCAATAAGACAAGGCATTTTTTCTCCCTGACAGTAAACCAACAGCTTCTCCAGAGATACTTCAACGTCCCTGATACATCGTAAATATTTTGTTACTAAGTTCCAAGTTGCCAACCCTACAGCAGATCAACAGAGAACTGAACTGGAAAGCAAACTGTAACTCTTCTTAAAACACAGGACATCCCGAGTTGGAAGAGACCCCCGAGGATCATCTCATCCAACTCCTGACTCCACATAGTGCAACGTAAAAGTTAAACAATGTATCTAAGAGCACTGTCTGAATGCTTCCTGAACAGGATGGATTGGTCAGTTCCCAGGGCTATGAATGATATCATTGGTGTTTATAAGACTTGGTGGAATGAGTCCCATGGCTGGAGCACTGGGATGGAAAGCCACAGGCTGTTCAGGAGCAATAGGCAGAGCAGGTAAGGTGGAGGAAAAAAAGGAGTTGTTGCAGTGGGTGTCTACTACTGATACTCCAGCCAGGATACAATCATTGATGAATTATTCTATAGGCAATTTAGGGGAAACCCCTGAATTTGTAGCCCTTGCCCTTATGAAAGATTTCAATTAATATCAACCAGGAGCACCGTACCACTGTGATGAGGAAATCTCAGAAATTCTTGAAGTCTGTAGGAGATAACCTCATCACAACGAACTCAGTGAGCCAACCAGAAAATATGCCCTCCCCAGCTAGCTACTTGTGAATAAAGAAGGACTCGTGCAGGATGTGATGGTAGGTTGCTGTCTTGGCTGGTGTGATCATGAAATGATCCTGTTTTATTTTTACATCTTTCTAGGATAAGGCCACCGACCTTGTGGATGAAGGGAAGGCAGCAGATATAGTTCTGGAATTTAGCAAGGCTTTGGATACTGTTCCTCATAACATCCTTCCGGACAAGTTGTCCAACTGTGGGATAAGAAGGTTCATGGGATGCTCAGTGAAGTACTGTCTGAAGGGCAGAGCTCCAAGGGTTGTACCAAATGAGACTACATCTGACTGGTGACCTGTCCCAGGGGTGTTCCTCAAGGCTCAATTCCCAGGCACGTCCTGTTCAATATTTTTAACTCTGATCTGGATACTGGAGTCGAATGCTCCAGGAGCATGTGTGCTGATTGGAAACTGAGGAGGGAGGCACTGATCACCTCTCCAGGGTATTCAGTGACAGGTGAATGGAATGGTTCAACATTGAGTCAGGGGAAGTTCAGACCTGACATTAGAAAGTATTTCCGCACTGAGAAGGGGGTCAAACACTTGTTAGAGAGATGGTCTATGCCCCAGACCTGTCAGTGTTTAAGAGACATTCGGACAATGCCCTTAACAACACAGTTTACCTTGCTGTCAGCCCTGAACTGCGCAGGCAGGTGGACTAGATCATCACTGCAGGTCCCTGCCAATTGAAATGTTGTACTCTACTTTATTCTTGAAGACTGACAGCCTGGGGCCATGACCACTTCCCTGGGGAGCTTGTTCCAGTGCTTGACCCAACTTTTGAGATCCCTTCCAACATACACCATTACATGATTCAGTGGAGAATTCCTTCTTATTAACCCGGACTTCCCCAAAACAGTTCTAAGCAATTCCCTCACCTCCTATCACTGGACACCAGAAGATCAGCACCTCCGTATCTGTTCCCCATCATATGGAAGTTGTAGATAGCAATGACGTCACCTCCCCGTTTCGTCCTCTCTAAGCTGGACAAACGTAGTATCCGGAGCTGCTCCTCCTAAGACATGCTCTCTACTCCTCCTTTGGACAAATTCTAACATTCTTCACACTGGGTCTGATATAAGTACTACTGTATTTAATTTTCTTAAGCCAAGCTATATGCCTTTTCCACGCCCCCACCTCAGAAACCAAATCATCTACTCCTATTGATATAGAGAGGAAGTTATATACAAAAAATATTTTCTGCATTTTTTCAAGCACATTCACTGACCATTGTTACAAATGCTGCAGAATTGATCTGTGCATTATCTATAACATATTACCAGTCTCATATTAGGGTATAAGAAAAATATAGTACCATTACAGAAGTTTACAAAAAACTGTATTTCTGAGTGTTATGCAAAAGGCCAGACAAATGACTATGATTCCACTGCACACATCTGCCTGTTCTGTTCTGCCTTATACTTGGACCTTTTTAGCCTTTTTTCCCAAGCAAACATCACATGCATGACTCATACTGTCCACCTGCCTCTTCCCCCTCTTCCTTTCATCTCCATCCCTCTAAATGAATCTGTTCACCACCAGATTCAGTTAAAATAAACTGAGAAGTAATATCCCCTGAAACACTAAGTTCCCATCAGTTTCACAAAGTTCAATAGCATAGCAGAGGAAAGAGACACAATTTGATGTGCTTGCTAAGCAAAGGGCTGCAGCATGAGCTCAAGCTCAGTACACTGCCTGACTCAAAAGCTACACAAACACCACAGAAAGCTCTGAATCAGTCTGAGCTGCAGCAGTGCATAGTGCCTTTTCTACTACAAGTAAGAAAGGTCTAGAACAGCACATGAAGCAAAGAACTGTAATTTTAAGAAAAGTCTGTATGGAACCTAGTCCCACTGCTACAGAGCAATTTACAGCAAAATATTTACAGTACGCATTGCTTGCAAATCTTAATCACAGTAATGCTTCTAGGTCCTACCACAATGTCAAATAATGAAAAATATCAAAACGCCTCTGCTTACAGATAAACACACACACAGTGAAACAAACAGAGTAAACAACTTCCAGGTTTCTTGAACGGAACAATGGTAGTTAAAGGCCAAAACACATGTAAAGAAATCAGGGAAGAATATTTTCTCCTTAATGCTAATATTTAGCTGAATAGTTCTCATATCTGCTAGAACATGTAATATGCTAGCTACACAAGTCTTTCTGGGTTGTCTTCTGTTGTGGATAATCCTAACACTTGGTATAAATTATTGTTCATCAGACTTGCATCAAGAGCAATGTAAAGCAATATATTAAGATAGATTTTTAGAATACGGGCAGATTTTAGTCCACCTACACTGCAAACAGGAAACTTTACCCTAGTTACATACACGCACCTCCATATTAAATTATATAGGTAACCTATTTTAACAACATGGAAAATGGAGAAGCATGAGCTTCCAAACAGGCAGAGAGCCTGAGCACATACCAAGAACGCCCAGATAGCTTATAAAATCCACTCGCAGGAATTCATGCCTGTCAGCACCACCTTATTAGTTACAATAGCTTTGACTGGTGTAAACACATCTCTACTGCAGTCACAGCAAAATTAGCAAACATGCAACAACTTTAAAGATGTTAACCAAGAGTGCTGCTGCTACTGTTACATCCCCCCCACTTTGTTTTTAAAGGATATCAAAAAAGGTGACTAAGGAATACCATTAATGGGAAATACATTAATACCGCCCCACAAAATAGTTTCCTAGCCTCCCCATTGTTTTGGTAAGTCATAAAAAACAACAATTCAAAGAGGGGAAGAGAAGCCTACTCAGTGTTATGAGAAAGAGGCAGAAGGGGTTTTGCACAATTTTTGTCAGTAAGACATTTGATGTGATCCACCTCTCACCAGTAACTTTATCTCAAAAAATAGCTCAAAGAGGTATAAGTAGAATTCACTGCATGTTCTCACTCTCTTTTCTCTGAATATTTGATTTTTTAAAAGTGCTATGCGAGGCTCTTTCCAGCTGTCAATCTCAGCAGTGTTAAAACATGTCTGTCCTACTTCCAGTCACAGACTGCACTAATCTTACCTACTGCTACCTGAGAGCATTCAGCCCATTCATTGTCGCTTACTTTTTCAAAAACAGCCCTTCAGTCTCTACAGTGCTAGAGAATTCAACCTGATCCTAAGGCTCCAAGCTGATGAATAATTCTCACTTCTTCAAACAAAGAGTTGCCTGTTTCTACTAATTATTTTCCAATCCAATTTTAATCTGAGTTAATCTGATTCCAAATTTAACTACAGAAAAATCACAAGTTGAGAACATGAAAATTAATAAAACACAAGTCTTACCAGAAGGGCCCAAAGCTTGACTTCTCAAGGGCCACAATAATACATTGCCTATTAAGTTCAACACATCATTACAAAAGCAACAGTGAAATAAAACACACTCTCACGATGGTCAGTATCCTTTCTAGTGAAAAGCTAAAGATTAAGTTATGAAACTTAAAATTATTAACAGCTTATTCTTGAGAGCAATACTGCCTTGAAATCAGGTGGCTAAAAAAAGTGCACAGAAAAGACCATCCAGCTTCCCACTGAAGGATGTGAAAGTTATTCCCTAATTCAGGTTGATTTTTGAGGGACTTGTGAGGGTAGATATTAGAGGAAAGACAAGCAAGAGAAAAGCATCTCCAGCATCCTTTACCCACAAAATATACACCTGCATGATACGGTCAACACACAGGCCTTCGGCCTGAACAACATTAAAAACCCTCAGTCATTCTCTAAGTCATCTTCCATATGAATCTCTCCTCCGCTTGCTGTCCTTTTTTGTACCTTCTCCAGTTATACTATACAGCTTTTAAGACAGGGCAGAACATGAAAAAGGTGAAAAAATACACAAAGCATTCATTCAAGCTAGGAATGCACTGTGCACATAAACAGTGGCACAATGACGTTGTCTGTTTTATTCTTTAGTTTATTCCTACATCTTCTACATCGACCTCTGAAACCACCAGTTTTTAAGCTGTGTAGTGTCAATAAACATCTGGAAAAATGTTCTTAGTTCCCCTCTGTTATCAGGGAGGGATTGAAACACAAAATGTCCAACTATGCAGGAAAATAAGCCCAAAGTGCATGTCTCTGCTAATGCAGATTTATTTAATCAATTTTGATTTCTTATGGCCTTTAAAGCTTTGAAACTGAAGCAAGCAGAAAAACAGATTTATACAAAAGAGACAAGAAC
Organism: Dicrurus megarhynchus; assembly: GCA_013399195.1. Classification (NCBI taxonomy): domain Eukaryota; kingdom Metazoa; phylum Chordata; class Aves; order Passeriformes; family Dicruridae; genus Dicrurus; species Dicrurus megarhynchus. Next base: position 79,230 of record VXAD01003675.1, on the reverse strand, counting down.
AGCAACCAACTCTGAAAGGAAGCTGTCCCTGACAGTTCTATTCAAAAAAACCACAAAACCAAAACATAAACAAACTATAACCAAGAAAGGCTACAGTGGGCAGTCTAGACTAACTTGCTCTTAGAAAGTATTTTAAAATGCATTTAGTTTATGCACTAAAGTACAATCTGTATAATCTTTTTTATTAAAATCCCTATTTCTTAACAATGGATTTTCTCCTTGTCTGTATAACAATTTATTCCTTATTTTGAATCATAATCAATCTCAATTGAATTGTGTAAGAATTACTTCTCTATAGACTACCCTCCTGACCTTTTCAGTGTGCTCTAACATCTCTTTGGTTAGTTGTATGACACAGGCTTAAAAGCATAGGCTGAAACTTATATTTATATTTAATATATTTAACATTTAAGGTTCTGTGGGCCTCTTCTAGAGGCCTCGCTTCACTATTTTTTTAATGCTAAAAATTAACATTTTACATTTTATTAACACAGAAGCTGCACTAGTCCGATAGTTTTCTCCTCAATCAGTTATTTTTTCCTGATCAAAGACTGAATACAAACAAGAAAGAAACCAAACAGTCCATTAGTAAAAGACCTAAAGCTAGGAGATTCCCAAAACCATTTACCATAGAATAGTAACAAATATGCTTATGTAAGTAACATAAAAGCAGCATATAAGCTTATGTATGTTATATTCTGAATACATTCCAACATTTAGTTTTTTACTCCATTCCTGATGGGACATTTTCATAAAACAATTCTTAACTACGTTCGGTTCTTGTTAACAAATACTTCATTACACCTCATTTTGAGGAATAGTTGTAGCTGCTCTTTCCAACACACATTAGGTCTCCTATGCTAAAACAAAAAATGTACCTATCACCAAATATTACACGAGCCACTGTTATTTCCATCTGAAGGTTCAACTTTCATTACTCAATAAATAATTTCACTACCTAAACATTTTGCCAGTTCATTAGCAGAAGACTTTTTATCATGTTATGAACTAAGATTCCAGCTAGTTTTCTTTCCCATAGCTATTCCCTTGACAATGTAGTTTAACTCACCATCCCATGAAAACATTTTGTCAGCAATCTCTTACAAGACATTCAGCCAGGGATTTATTTTACTTTGGAATGACACACAGATATCAGACTTCCACCAGATTTTCAACACTAACTGAATTTTTCCTGTCCTTGTAATTGGCATCTTGAAGTCAAAATACATCTTTTTTTTTCTTTTTTTTTTTTTTTTAAGCCCAAAATTTTTTCAGCTAGTAAGTTCAGCTAAGTAAGAAAAGTGATCATTTTTAAAAAATATAACACTGTACGAAGATAGCTGGAAGTGGAAAATAAATCGTGCCAAGAATGGAGGAAAAAAAGGAACTGAAATTTAAGAAGCAGCAGCTTCCACACTTCTAACCTGAGGGAAAAAGGGAAGTTTGCCAATCCTATTACTCTTCATCTTCTATTGAGCTTTCCTCTTCTATTTTATTGTGCTTTTTAATTGTTATGTTTACAAATATAATTTTATGTCATCATAGATACTAGGAAATGCAAGAGAGTACTGTGTATGTACGCTAGTTAGTAAAAACAAGGCTAGCTTTCAAGACTAAGGTATCTGTTCAGCAGTTTTAGTTCATCCTCACAAACAACAAATAAAACAAATCTTCCCGAATTTCTCAAGAACTAACAGAGCACTGTGTTTCAAAACTGGACATGTGTTATTTTTTCAGTTCTGATGCCAAAGTATATTGTGCAATTTTACAGATTATCAACTTTATCTTTCCTGTTTACTTTACCCCATTCTAAAACTACAAATCATTTGATTTGATTTATACTGAGAAATTGCTGGCTACCTTGAAATGCACATACAATCCAAAGTTCTCTTATATTTTTCACCCACCTATATGAGGAACAGATAAAAAGTTTTTAGTTGCTTCCTTTTTTAAAGAATTCTTCTGCTAATCTCCTGCTCCATTTGGAGCTTACAGCAAAAGATCTGGGTTAAAAACACAGTAATGAGAAATGTGTGCAGAGTATCCTGTTTACTGCTATCTATGCTCACAGAAGCACAGATGAGAGCTCTCCTCTGCCCACTTCAGGCTGCAAGGTGAAGATACTGGCATAAACCAGAATTATTTTGCTGCTTTATCTTTAGAATCTGAATTCCCCTTCTCATCAGTTTTTAAATTGCATTTTTCTATCTCCAAAACAATTTCTTGCAAAATAAGTCTAAAATCCTAGTGGAATAAAAGTAGATGGGAGTAATTCTGTGCTGTTTGAACTACTTGAGTGATCAGTTACTAACAGGCATTTGCATTCCCAATGTCATTTACACGTAAGACAAATCAAGAGATTGTCCTACTGTGTAACAGATAATTTTATTTGAAAAAAAAGTCTTCATGTTTAGAACTGGTTACATTTAAGTATACTCAGACACTAACCACTTAAAGCAGAATATGAGCATACTAACATATTCCAACAAGAAGAAAAATGGTGATTAATAAAACCCAGGAACATAGTCTGCTTTGTTAAACACATGCTTCACTCCAATTTTATTGATGACTTTATTTTACTCAAAAGCCTTTATAAAGTAACACAACCAGCTCAGTAAATCTCAGTTGACTCTTCAAAATCAGTAGAATTTATAAGTTAAATCCAAAGCCATTTTCTAACAGGATTTTAAAAGTGATTTTTTTGACAGTACTGAATCACCAAACTGTACATTAGATTAACAGTTTACACAATCCTCAACACTGACTGAGGTAAGAAAAATTAAAATGTAATTGTTTCTTTGCCATATGTAGGCTGCTATAGCAGTACAGTCATGTAAACCTGCAATGATTAATTGCTTCTTACTGTATGTGCAATAATTAGAAAGACCTATATGTAACAGAAACCTAAAGGTTTTCCTGACATACTTTCCCTGCATTGCTAAGAAATTTAAAAAAA
>VXAD01003675.1:15335-65293 GCA_013399195.1 Dicrurus megarhynchus | reverse complement strand
AGCCCCATCCAACCTGGTCTTGAAAACTTCCAGGGATGGGGCATCCACACCTTCTCTGGACAACCTGTTCCAATGTCTCACCACCTTCACAGTAAAGAATTTCTTTCTAATATCTAATCTAAACCATCCTTCTGGTTAAAGCCATTCCCTATTGTCCTATCTCTACATCTACATGGTAAAAAGTCCCTTTGTGGCTTTTTTGTAGGCCCTTTTAGCTACTGGAAGGTGCTGTAAGGTCTCCCAAGAGCCTTCCATTCTCCAGGCTGAACAATGCCAACGCTCTCAGCCTGTCTGCATAGAAGAGCCCCCTCACTCTCCAGTCCCCTGATGGTATTAAATACTTAATGGTTAAAAGCCGTACATTGAAAACTTGCTGAAAACATTTAAGTTATGCTTAGGAGTTATACTTGTATATTTATATTTGAGAAAGTGCAAATATAGTTGTCTTCATTTTGCAGATAAACACCTTTGTTTGTTTTCTTCTGTTTTTTTGGCAAGAAAAGATTACAGACTCTATCATACAGTGCTGAAGGCTAGCAGGAATTCATGCAGGTCTGGTGTCCTTAGAGCTTTGCTCTTTATAGGATGAAATAAAGAGTGTTTATTAACCCTTGAGTTATCCCTTTAGAAAGCTAACCTCAGGTAAGGTCTGATAAGCCACTAAATTTACCAAAACAAATAAACCAAAGTTGGAATTTTGCAAGAGGGTCTGCATGAAGATTTTTTTTTTTCAATAAATATAAGACTACCTTCTACACACAACATTCCTGAGATAGTAATTTATGATACTAGTGGAAGGTTTTAACCGCATCTCCTTGTGTGTATTTCTGACATTTTTTTCTTTTTTCTTTACAGAGTAAGGAGAGTTTTGGAGAACTTGGGTTCAGAATAGATATCTGTAAAACCGACTCCAGAATATACTGGGTTTATCCTCAGATTTTAATAGATCTTTTCTGGCATGCTTGAACAATGTACATTTTATAAGCATGGATTTTAGAATAGGCTATTGCAATATCTAGATTTTAATGGAGTAGAGTGTATCCGCTGGCTGGAATTGTATCTTACCTTTTCAGTAAATGTTTCTCTGTTGTAACTGCACGCACAGGAGTGGCAGTGAGCTCGGCTAACCTTTAATTGGAAAGTCTAAGTGAGTGACAGTACTTTTGTTTAATTTATATTTCTGGAGAACTCTTGTAGACCTCAATAGGAACTAAACCAGTACAATTGCAAATTAATGGCTTTTGTAGCCCATTAAATTACTGTACAATACCATCTATTTGCATTTCTGTTTGTCTGTATTTCTCTAACATCTTACAAAAGCCTTATGTTAAACTATAAACCTCAGGGTTTATTCTGCAGAATAGTTTACAAATTTCTGTAGAAAAGTGGAAGTGAAGTGTAATAATTCAACTTCCTTAACAGTAATGCATTAGTAAAAGATGAGGCTGAAACCAAGTCTTTATGCCATTAATAGACTCCAGTGCAAGCTGATTTCACCTGAGCAAAGGCATGTAAAGCTAATCTATGTGGTTTCTGTTTGTAAAGAGCAAAGTTTTATAACACAAGTCTTAAATGCAAGTGGTTAGGTCGATTGTTTATTCAGCCCTAATATTTCAAATGTGAAAAAAAAATAATAAAAACAGTGTCTTATGAGAGTAAAGGGAAAATTCCCTTGGTAATTGTTGGGGGTCTTTTTTTATATAGAGATTTATTATTACAAAACTCATGCAGAGTAAGAAAAATTTTGGACAAGTTTCTTTGGACCATATTCAAAAAAGCATTTAAGCACCAGAATTGTGGTTTAGAGAAAACTTAAATTTTGCCTTCAAGAGCACAAGCCACAAAACCCTGTAGATGTTGTCACCCAAGTCTGCCAGTGGATGTACTCAGTGTCCATAGGCATTGGCAACAGGCACCTGATGTCTTCATTGCAGTAAAAAAAATTACTGGTTGGCTTATGCCTGGTTTGTTTGGAGTCCAGGTGGTGGGTAATATGTCACCTAAGATCCATGGAAGAGTGAATCAGGGAAGCATGATTAAAGATGTATCCCATACAGAAAAGATCTGAAATCAATACAAAGTACAGAAGTTACAGTGAGGACAGAAACAGGGAGAAACATGGTAGCAGTGATCACCAGGCATTAGTGTCATGATTAGAGAACTTGGACCTAAAAAACCTGTGTTCTATGCCCTCCTAAACTCAAACCAATCTCTCTTTTCAAGTCAGACTGTGACCAATTAGTGCTGTCTGATTTGGGACCAGGATTATCCTTCCTGTGCCAGCTCTCTGGAGCTTTACAGAGGCACACTGAAATGCAGCAGAATAATGCCGGACAACTCAGCAGCTAGGGAACATAAGTTAGAACAGCTGGGAAGTTTTAGTTTCTGGTCCTGCTTCCCAACAGTGTTCAGACATTTTAATCAATGGCTTTTCAATGCACAATATTGGCTCCTGTTCCAGGACAATAAACACTTCCTGTAACAACTGAATGTCTGTACTTTTGGCATTTGGTCAGAGTCTTCTCGTATTTCTCTCTCAGATTCCATGGTTGCTATGTTCTAAAAGCAGAATGAGTATAGTTATGTATGTATTTGACTTGTATACATGCTTGTCTGTAAAATTATACCTTAAACATATATTGTCCTTACAAAATATCTTATTTATATGGTAAGTAACAGATAAGTGTTTGTCCCTATGTTGTTATGTGGGTTTTTTGAGGTTACGCTTAGAGTACAACCCTACTTTAGTCACTTTTTACTGTGTATAATTAAAAGTCTCTAGTTTCACAATGGTTAGGGAACTTGGGTACTTCACCATCCAATTATTTACTCCTATTTGTTTATTTCCTTCCATCTGTCAGAGGTATGTATATGTTGCTTCTCATTTAGGGTGTGAGATATAGATTCTACTATTATGTGTGCAATATTTGGCACAATCATGTTCCAGTTTGTAATATAAGGTTTTTTGCATATGTAGTAGTGTAAATAATACACAAGAGTAATCACCTTGGGTACAATTAATTTAACTTGATTCCTCACAAAAATTTGATGTCTGCTTGCATTAAAATGAGTAGGTTTTTAAAGCAGCATGGTGTAGAAATTGAAATATGAAAAATTGCAAAGACTTGACTCCAGTTAGTATAAATCAATAAAGTTGCTTGCCTCTGGATTTAGACAATATTAGTTTCTTTGTCTACGAATTTGGAATTATAAGGAGATTCTTTTTCCTACACCTTTTTCCAAGACTAGAAATTGTTAATTGAAAAGTTTTAAATTTGTAAGGAATGAATGAATTACTGAGGGGTTAAAAATCATTGATTTTCATCTACAGTTCCAAAAAATGTATTTTTTTGTGTACAAACATCTTCCAAAATGTCTCTGTCTTTCATGAATACAGTTATTTCAATACCTTGACCTTGTCAACTTCTCAGATCTGTTAGTCATCACTGAGACATTAGTGAATCAGCAATTTATTGTTTTTTTCTTGTAAGTCTAGAGGTTTGTGTGCCAAATCCTAGAAAACTATGAAAACAACTTGTCAAAGTGCTGTTGTTTCTGTGCTATCTCTTAGCAGCACGGAGTGCTAGAGTTATTTTGTGGGAGGAAAAAAATATACAAACCAATACATCTCATATTGTAATGAGATTGTGTTGTAATTTCCTTTAAGTCTGATGCTGCAAGGCCTTCTCTAAAATCAGAAACCTCAGATTTTATGTCAACATATAATATATTTAAAAGACAGCTAAAATATAATTGTCTTTTAATCAAGTGCTGTTTTCCCACTGACAGTAGCATGAAGTGTATTAATATAAATTCACTTCTGTCTTGAAATTGTAGCAGATAAATGTTGAGCCACTGTTGGAAGTCTCTTGTTGTGTACTGGGTTACTTTTCTGAAGCATGCCTGCCCTCCTGGCTTGGAAGCAGGACTGAGGTTGAGCACAAATAGTGAGTAAGCTGAATGTGGCTAAGTGCCTGAGAAGAGTATAGAGACAGGTAAAGGAGAATAAGGGGCTCCAGTCCCAGCAGAAGTGGTAAATCACAGAAGAGTGTGTGAGCATAGCAGCTCACTTTGGGGTGGAGAATGAAAGAGAATAGGGTTGTTTAGAAGGCATGAGATGTGGGGAGGACATTTAAATAAGGGAAGGGAAATAGTTTGGTTTATTCTGTTCATATTCCAGTCGCAATATTTTGTACTTTTTCCTCACCAATAAATGGGCAATATGTTTTGGAAAAAAAATCAAAGTATGGCAAGTTATTTTATCCTCACTTCCCATGGAAGGAAGACACATGTTTACCAAGTCTGTGCAATTACTCTTAAATCTCCGTAATAACTTTTTTGAGTTCACAGGCCAACTTAAAACATGTCTAGCAAATCTGATAAATTCTTTTTCCTTGAGAAAATAGATGGCAGAGTATAGTAGAAAGCTTCTGTAAATGTTCCCTGGAAGGGCTGCAGACAAATGAAAAGCTACATCATTAAATTGCACACTATTAACCACTGGAGAATAGGGAGCAGGGAAAGAGTAAACAATAAACCAGCCAGCCCATATAAATGCCTACCATAAGAGAAGGCTTCAGTTGGAGTTTGCATTCTTAGGCACCAAAGTCAATCAACCATGAAAAACAAATCTTTAAGAGACCAAGCTTCATTAGTTCCAGTGCTCACTGAGTGATGTGATTTAATTGCAGCACTACCTAAAGCAGTGCTATGCAGCCCATAGTCTGTGGGTAATTGATGGTCAATAAAAATCAAAAGGGAGCTCAAAAAGCAAGTCAAAACCAGACATTCCTGCACAGCCACATTCTCCCATACATATAAGCAGAATGGAAGAGGAGAATAAAAATTAGGCTAAATTTTTTACCTTTATTTTTATTTGTCTCTAAAAGAAGGCCATTGTGAATACTTTGGCACAGTAAGCACAAGATGGCTTTTGAATTTGTTTTGCTTCCAGAGGTTAAGTGCTCCTTCAGTTAAAAAGGTTCAGAAATGTAGTGGTCTAGCGACCACGGTCAGAGAATCAAGGTTTTGGCTGTTGTAACAAACCCTATGTCCTTTTCCCTTTATTTCCCTGTTTAGGTTGCATAACTGAAAATGATCAGTGAATGTAATTTGTGTTTGTCCTTTGTCAGAGCATGGCCTAAGTGAACCAGAGTCAGCCATCAGTTTGGCTGCAAATTGTTTTTGTCTTTTGTTGAACCTTCTCTGATCATTTATCAGAAAAACTAAGAAATTGAAATGTTAAAATTTGTATTTTCTGAGACTTAGCCATATATTCTTTCTCTTAACATTACAGTGGTTTGTACTGTGTTCATGCTTATTTAAGAGCTGAGAGCTCTCTCTTCCTTTAATATAGATTATATGCTTATTGCATTTCTGTGTAGAACTCTTGCCATGACTTCTTTTATTCTAAGGAAAAACAAAGATCTTGAATCTCAGCTTTCTCCTGACCTGCATCTCTGATCTTTCTTGGATTCTTACCTGCAGGCCTTTTTTTTAACTCAAGCCCTAGTACTTCTTTTGTCTCTGAAAATCCTCCCTTCTTTTTCTCAACTGGACATAAGAATTAGATCACAAAATTATATGTGTACTAGTAATAAAATATACATAAATCCACACATTTGTTTTAACCACTTGGGAAAGTCATTTTTTTGCCAAGTATTTATGGTACAGTACTGTTTGTTTCTTTATGAATAATCCCAACATTTAATGTAGTTAAATGCATTTCAGTTTTAAGACAATGCATCTCCTTGGTAGAACATGGGAATCTCGGTGAACCGTTTCTTCCATGACTGTTTAAACTGGTAATAGGAATAAACTAGGAAATGTGTAACTTTGCCTCTTGATTTTCTTATTATTATCTGTTTTAATGCAGCTATGACACATTGTCCCCAGATTGTTATTAAAATTTCATTAGCAATTTGTGCATGTTGTGAATTTTAAAATGAGATATAAAATTTATACTTATGTAAATGTAATTTGCTATTTAAAATCTTTTAGGCATAGATGGGAGTAATACTATTTTTAAATTGTTGTTTTTAAAACTTCATTTTTCTTATGACTTATACAGGAATGTTTTAGCCAATTAAATATTAATATAGAACATTTCAGTGTTTACTGTAGAAATCAGTGTACTGCTGCTCTTTAAAAGCCTTTAAATATGCGTTGCATTTTTTCTTCCACATCCTGCACATTCACCTTAACATGTAAAATTTTTAGGACACATCTGATGGAATAACAAAAGACGTGTGTGAAACAGAGCTGCGTTTGTGCTCTCTTTTGTCTTCTGCCTTCAATTAGATGACATCTGTTGCTTTGGTGGGCCAGTTTGTGACATGGTCACTAAAACATCGACAATATCACAAGTGATGCAACTAAGTCTGTATTTCCTGCTCAGCTGTTTGAGGTATAGCAGAGGGAAATGAGCTTCATGAGTAAAAGCCCATGAATTTTAGTTTAGAAAATGTAGGGTTTTCCATAGGTATTTCTCTGTCTGGTGTAAGACCTTGAAGAAGAGGCTTAGTTCTGAATTTCCAAGTGCAGAGATTCTTACAGACAAAGGTATGTGGAAGATGTATGTGGAAGATATGCTCAGATAGATCAGTTGTGTTTTTAAAGGGTGAGTCCTATCTTGTACATCTCTGTGTGTGAACTGTAGGAATCTCCTTTGGCTTTCTACCAAGTACTGAGTGAATTACAGAACTGACGTGAGATACTGTGCACAAAACATCTCCTTTATGAATATGGCCTCAGGGATGGGTCCTATTTTCAGAAAATAGTACTACCTATCAGTTTTCTTACTTTCAGTGGATTGTGAGAGAAAAATGAAAGCAGGGTTGAAAGGAGAAAGGTGATGAAAGATGGATTTTTTGCAATAACAGAAATCAGAATATTAATGTATTATAAATTCTTATCATTATAACCATTATCATTATATATATCATATAATTGTCATTATTATTCCTGTTGACAACTCTAGCTATTCCTGAGTGAGAAACAATATGTAACATACAACAGTGAAATATACTCCAGCATAGTTTTTTTTTTCAGGTGTGTTATTTTTCCTCTCTAGAATTTAAAGAAAATACTGCTTTGGTATTCATGAAGGAATGATTAACTAGATGGAGTGGTATTTACATGGAATGTGTTAACAGTTGTACCTACAAAATATAAAATGTTGTAACCCCAAAAACGTGACTCATTTTCATCCCTGTTTCAAAAAAATTACTAGGAAAAAAAGGTATATTGACTGATAAAGTTCTTCTCACATGGCTGATTACTCTATGGAAGTCAGCACAACAGTAAAAAATGATTTTTCAGAAATATCCAGTGAAGTTTCTGGATATACTTTAGGTAAAATAAAACTTTATTTGAAAGTGCTAAAACATTTTAACTTGTTCTGAATATCTAAAAGAATATAAAAATGTCAGTTAGCAAGTTCCCTAATGATAAAGATTTTATTATGAATTTAATTAAAAACTGCATTTGGGAGGAGAGTGTTAACTTGACTTTCTCAAATATAAGTATTTTAATTTCTCCCCTGTTTCCCAAGATGTAGCACATTAACTTTGTCAGGGAGCATGCTAGTCTTGCCATATTGAGCAAAGTCACAGGCCAATTTTGTTGGGTTTTTTTTGGTATACAAGTTTATTTTCTCACTTATTTTATGAAAGAAAATGCAAATAAAGTTAGTTAACAGAAGTTAATAAAAGTGGAATTCAATGAAATGGGAGGTATAAAATATTAATGTAGTAACAAAGTGGGAACTCATGATTTTGAATATGTAATTTCTTAATGGTAAGTCACCTTGAATCTGAGTGATTTTAAACACTCCTGAAGGTTTGAGATCAGTCATTATTTGAAAAAGAAATGGTAAAAAAAGCAGAAGAAAGTATATCTATTTCTGCATAAATAATATCCCTTCTGAGGCAGAGATAATTCAGAGTTATTCTGAAATAGTTCACTCATACAAACAACTGTTTCGGCTTTCTGCAAAGATATGGAAATCTATCCTTGTTCCATTATATTATCCTCTGGGTAGCAATTGGATTGGATTTCTTTCCTAAAATGTTATGCATAAGAGTGATCCACATACTTAGGCTTTGCTGTTGCCAAGGTATTGCTTTCATTTTTCAGCAGCTGTGCCTGCTGCACTGACAGTGGCCGAACAGCAAGCACAAGACTTGGACAACAGATGCTGTAATTGCATTTTCAGTCAACCTGAATCACATTCTAATGGGGATGGGAAGGCATTTTGTTTCAAAACATAAAGCTTGAACATACAGGTCTAGTGTAAATTTTATATATATATGTGTATATATATATATATGTGGATTCTTAAGTTTCACTTTCATTTTTAATATACTGAAATACTTGGAAACAAATAATTGATAACAAAACTGAGTTGCAGCCAATGTGATTTTTTTTTTTTTTTTAATTGCAACAAGCATAACTGACAAAGCTGGAGAGGCTTCAATCAGAAGACTCAAGTCAAATGATCTTTGTGAAGAAACTTAATTTTTTAATAATTAGAAAGTGGAGTTGACTCTTTGTCCCATGATGGTCAGTTATTAAAATCTCTTCTGTCCCTTAGCATTGTCAGTATTTTGATTATGGAAGGGCTATTTTCCTGTGCTGCTGGTCTGAAATGTCTGCTTGAGTTTAATACATTGTTTCTCTGTGCGGTTTACTGCAAAATCTGCCATATAAAATTCTAAAATTTCTGTTGTTGTTTTTCTCTCATAATTAAAAACAAATCAAAGCAAAACAAAACAAACCACCAACTTCTGAAAATTACTGTTAGGAGATTGTAGTACAAGTGTAAAGTGGATGAGGCATAGTCACTGTGTAGGGAGTTTTTCCACTAAGTTCAGTCATTCACATACTGAGGAAAACAACTGACTAAGACATGGCCGGTAAAATCACTGGTTGTAGTTTCTCTGATGTATGTAATCCACTTGATGGCATGAAATGTTGACAATTTTATGAAGACTTCTATATGGAATTATCAAGATGTGCAGCAATAGTGTCTTGAGTTCTTTTTTAATTATGCCTCTGACACAAAATTAGTCTATTCCTTTCTTTTTTTCGTTCTGTGCTTTTGCCAGAGTACTTTTTCTCACTAATGTAGTTCTCTCTGACAAGGTAGTATAATTCCAACAAGGCTTTCAAAAGCCAGAGAGATTAATTAAGTTTAACTACATCAAGTGTTATATCTTCCTTGAGTTGCATACTTTTCTAAGTTTACTTTTACCCAGTGGTCTCTTTGAGACAGAAAGGGCATAAATTACAATAAATTTAATTTTTCATTGCTTTTCCACTTACAGCTTGGAAGCAGGTCATTAATTAATTTCACATGGCTTGCAGCCCAAAAGAAAGTGGGGACATGTTATTGTATTAGTGTGACAAAAAACAACCCCAACTGTATTTGTTCTTATTGATAATGATAACTCAGGTCTTTGTGTAGGCCATGAATATCTGAATATCTTATTCAGAGGAGGAGGTAAACAGTCTTTACTATTGCTTTGAGAAGCTTCACACCTTAAGTTTCATCTTGACAAAAGATTTTATTTGCCACAGAACAAGGTATTTTCCAGCTTAGCAATAACTCTGTTGATGTCTTGCCTTGTTTCTGAAATACAATCCCTTCAGTGTTGAGTACTTTCTTATCTTAAGAATAGAAGACCATGCCTGACTGTGCAGGGCAAGAGTGCAACTGTATCATGCACCGTGAATGTAAATAGATATACATGACCATTTCAAACTGTCAAAACTTGGATTAGGTTGGTGCATCCTATTAACAGGGAACTTACAGATTATTTTTCTTAAAGTTTGGTATTAGTTATGTTAGGATTCATAAACTGCTGTGTTAGAGATAAAGACTCATTGGTCTGAGTGTGAGCATAGTTTTCCTTAGCCAAGGACAAACTGCACCCAAACACATTTGGACAAAATATTACTCAGTCTGCACTACTCCTTATCTTGCAAAAATCATCCTATTGCTGATAGTATTACCCTTGTATATGGTAGCAGATTCCTCCTGAGAAACAGCTTCTTTTTTTAACTCAAATTCAGACATAATTTAATTTACTTCAGACAGTAATTGTCTTCAAGCAATATTTCCATAATGTTAGACTTTATAACTTTAGAACTGGTGTCACAGTACCATTAGATTAGGTAATTTTAATTTTTCAGGTTTATGACAGGTTTTGGTATTGGTCTATATATTTCTCAATTTCTAATTCTTTAGAGACAGCTTGTCTAACTGTTTCTCTTTCAGTGGAATTAGATCGTTGTCCCCATTCTGGATGCTGTGGGACTCTGCCAGAATATGTCAGTTATTTGTTTTTTCTGTGACTTCAAATACTGTCTGAATAATGATCTGACCTTGTTTACTAGCTTCCTTGAGTAGGTGATAGAATTCTTTTGGGAGAATAAAATTTCCAAAAGGTTTTATTTATTTTTTCTTCTGCTTATTTGTGTACGTTGTAAGTGCACAAACTGGAATGTTTTGAGAGGGTTTTTAATAATCATCATTCTCATTAGTGTGCCTGGTGCTGTGCCCAAAACTAATCTTAATTGGTGCACTTCAGAAGATGTGTACTAATTGGAAAGAGTCCAGAGCAAACAAACAGATTTTATCAGACATCTAGAAAATGTGATCTACAAGGAGAGACTGAGCTTGTTTAGGTAGTTGAGCACAACGAAAGAGAAAACAGAGTCTGTTCAGGGTAGTTATCGTTGATGATAATTTGACCTACTCTTGTCGGGGGTGGGGTGCAGGTTGGATTATGCATTATTGGGAAGACTTGTTGGGAAATAAGTCTTTTAAAAAGAGCCTTATGGTGGAAATGCTGAGATAAGGCTTGATAAATGCACCTTAGTTCTTGTCTCTTCCCAAGTTGCCTTGGGAAATCTCTCTGTTCTTTGATCCGCCAGCACTAATGTGTTAATATTTTTCCACTCTGTTTTGTTTATAGGGCTTAAACCAATTAGGACTTTGGCACTGAAAATATAACTCTGTCATGCTTGGAGCATTTGAATTTAAAATTGCTCCAAACAAGCCTCGTTCAGCCTCTGACTCTTCAAAATATCTGAACTCACCTGTCATTTAACTTTAAAATTTTCCAATTGGCTTGCAGGATTTCTGCCTGTCTTTTGCCTAGTATTGTCTCAGTCCGAACAACTTAGTGACTAAGTTGGTTAAACTCACTTAGAAGCAGGAACAAGTGCAACATCAAGTTGTTTCCTGTCATGCAGAGTCACTGTATACATTTGCAAAAAGCCTAGAGACCTAAACTCTGTTGGTTTCAGGGCTCGCTTATATCTGAATTCCAATGTCTCAGGCTTGCAAGTTCATGTCTTTAAGTTATGCTGGTTAGGACATTTCATTGAGCTTGGGTTGTTCATCAAACAGCCAAAGCTATTCCAGCTCTTTTGCTGTTGGCTATAGATAAATAAGTGGTTCTGGCAGCACAGACCAATCCCAAGATCTCCCTGCTGAGGGATTTAATTGATAAGTTAATGTAGTTGTTGGCATGTACACCTAGGAGCAGCCTCCTGTTCCAGAACTGGATAGCCCAATTATGCTCCTGAGAAGTATAGCTGTGCTCCGAGCTTAGCTTTTGCTGTTGATCAGTAATATATGTCTCTTTGCTCAGTTGAGTGCAGGACACATTTTGATTTGCTTAAGCTGTCCAGGCAGTACCTATTAATGTGTTGGCACCCTGTGAAGTGGCCATGTACCTGACAGTCTTTAGCTCTTTGTGTGCTCTGATAGTGGGTGAAGGGACTCTTACCTTGATTATGGCCTATAGGCATTGTGATACAAATTAAAACATACCTACATACTTACTTATCTCAGCTATTTTGTAGGTGAAATAGAAGAGTAGAATATATTTGAAAGTGTCTACATTCCAATTTCTATCACTTCATTTAAATACAAGTGAGTGTTATTTGGTAAATAAGTTCAGTCTGCAGCATTTTAGAGGCTCATTGTTCATGAGCAACTGGATTATAGCTTTTATTCCCTAAAAGCTCAAAGCTAAGTAGAAGAAAAAATGCTGCAAATAGTTATATGCTTTTGTTAAGTCCTTCTGAAAGAAGGCAGAGATCTCTGTCGACTTTGTCCTCTATCATTCTGCTCAGATGGTACATTCCCCATTTTATCAATCTCAGCATTTGAACAAAAGCAGCAGCCAGCTAAAACTAATCTAACCGTGATTAAGGTAATGCTGATTAAGATTGTACATGCATCGATCCTGTACCTCTGTGGCTGCTGTCACTAAACTCCTGTTCCCACCATTTCCAGAGTGCACAGCCATAGTTACAACTAATTGCAGTAAACTCTTCAGCATTAAGGGTTTTGCATAAAAATACTTTGGGATATTAAACCAGATCTGTATATTTCACACTTAAAAATGAGGCAGCTGTATTGTTCTGCGCTGCCATTAAAAAAGCAGTCTGTTATTTTTCATAAAATGGCAATTCAGTGTGTGTACTGCCATAGAAACATAGATCGCCAGGTGATGTGTGCTCTGTAAGTCTCCTGTAGGAGCAAATAATGTCCGATTCCATTCATTGGGTGATATTTAAGAACAATATGGAATTTCTCATACCAGTGATTTTCTTTTGGAGTTGAAAGTCCTGGGGACTTCTAAAGGGATTTCTGAAGGGACTTCTGAGATTAATCCTGTATGCAGTCCTTAAGAAGGTAGCAGACCTATAAGTATCCCACCCCTAAGAGTGCTTATGCCATCCATAAAGTAGTTCCAGTGAATATAAAATACAGCAACTGGCATCCTAAGCAATACTTATAAGAAAGAACTTCCTATTTTGATTTCCTTTTCACTATCCTGTTTTCCTGCTAGGTCTCAAATCTACAAGAGAGTTCAGGGTTGTAGAATTCACAGCATGTGAACTCACAGTAGAGTTTTTTATTAAATGGCTACTTTTTTTTGCTAATTCCAATAAACATGGCACTGCCCACTTCAAAAATAAGACTGGACATCTAGATGGAATGTTTGTTCAAGGTCTGGCCCACACTTCTTGAAGCCTTGTGCAATGAAACACTTGATTTGCAAGACATTTAGATAAAATAACGTGAAGGGCACATGGGATTAGAATGAGTAGGACTGATTGGAAAGGCTGGCATTATGATTTGTGAGTTAATACTTTTGGCAAGGGTTTGTTTTAATGCAAGACTTGGCTTATGCTTTGGTAAGGATAAAATCCTGAGAGGTGAAATTACAAACCATATCATTTGTCATGATTCAATAGCAAGGACTGATCTAAAAACCATAAAAGAAAAAAGTTACACAGCTATGATGACATTCAGAGTGACAGCCTTGCTGCTATGGTGGAGGTTGTAAACTGTTACTGCTGGTTTTAAGAGAAAAATATTAAAGCTCGCACCTTTTAATGACAGATTCTTTGCTTTGGAATGACAGAAATAAGACTTTGATATGGAAGTCGTGACATTATTTTAGGCAGTCACTTTTAGTAGCACTTTAAACGCAGTGGTTTCCCTGGTTTCCGTGGCTTTCCCTGTTTGGTTTCTGCATGTTTATTTGAGGAAAATGAGGAGTGTACATGCAGCTGGATCCCATATACTAAATTAAATAGGTCAGTTTAATTATTCAGATGGTCAAACCTCTGGATCTGGACTGAAGTGCAGCCACTCAGAAGCTCTCTACTGTAGACCATGGACCCCAGGGAGGGATGTGGTGATAATAATGTCAACAAAACTTCTCAGCTGTTGTCTCCTTCCAATGAGAAGTCATCAACATGAATTCAGCTGAGGGTTCTACGAAAATGTTTTCAGTCAGCTGCTCTGTGTGCTGTGACCTGTGCTGGGCACAGTGACCATGCTGGTTACTACCTGGCACAATATTTCTCTGAGCATCGTGGCTGCTGCAGGACACTGGGCAGCACACTGCCACGCTGAGCAGTTTGAAGGACAGATTCAGGTTTTTCCCATAAACCTTCTGAATACAGCTAGCACAAACACAGTCATTTACTCACCCAGAGGCTCTCACCCTTCTTCCACTGAATTCAATTGGAGCATTGTCATTTATTCCCATAGGAGCAGGTTAGTGGATGATTACCGATAGTAGCTTTTGCTGTATGTAGTTACATGCTTTTGTTAAGTCCTTTGCTACTTTTTTGAGACATAGAAAAATTATATATATATTTTTATATGTTTTACAACATATTATTTAGAGCAATTTGGAACTTTGTGGTTTTCGTACATCCATGAAAGTCCTAATATTTGCTATTAATTAACTTCCTCTATTTTATTTTGGCTTCTTTGGCTTCTGCACATTTCTAACAGTGTTAGTACTCCCTCTTCATGTAACAGATAATAAATAGGTAAAACCCTCTGGTTTTGTTTTTGTTACAGTTATGATGGTTCCATCCTGTCTTTTGGTAAAATATATATATATACTTCGTGAAGCCATTTCTGTCAAAGGTGTGGTTGAGGGGGAAGATTTTTAAAAGCATGATTTCAGCCTTTTGAATTTTTTAAATTTCCCTACTAAGGGCAGAGAACGTGTGACCTGCTTGTTTTTGTTTCTTGGTTTGTCCAGATAAGGGACAGCTTTTGTCCTCAAACTCTGCCATTCTCAAGCTTGTTTGGGTCTTTTGGCTAATAGTCAGGAGTTGTAAGCAACACTGTTATGGGGTTCAATTGAACTTGGCTGAAGCATTGTTGTAGGTATAAAGAATTTTTGTGACCTTAGATCAGGCTTGTAATTATTTGAGTGCTCTAATTTTGCCTCTTGTGCGGTGTGGTATGAAGAAAATGGTTTAAATCAGTTTAGCCAAAAATGCAAAAAGAGTTTACTTTGCTTTATTTGACTTTAGTGAATTTATTAAAACTCTTTTAAATATTTTAATTTTTCTTTACATTTTCCCTGGTAAAAAAAGGTGTGAAGGAACAACTTTGAAATTGTTCTAGATTGATTTACCCAATGGTTGCTCTCTCAGTTTCCAGCAGGTATGTGACTCAGAAGAAAATTCTGTAATTGACACATGTCTGTGTATGTGTGTGGGTGCATGCATGGTTATATAGCAAAGCAGAATATTCAGAAAGCAATGAGACACAAAGAAAAAAGAGTATGTACATTTTCAATATAATATTAATTATGTAAGAATGTGTACTTTTTCTGGATTGGAAAAAAAAAATATGGCCATTATCTTATCGAGGACCTTGCAAGTACTACCTGTTCCTTCTCAGTCTGTCTGATTTGCTGTTACATGTAGTAAGTAGCAAGTTAGAACAAGCAATTAACTTACATAGAATATATTTTTCTTAAATATAAAATTAAAAGAATTGTGGAATATGGATTCCAAATAGCCAAATATTTCTCACAGTGTGTCATCAATATAAAAATTTTTCCCTTTGAGAGGTTTGTCTTATTTCTTGAATCCCATTTTTAATTCTTTCTTTGTCATTTGGGAGACATTCCAATATATTGAATGATTTTCTCTTTGTTTGAGAAGACATTTTGTGTCATGTAAACTGTTTTGACTGCCTGGTAGATATTATTGCCATTTATCACTTCTTTTTTTCAGTGATTTATTTTACATTATTTCTCCTAATTCCTCAGTAAATCAATCTAGTTGTCTAGCACATCAATGGATTTTGTCTTATTTCTTGTTAAAACTATTATGGTAATATTCATCCTAACAGCTTTATAAATTTGATGCAAACCCAAACATTGGCCAGCTATCTCTACATTCACATACTTTGGATCTGCTGTTTTGCTGTTGAGTTATTGAAAACTTATGTATGCTCTAACTTAGGGATACTTAGTGAAACCAGAAAGCAACATATTGTCATGCATGAAAGAAAATTAATTTGCACAGTATTAGCTTCTCTAACATCCATAAATGGGTAGTGTAAGCCAAGTGTGATACTGGATTGGTTTTGGTGTTCTCTGAAAGTGATGCTGGAGTTGACCAAACCAGAACAAGAGAGTTTATTAATGTCAGCTGACTGTGAGTCCATAGAGAGTGTTATGTCCACATGCTGATACGATCCTTCCTATATATCCAGTTCTTAACAAACACCTAATGCAGTGATTCATTCCTTCATGCAGGAAGGAGGGATTGGGCATGGGAAATGCTTCCAACACTGCAGCCTGGTCCATCCACAATTATGTGCTGCCCAGCAGTTTTTGAGCAGATGGCAAGCCCATCAAGCCTGAGCTACAGCTCAGGCAAAGATGGGAAAGAAAGACTCACAGCTCTCAAAGCTCACCAGAAAGTCTTTCCTGATCCTGCTCTCCATCTCTCATTAAAGATGCAGCCCAAGGGGCATAGTCAACATAATCATACTGAACAAATTTCTCTGGATAGGCTTAGCCATTAAAGAGCGTGAACACAAGTTCCTATTGTTGAGAGGTAAAAGGGAGATGAAAAGTGGTTGCTTCCTGTTCCCCTATGTTATAGGCTGACATTACCATTAAGAAGTTAATGATGACCTTGGTACTGATTCTGTGATCTGAACTTCCACTATAAGATCTTGTTAGAGATGATATATGGCCTTTATCTATATTTATATAATTTATATAATTTATACATATGTCCTGATGGGTCCCTTCCAACTCAGCAAATTCTATTATTCTATTTTATATACAGACTTAGAGATTTATGGATGTATAGATTGATGTTTATATATACAGCACCATGAAGACTATTTTACTAACAAGGGAGTAATGTAAATTATATTATTTATAGGAAAATATAGGTTTTGAGAACTTAAAAGTTTAAAGTCCTAGCTTGCTTCTCCTTGAATTGAATATAATTGAGATCTATAACATCCTGTCCTCATTTGGCAAATATCTAGACATTTATTTTGAAAAAAGCATAAATCAAAACTGATGCTGTCCTTCCCATAGTCTAAAGACCAGTTATGCCGACAGCATGGCCAGGAAAGCTGCAATTCCCACTCACTTCTTTCTGAGCTAACAGTATCCAGACTGCAGCAACAGCAGCTGCATATCTTCCCTGGCACAGAATGATTTAGGGTGGAGAGCAGATTCTTTCCCCTTCAAATCACTTCAGAAAATTCTTGGCAGAAAGTCAGCTCATTTGTTTTGTTCGAGTAGGGAGGCCGGATTTATCAGTACAGAAAAAGTATTCATGCACTGTGCTGAATTGTATTAATTAAGTTTCTGTGTCCCAGACCAGTTGACTTTGTTACTCTTCTGCTCCCAACATCTTTTTAATGCAATTATACAATTTCATGTAATTTTAATGCAAATATAGAAAAATCTACAAATCTACAAATTTATGGCAGTGTTTTCTATTGCTTTCTCCATTGCAGTTTGTGAAATAGTTTGTGATACAATTTTTGATATAGGAAAGCATTGATCACAGGTTAGACTGGAAAATACAAATTAAGAAATCCAAGATAATAGAAGTTTCAAGGACAAAACTACGCATGCCAAAGTGAAACTGCAATCCACAAATATTTAGTTTCTTTTTTTTGTTTCCTTTTATTTTTTTTCTGAATTGCTGGATCTACTAAAGATATATCTATATGTTATATATAAGATTTGTATTCTTTGCTTATACACTTATAAATTTTTAGTCAATTTTTCTAAATTCCTACCAAATTATTTCTAAACTAAATTGTGAAAGTATTTTTTAAAGTAATAATATAAGGTTGTCTGGTTTTCACAATAAAGCAAAATATTAAAATCTTCTCAATTCTGCATTAAATGGGTATGGGATGTTCTGGGATATGTCCCTTGGGTGTTACTTGCAGTTCAAGAAGTGTGGTTTTATAAAAAAACCGCAAAGTTTCTTACTTTTTATGTATGACTGCATGTGCACATTTGCATATTATAGAGAGAGCTGCATTGTATCTCTGTTTTTAAAACCATGATGCCTGAATATTTTCCATAATTCTGAGGTGTTGACATCAGATTTTTTTTTTTTTTTTTAGTCTACTCAGCAGGAAATGGATTATATTTCTGTATTACATTTACTGGAGAAACATTCAGCTAAAAAGTGAGATTTTCTGTTGTGCAGCCTGAAACTGAGAAGTCATGCAGAAAATCAAGGTATGGCCTGTTTGAAAGATAAAAGGGCAAATTCTTGGAATAGAGTAGGAAGGCAAAATGTTGATAAGGCTTTCAAAATCCTTCCTTTTTCTTCGGCAGAATTAATCTTGTCCTGCTGCAATCTGGCTTCAACTGTTCCCTCTATTTTTAGTTACTGATCCTAGCCAGGTCCTCAAATAGCTCAGAGCTGGTGTTGTTTGTGTCTGATGTATAACTGATACAGACTTGGTTGGCATTTTCATTCATGTTTCGTAATCATCCCTAGTGCATACATAAAGACAATTTTTTTGTGTGCCGGGAGGGGGTATTTGTATTGCTGTGGACTAGATCAGGCCCCCATTGTTTGACACCTCATTTGACCATAAAGGAAGAAACAAAAACATTTTAGTGACACTGAAGTTACTTATTTACATTTAGTTGCCGAGAGGAGTCACAGTTAAATTCAGGAAGCTCCAGGTTCAGATTTTTTAAGGGGAATCTCGGGGTTTCCCTTTTATTTGTGTATTAAGTCCTTCATACAATCTGTATGCCATGAGAAAGACCCTGTGGGATAGAAGTAGTGGTTTAATTGGCCCTTTGAAAAAAACATTAATTTAAAAAAAAGCCATTAAAGAGCTTTTCAAATGTCATTGATACAAATCTTGCTTCCACAAAAGAGAAAAAATATATATGTAAGACCTTGCAGGAGGTTTTTATTGATCAATTAAATTAAAATAGGCACAGCGGGGAACAAATCTACCAACAAAACTGGGAATAAATCCATTAGTATTTCCTTATGAGGTACTCATACCTCTAATTGCATTACTTTTTTTCCTACGCTGATGTATGTAAGGAGGCTCATCAATACAATTTAAAATACCTGATAAGAGTTAATTTTTGAAATAAGATTTTTCTCCTTTTCTATGAAATGATGCATCTTTTCAAGCATTATAGATTTTCAGATTTAGAAAATTGGAATGTAATTGTTAATTTTGGTTCTGTGTCTCTGAGAAATGCATTCAGCAATCCATACAATATTCCTGCATTCTTGTTCCTTTAGCTTCACATAGGCATAAAATACTCCAAAATGAAACTGGTTGTTGAATGCAAGCACATTCAGCTTTACCTGTAGAAAAGATGAAACAAATGTTATGATAAAATATCAAGGAAGGCGAATGGGATTTTTATGTGGTAGATTTTATGATCAAGATTTCTTGCAGCTTTGCAACCATGACTATATTTAGCAGTCTCTTGAGTATCAATGTAATTGAAATGTCATCTGTGGATTAATTTTCGTAATAGACTACAGCAATATTGCAGGAAATAAAGGACAGTGGTGAAATACCTTCTCTAGTAGAGTACTCAAAGGAAATTTCATTAAGTGGTGTTTATGAGATGGCTTTTGGATAGGCTATCAGGATTGACAGCCCTATAAAGAGTCGTCAGAAGAATGTTATAGGATTAATTTTACTTAAAAAGGTAAATCCTTCTATTTTGATTCAGCCAAATGCTGACAGCCATAGAAAATCCATGTTCTTGAATAAAAAGCAGTACAGTAGAATCCAAAGCCTGGTACCTCATTCTTGTTTTAATTATTATTCCATGTGAGCAAGATTCATTTTTATATTTTAAGGTTAGAAGCTTTTACCTCATGTTCAAAAAATGCGTCTTCCAGTGTCTTTTCTCCAGTGCCACTCCCTACACCTTCAAACACAGCCTTGTATTCCTAAAAGCATAGACAACCACTCCATGGAAATAAGGTACTTTTGCATTCCGTGCAGCACAGACACCTTAAATTACTTTGTAAATTAATCTACCTTAAGTAATCTTTCTGTATAGAAGATCTCATGTATAGTTTACAATTCTACATAAATCAAAAGTTAAAAGCATATAGTCAGCAAAAGAAAGAAAAACCACATTTGTTCTTGTATTTCTTATCATCATTTCCAACAGTTTAAAGTAATTTACTGAAGGCACTAAAAGACACATTGTAGAATGACATGTGACCTTTCACTCCTTTGGACAGAGAGCACTGAACTTGTACAAAGAGTATCCATGAGAGCCAGAGCTCTAAATGGAGGCAAAACGCTGAACTTTGATCCTCACGTGGCTGCTCCTTTTATTTCCAGTAGTCAGCTGGATTTGCTCTACCTGCATTAATATTTTATCCAAATCCATTAGTCTGATTTTTCATCCTGGAATATCCTGTGCAGATATATTTGACTTGATTTCTTAGGTGTTACGTTTCTGTGTAATTTCCTTCTCCGTGTGTTTGGTTTGTTTTTCCCTTAAAGCAGGAGCATAGTGTAGGTCTACTGCAATGGTTCCCAAATTCATCTGAATAATGAACCATCTCATGAATAGTCTTGCTCCATACCCCATTGACATGGTAACTCATGATTAAAATGTTCTGTTTACACACAGGAGCAGATGCACAGCTCCAGCTTTGTGAGGGTTTTTTGTGGAAAAAGCAATAGACCAGACAACCAGTGTACCTACTTAGAGATAGCTTAAACATTACAGATAGACAGAGTACAACAGTTAATTCATAGATCAAGTGTTGCAGATTAACTAATTTTTAATGACAGCACTATTTGCATCAATCTTAACATTTTCATCTACTTCTTTGAATCAATTAGTGATTTAGAGAAAAGAAGGGAATTTTTATGGTATACTGGCAATAAATCAGGTTTGCACTAATCTGTGACATGAATTGTTTGGTCATCTCAGTTTAAAATGATGTAAGGCTATGCTCCAAAATCTTGGAGGCAGCAGCAATGAAGTAAAACTCAATTTGGGGAGAGTTAATGGAGTAGGAAGAGTTTTATTTACTAGGATGTGATTTGGTCATACTTAAGCATCCTTGTAAGAGGAACTTTGTATTGCACTAATGTAATAATGTCTTATCTTAATCTTATGTCTTCATATCAAAGGTCTTTGATCCCATATACATTTTTATGGGAACTTTAGTACCTCTGCTGATTTTTTTCCTCTCTCAAAAATTCTTTAACTTATTTGTTTACTCTTCAGAATTTTGGTGATGTCAGGAGATGTTAAGTATTTGTGTTTTGTTTTTTTGTTTTAATAAATTAGTTTACGTACTGCATAGTATTCTGCAACACACTTCACTTGCTCGTAGTCATCTGCATTGGCCAACAGGTGTAAGCCTTCTGGATAAAGTTTTCCGCAGGTTGGGTACAGCTTCTCTCGGTCATCTTTACTCAGTTCAGTGCCAAATGAATTAATGGTGATGACAAAGGCTCGTCTGTCTGCCTCAAACTTAATATACAAAACAAAGATAAAGAGGTGTTATTAGACATCTCATTCTAAATTAGGGTGGGCATATTTGGGGGTTTTTTAGTAAGTCAAACTATGGAAATTTAATTTAAAAAAAAAAGTCGACTGGAGAGCATTGGAAACATACCTCGTTTTTGAAATTGTAAATTCTTCTTCGCAAATTTGCCTTAAATTTTAACTAGAAAATCAAGCAAGGTCTTGCAACCACAGCTTTTATTCTGTGATTTTTGTACTAAAAATATCATTTCTGCTGCTTCCTCATTTCGCTGCTTAGTTACCCAGATGTTGACAACAAAAAGTCCTCACATCCTCACGTGTAAGATTATGAAATAATAATCTTATAAATAATAATAATGAAGGAAAGGAACAAGAATCAATAGCACTGCTCTGGGGTAGCTCAAAGTGCTGTTGATAGTAAAGGTTGAATGAAAATCCTAAAAAAAATAATTTCTCAATGCACATATTTAAAATGATATTTCAGTAAGGAGGAGGGGGACGTTTACTCGCCAAGTTAAAGTGTTTTAAAGAACAATTTAATACATGGAATCAAAGGCTATATTTCTTCTGTCAGGTTTAGATGCCTGTAGTATCTAAAGTATTTTCACTGCAGCAGCAGACTGAAAGGCAATCCAATGTCTAGACCTTGGGTTCTTATTTTGTGCAAGGCAAAATTTCACTTACCATTCTTACAGTATGAATTAAAAATGCAATAGTAAATAAAAGCAATCTTTTCTTCTGAGATCTAAATTGACTATGGTTTTAATTCTTTCCTTTATTACTTACTTTCATATTTTAGAACAGCAGAGCCCTTGCTATTTGCAGGGATTTTGCAGGAAAAATCTTCCAAGTATATACAGTATATGCACATTTTAGGCAGCTTACAAAATTATGCTGTGAATATTTGAGCTATTTTAATCAGAGAGGTACTCTTTTCAGTTGAATAATAAGGCTGCATTTGCAACACAAATCTGCCACTTTAGCCATTAAACACATATTCACATCCACTCCTGTGTACTGGAGCACACAATAACAGGAACCCACCACCTGCTGGCACCAACTTCGAAGTAAGGAAAAGGAGTAAACAATAAAGAAGTAATGAGAAGAAAATAAGTGTGCTTGAAAAGATTTCTAGCTAATGAATAACAGGGCCAAATTTCACTTCCCTTATTCATAAAAATAGGCATATTAGACCTACTGAAACCATTTTAGAAGGACAAATGCTTTCTTTTTTTAACTTGTTAAAGTCATGTAGAATCTAGCTGTTAGATGTGTAATATTTTGTTGGTAAAAAACATGTTAGAGGCAACTGCAACTAATGGTAGCAGATGTGGGTTCTGCTTCTGGTGGCTTCTAGTTTGAGAGAATTTGCAGGATCATTCCCATCCATACAGACCTCTCAATTCATCTGATTATTGGCACATGAGGTTCTCCATAGAGAGTAAGGCCATGAGGCTGTTACTTGGTGACTTAGTCCATCTGATTGCTGCAGGCAGAGGTGGAGTCAGAGGATGACCATTTCCTAAGTGCATAAGTTTCCATGTGGGAGACTGCTAGTTCAGAATTTATCATGGGCCCATGCTATCAGACACAGCTCTAGCTGCAGTGCAGTCCTGCAGTTTCCCACCAGATTCAGGGCTAAACATGCAGCTGGTGTTGTCCATGGTGGAAGAGAGATCCTCAGTACTCTTAATATGGAACTTTGGCACCATGTGCAGTGGTCAAGGAGTTGGGGAGCTAAATACCTCAGCCTCATTCTGATAGGGTCAGGTTGGTAGTCTTACATATAAGATTACAAAATAAATAGCAAGTATTCTTTTGAATAACTAAACTTTGGGTCTTTTGTGAATCGAACCATTAGCAGTCTGCTCTATGTGTCTCTTCAGATTAATAAAATGCCATAGAAAAAAAAATATTCTATAGAAAAGTTTATCCTCCTGGCTGATTGACATTAGATAGGGATTTTAAAGAAGCTTATGATAGGCTAAACTTTTACCACTGATATAAAGGGAGTTTTACAACATGCTTAAACTAATGTTGGTAAGTAATCTGCTCTCAGCATGAATTTCTATTTAAAAATTAACTTTCTGAAAAATCTGAATCAACTGTGGAAAATGCCTTTATCTCTGCCAACCAATCTTTTGATTTTATTTTTAAGGAAAGTCAAAATACTTAATTTATATTCAATTTAACTTGATTAGGAGTATTTTGTTTAGAGCATAAATTGAAACATTGTGACCTGCTTAATTAAAATAGGAAATTGCAATCCTTTTTAGGACATTGTTTTGTAAAATGTAATTCAGACCCATTCTTCCTTTAGGGATGAGCTCTCAGGGTTATTATCTCTCTTCTAAATGCAAATTTTCAGTGTGATGTCATCAGACCTCAGTGAATTTTTTTCGGTTTCCAGGGTATAAAATTGCTTATCCAGAAAAAACGACTCCTGGAAGCAAGTGGGTGGTCTGGCTCTCAACCTCTGCAAAGAATTGTGATAGATCATGTGAGAAAAAAAAAAAAAAAGAGGACCTGAATGCTGAGAATTCAAGTTTAGAAATTTCTGCATCTTTTATTAAGATAACAGACAAAAATATCATGTATGCTTTGGGAGGAGGACATTAGGAACTTTGTATATCATGGAAAAAATAAATATTAAACTTTTCTGAGTTGAGACAAAAATATAACACAGAATGTTGGACTTTTTTATATGACACTAATTCCAAAGGTCACTCAACTCTAACCTCAACCACTAATTTTAATAGGAGAGTAAACAAACATAATAATGCCATGAAGCTTGAAGATTATTGATTAGTAAATAGGCAGTAATGCCAAGCTTCAGCTGTCCCAAAATCAATAATCAACATTTTTGGGTTTTCTACATAATGGAGAGAAGTGCTAAAGGGCAACATTTTGAGATTAGCCAACCATTTACTCTGTTCTGCTCTCTGTTATAGAAAAATATTAACTGAGACTGGCTCCTCCCTAGTAACGGTCTAGATGCTTCTCTAGTCAAAAGGCAAAAGTCATCCTTGAATACACTATTCATTACGTCTTAGAAAAACAGGTATATTTAGAGGAGAAGCAAACATTTGACAGATAACTTTGCAAATGGAGAGAGATTCAACAGGAAAAAGAAAGTGAGATAATTATGACAACATTGTGGAGTTCTTTAATGTGTAAAGACTGAATGTTTCTTACCTCAAGAATAGGTCTCATTATTTCTGCTGTAGTACCGCCTTGTTTTTCACAAAACTTATAAAATGCCTCGAGGTAAGACTACATGAAAAAAGAAGAGAAATATTTTAAATGCTGCTTAAGACCTGGACCAGGATTGCACACAGCCATGAACCTAATTTTAAAATACTTCCATTAACTTTGATAATTCCAGCTATGAATTTAAATTTAAGTATGTGCTTAATTACTTAGCTCAAATGAAAGTTGAAATATTCAACTGCAAATGTCTTGTTATTACAATTTGAGTTCAAATGTTTTCAAAAATTGTAATAGGACAAATATTATGTTTTACTTGCTCTCTAAAGAAGGAACTTTTTGAGCTCCATTGAGCTTCCACTGCATAATAAGCAGATGGCTGAAGGAAACTCTTCATTTATAGTGTGTGGAGGAGGGGATTTGGGCATATGCCATGGCTGTTGGGCCAGCAGTATGAGGATACACAAACTAATCCCTGCTGCTCTACCTAAACCCTGGATTAGGACAGAACAGCAGACAAAGCTTCTGTAATACTGGTCTGCAGAGCCCTCTGGTCTATTAAGGATTCTGGCGTCTGCACCCATTTGAAAATACCTGTGCAGGAAGAACACTAAGTATCACAGAGATGCTGCTCCCCCTGACTCTCCATCCCCCAAAATACTGTTTTAGGGAATATTTACATTAAAATGAATTTGCTATTACTTCACACAATCTTGTTAGGAGCTGTCACTAACTACACAATTAAGTGAATTTTAAGTAGGTATCTCAAGGGGGATCTACTGCATAGAATTATACATTAGGTTCTGTATAGTGCTATCTGATAGTAGAGCAGAAACGATCACATTGACAGCTGAAGCAAAGGAGAAATTATATATTAATAATTTAGTAGTGTTTGCAGAATGGTCCTCCTAGTAGATGAGCAAGAAGAAAAAAAAAATAGATTCAGTAAGTGTTAATATAGGGTCACCCACAGAGGATATAAGAATCAAATCTGTATGTTACCAAATCAGAAAAAGTGTCTACTATAGTGGTACTGTGAAAGAATTAAAATACACTAAAAAATTAAAATACTTGGGCATAATTGATGTTGTATTGAATGAGAGAATTAGTAAAAGTTTTAGGAATTAAAAATTGGCTTGGGTATTTATAATTTGTAAGACAAAGAGAGGAGTTTTTTCTTTCCCCCTAGTGCAATCAGATCACTGTAAAAATACTTCCTGCAGTCTGGGACATCCACTGTGAAAGAAAGATAATAAAGGTAAATAAAGATAATAGAGAGAATGTGCCAGGAGGAACTGTTAATGGATTGGAGTATGCATAGCCTTTAAAGAGACCATCATAAAGTAGTGATCTGTTTGCTAATATTTGTAAAGTACTTTGAAAATGCAAGGCACATGTTAGATGCATATCCTTGCAGCATTGTGCTGTAACAATGCAAAAAATTATTTAAAAATGAAAAAAATTATAAAAAATCCTTAAGTAAAAATTATGTTAGCTAAACTCAAAACCATTAGACCCTTTCAAATCACATCTTCCTTATATAAATAAAGATAAATGTTAGCCAAAAGCCTGTCTAGGCTCACTTAGGAGCTAAGAGTTCTGTGGCATTTGGTGGATAACTGAGTTATTAATAAAGAAATCTGGATCGGGATATTAGCCTGACATCTAGAGCATTTTCATTAATGAGATATTAAATTAGAATTTGGATGCAGACCTAAAATTTGAAAACTCCCCAAACAGTGGAGTAGAAATGAAAGCAGCTGCGTTACATTCCTGGACTTGAAATCAACCAGATGACCTCAGACGGCTTGCTTTATCTCACCATACTTCTGTTTCCCCATCCATAAAACGGGGTTAATGATACTGTCCTGCTTTGCTGAGACACTTTGATAAACCCCAAATATTATCATTATGTTGCAAAAACTTGCCTTGTACAGTTTGTTGCGCATTATTTCAATGTTCATTTCATCCAGATCATTTTCAGACAGGCAGTCTTGAAAGAAAGCAGCTGAAAGCAGAGTTTATAATATAGCAGTATAAATCTGCATGCTGATAATACACATCTCCTGTCTATTGCTCACCAGTGTGTGAACAAGGATCCGAGGGTTCTGTAGTACAAGAAAGGGTGATATAACAGAGAGGAAGAAAAATCCACTTGATTTTCCCCTTATCCTCCTATCCCTTCCTTTTTAATGAGAATCTGTAGTGAGGGGAATCAATCAGTGCTCCAGCCAGAGTCCATATCTCCAGAGAAAATCAGATGGGAATGCTAATGAAAGCCCTAATCTTCTCTGAAGTATATAGTTTGGTTATTATGGCAATTTTCTAGTGAGTGAAAAATAATTTGTGTCTGAAATCATGCAGGTATTCTGCAATTGTTAAAGGAGAATCCTCTTTCCTATTTTCCCTTTTCTTCTTTGCGTATTTAGTGTGGGAAAGGCAACAGGTTGCAGCTGATAAAGGGCACATGCTTTGACCTTGACCATCTGTGCTTAGGGCTTCTCCACAGAACTGACTAAAGAGCAAGGTTTTGAATAGGGAGGCAGTGGATGAGTTTCACTTGTGCAGCTGGACCATTCAAAGATATGATATTCATAAAAATGTGTGCCTCTCACTGTTCCTGAGCTATCCCAGTGGGCCAGGGCAGTACTATATGACAGAGTGCTGTCTCAAGCAGTGGCAATGGAAGATGGTGTTTACAGAGAGGATGTGAGTCTGGCCATGTTTTGTGGTCTTATCCCTTCCTATTCTTCCAGCATCCAGATTTTAAATGAAGAATATCACAAAGTGTGGCTCTGAGAGTTCCCTTCAGTTTCTCCTTATAGATATACTGCCCATGAATTTGACCCATGAATAAAGAACTGATACATCTCTCTTCTTTTATAAACTAGTTTAGCAAAAAAAAAATCCAGAAATTTACTACCAGCTGTGTGAAAACAGTGGTTTAGTTTACCTTTTAAAAATAGTTTTCTGCTGGGATTTGACCTTCTGAAGGGTTTGGTAAGTTCATAACTCACTGTGAACAAGCCACTGCCATCAGGACTCTGTAAACCATGTCCATATCTCTCATTGGCTTTGTCCACTCCAAGCTGCATTCTAGACTTTTTAGTCTGTCTGCATATGGCAGCACTGTTCATTTTAGCTGTTCTGCTCTGTCCCTTCTCTGATTTCACTGTACATTTGTGCCAGTGCCCAGGCACTGGTGGGAGTGTGCTGCTCTGTGAGTGTAGTGGTTTTGGTTCAGTTCAAAAAGCCCATTACTTACTTGGGGGCCGCAGCTGGAACAGGGCCGCTCCAGGGCCGCTCCAGGGTGGTCTCCTGGCCAGCCCGGCCGGGCTGAGCAGGGCCCGGCCCCACTGGGCCATGCCCCGGGCCTCCCCCAGTCACCTGTCCGAAAGCCGGAAGTCAGAGAGAGGCTTCCCGGGCTCTGTTCGTTCTTAAATGTGCATCACAGAGGCATACCAAGCTTCTTCAGTGGCTTAAAGAAGTTGTCAATATTCCAGCTAGCCAGTTGATTGGTTAGGTCAGGTCTAGAGGAAACTGTAAGCACCTCTATGCAAAAAAAATCGCTTCCGAGGCTGAAGGAGTCTTCCTCAAAAACTCAAACTATGCTAACCCATGACAGTGAGGGAAAGCCAGGACTGCGCCATGCTGGACACAGCCAGCTCCAGCTGGGACCCTCCACAGGGCACAGCCAAGCCCCTCAGTTGAGCAGTTGTATCTGAAGAGTGCCTACCTGAAAACCAGATTGGGACTTTTTACTGGGGCATGTAATGATAGGACAAGGGGTAATGGCTTTAAACTGAAAGAAGGTAATTCTAGATTAGATATTAGGAAGAAATTCTTTACTGTGAAGATGATGAGACACTGCAACAGGTTGCCCAGGGAAGCTCTGGATGCCCCATCCCTGGAATTGTCCAAGGCCCTGTTGGATGGGCCTTTGAGCAACCTGGTCTAGTGGAAGGTGTCCTTGCCCATGGCAAGAGGGTTGGAACTGGATGGTCTTTCAGCTCACTTCTTACCCAAACCATTCTATGATTTTATGGCTCTAACCTCCCCCTGCTCCTTGTGACAGGTTCTGCCTCTCTGGAGGGATGCAGTGTAATCTGTGAGGATAATGGGGGGGTCGAGAAGAGGAGCCTGATGTGAAGGAGCAGCAAAGGCTGGAGGAAAGGTATTTTTCCCAAGTGTCTAAATGTTTCATTATTTTCTGTTTGTTTCCTTATATCTGGATCAGTAATTAATTATGTCATATATTAATCAGTAATAAATCAAGTTAATTTCCCCCCAAATTTAGTCTGGTTTGCCTGCAACAGTACTTTGTGGGTGATCTCAACCCACAATCTCTTTTTTCCACCTTTTTGCTCCCCCTCATTGTGCTGAGAGTAAGGGGTGAGCAAGTGACTAGGTGGGAATTTTTTTCTGTCTCGGGCCAACCTACCACACCTTCTTGAGAAGCAGAACCCAAAACCTCTCACGGTACTGAAGATGAGGGCACTTAATGGTTTCATATACATTCAAATCCATCCAGTTCCATCTTATTCTCAGTGCCCTTCACAGCCTATTAGGTTTTGTTTGTGTTGGCTGCTGCACCACATTGAGCAGAGTTTCATCTTAATTTCATAATGTGACATTCCCAAACTTTACCCTGTTTTGCTCATAGATTTAGTTCTTCAAAATAGGACTTTTCTTTATATTTGAACCATGCCCGAATTTCAAGAGGTAATCTAGGTTCTACCATGACATCTAATATTTATTAGTAGCTTTGTGCTTGATCCTTAGTGAAGATATATATTTTAATAAAGATTTAGCTGTTGAAATAAAAATCTAGATGTTTTAAATCAGTGACTACTTTGGATATAAAAGATATAGATCATACTTCTTGAATAGCATGTTTTCTCTGTGTCTGCTATCCAAGGTGGATATAGAAGCTGCTAATAAATGTTAATAGAACATGTCCTGAACACCACTTTGGAAGTGCTTGATCCACAGTTCAAGTTTTGTGTTACCAAAACACAGCATATCCAGTGGGAAACATGCTGCTCTTAACCATACAGCATTAGTAGTTTTGAGAAGAAGATAAGAAATAATTTAGTGTTTTTACCTAATGGTGTGTCAACCAAAATTGCATTGAAGAGCTCAGTGGGGTTTGAGGCAATGCTGACTGCTTCCATTTGCTCAAAGCTCCCCAATGGATGGCACTTGGGAACAAGTTCAGCTATGGGTCGCTCATGTAATGTGCCAGTTATTAAAAGAATTACATTGTCAATCATATAGCTGTATCTGTATTGGAAAGAAAAAGTAAAAATAAATTATTTTTATAATCATCTTTCAGTTGAAAAAATACAACCCCCAAATTTTTGAAAATTACCCATAATACCAAAGTATTATCAGAATGTATGTTCATTCTGTATCAATACCTTGTTAAATATCAACAGAATCTTTTAAAAAGCAGGTAGATAACACAGAACTAGTTTTGAACCGTATGACTGATTTAGAAAATGGCCACTTTTAAAGAAGGTGGTGCTGACGTGACTATAATAAGCATAACAGCTGAGAGATGTAGATTCACTGTAACAAGTGACAGTGAGTGGTATCCAAAGCAAATCACCTGAGCTAGCAACTTTACTAATTTGGGATTTTCTTATTTCATAAATACCATCTGGGCAGAGAAGTACATGGGAATCTCAGCACTAAAACTGCAGAGTTCATGCAGATGGTCCAACCTCGGAGTTTTCTTCTCCCTCAGCTTTAAACAACCACCCATGAGGGAACTAAGAACAGGCTCTTACAGATTTCTTTATTACTAAAAGTTTTGCTTCATACTAGTTTCACTGTCTAAGAAGCTGATAAGAGTTTTGCCAGTGACTTGGAAATGGGACCACTATTCCCTTGAATGCCAGTCTTCAGCTTGCATTTTTGACTAAGAACGCAGCTAGAAATATACAGGAATTAATATGTTCTCACCCAAAATTTGTGAAGAGGGGTGGAGGATCTGGTGGAATGTAGTTCAATGATTTGTGTGAAATATGTTTAACTAGTGTATCCATTATTTAAAAAAACAACAGTGGGCAAAGCTTGTGCATACACATGTATACATTCACATCAATGAGTGTGAGAAAAGAGCTGCCATAACTTTCATGTTTTCATTTTTATTTCCTGAAACAAAATGCAAGCATTGTATGAATACAGGTCCTATTAATATATTAACCTAAATAAAAGTGGTCAGCTACATGTGACCAGAAAAAAAAAATTACACTTTCTTTTTTACTGTTATAATAAAAATGCTCCTTGAAAGTTAGTCGAACAATTAATTGTTCTTGTTAAAATATATTAAAAGGATAAGATCAAGGGGAGTAAATAGTTAGGCAAAATATCCTGCTGGTATTTTGCTAATCCATGTTGTTATACTTCTATAAAGTAAATCCCTGATCTTGAAGTTGTTTAAACCATTCATTTGCAAGTTTCATCTATTTATGATGGTATTGAGATCAGAGCTTTCTCTTCATCTGGCATCAAACAGCAGCTGAACTTTCAAAAAAAGTTACTTGGATCTAAATATCTTGCGGTATGGCACATGAAGTTCTCCTGGGTTTTATTTATTTGGTTCAAATAACATAAAAGGTATGGTGGGTGTAGGATTTGTTGTCTTTCCCCATTTTAAAAAAGGTCTACAACTTGCCACATGCCTAGGAATTAAATCACTTCCCTGTACATCATGAAATTGTTAATCTTGCATGAGTCACCCTCCCCACCAATGTCAGTTTTTCAAGTTCTCTGACTTAAATAGTGTGTAAAAATTTTAACCATTTTTTTCAATCTCTACCACTTCTTCTGTCACTGTTCACAAAGAAGAATCTGCTTCTGTTCTTCAAAATAATCAGTTGCAAAGACAACAGCTCTTCATATACACATACAGTTTCAGACTTATATCTGCAAATAAAGTATGCAAATGTAGCAGTATCAAAATAATTTTGCTGGTTTTAAAACTTAATAGAATTTCCAATATGTTGCATTTACACTATTTTAACTGCTTTTTTTACCACTGTGTGGTAAGCTCTGTAATATTACTTACGTGACAAAATTCAGAAAAGTGGCAAGTGGTTCAAAAGCATGGTTTCTAAAGTAATGAAATTCTGTGAGTAGTTTTTCTTTCAGTTTATCATCGATGGTGGAAATAGTGAGAGGGCCAGTTTCATTAGCCAAGAAGTTGCCATAGTCTGTAGTCTGTAGGTGTAACTTCAGATCTGGAATTAAATTCAGGAAAGATCATAAGAATAAACTGTCATGTTGTCTGCAAACCAAATTTTAAAAAAAGTTAATTTCTAATTTTTTTTATATTAAGCAACTGATCATACTCTATTGAAAAGTTTTTTGCATAGATCTAATATAGTGTAAATGCAAAACTGATGCAAATTTATACGTCCTTCTACCAGTAAGACTTACAGCATGCTGTAGGAAAGAACAAATAATTTATGCCATTTTCAGAGTGTTACTTACTACTGTCTCTAGTGCCTTCCCCATCAGGTTTGTTCAATGTTTCGATTTCACTGATTTGCACCATTTTAACACGTCAGTGGTTTTGTCTGCTGCACTCCCATGGACTGTTTTGCATCGATAGGAATCATCCTTTAACTTTTTTAAGTTCTTATATATTTCTATGAAACATTTAAATCTCGGGTAAGATTATAATCTTCTGTTATCAGGTTGCCTGAAGACAAGAACACAGCTTGCCTGGCACACATTCTGCACTCCAAATGGATTCTGTAGTGGAGCACTTGAAAGGGCAGAGTTACATTCTCCTAGCATTTCTGGTTTGGCTTTCTCCAATTTATGGCTGTTACTAGCAAATCCTTAGAAGCTGTTCCAGAAGCTTGGGTCAATCTGACATTTTCTGTTTGAGCTCTCAACCCTGGTGACTGGGGAAAATGAGTTGTGTAGATCACAAAGTTAAATGAAACTTGCATGGTATCAAAGAATTCATATGACAAATTTTCTCATTTTCTAGCATGAGGCAAAAGCAAGCATTTGAATCTGTTATTGCTGTTCAAAGCAGTTTAATGTTTTCTTTTAGAAAAGCTTCTGCTGCAGTGCATAATTATGTTCAAATGTTATATTAAAACAATTGTAAATTATAGACTGGGATACTGTTATATGATTTGGGCATTCATATTAATTAAATTTCTATATGAAATCTGAAGTGATAGTTAGGGAAAAGAACAGCAACACTCCCACTGACAGAAATAAGGGTGCACCTGTAAGGAAGTAAATTTGCTGTTAGCAAGGTAAGAATTTTCAGTACAGTAGATACTTTTGCCTATTTCCCAACGTGTATGCTTACTTAGTTTGCAATAAGGTTGCCTACACTGAGAATTAAAGCAGAAGAACTAGTATATTGTGAATTCAAACTCCTACGTTTAGCACTGTAGCTTACTGAGATAAGCTTCAGTCTTCTATGCAAGTTGGCTGCCACTCAAGGTCGCTCAGGGTCCTGTCCAAACTGGCCATGAATATTTCTACTCTCTCTGGGCAACCTCTTCCAGTGTTTCACCACTCTCCTTTTAAAAAATTTCTTTCTTCTATTTAGTCTGAATCTATTCTCTTTTAGTTTAAAACCATTACCCTTTGCCCTATCATTACAGGCCCTATTAAAAAGTTTGTCTCTTTCTTTCTTGCAAGCCCCTCTCAGGTACTGAGAGTTGGCAATAAAGTCTTCCCAGAGCCTTCTCCAGGCTCAACAGTCCCAGCTCTCTCAGCTTTTCTTCATAGGAGAGATGCTCCAACCTTCTGATCATCTTTGTGGCTCTACTCTGGACTTGCTCCAACAGGTCCGTGTGTTCCTGAGCTGGGGACCCCAGAGCTGGACAGAGTATTCCAGGTGGGGTCTCATGAGGGCAGAGGGGGAAAATCCTTTCCCTCCCCTGCTTTAGATGCAGCCCAGGATATGGTTGGTTTTCTGGGCTGCGAGCACACATTGTCAGCTCACGTCTGACTTTTCATCCAGGAGTAGTAGACATCCAAGTCCTTTTCCACAGGTCTGCTCTCAATTCCTTCCTGCCCCAGCCTGGATTGATACCAGGGATTGCCCAACCCAGATGCAGGACCTTACACTTGGCCTCGTTGAACCTCATGAGATTCCTGTGAGCTCACTTCTCCAGCTTTGCTGGGTCCCTCTAAATGACATCCCATCCCTCAGTTGTGTCAACTGCACCACTTGGCCTGGTGTCACCTGCAAGCTTGTTGATGGTGCCCTTGATCCCACTGCCTGTGTCTCTGAGGAAGGTATTAAACAGTACTGGTCCCGGTCAGGACCCTTCAGGGGCACCACTCATCACTGAGCTCTGTCTGGACTTTGAAGCATTGCCCACTACTCTCTGGATGCAACCACTCAGCCAGTTCCTTATCCACCAAATATAGTCTATTCATCACATTCATATCAAATCACGTAACACACTTAGAAAAAGTCATACACCACATTCATATCAAATCACAGAAGACACTTAGAAAAAGTCATAGTTTCATGTAGGGAGAAGAAGAATCCAAACATGAAAAAAGGAAACACAGCTGAAGAAAGAGGAAAAGGTAAGCAAGTTTAAGAGATAAAAAAAAATGCGGAGTTATACCCAGAATTTAGTCTAATTATGTAAGACCAAATTTTTAAAAGATCACTAATATTTTGATTTCACACCTACATTTCTTGTGAAAACTGTTCATTCTTACTTCTCTCCTTTTTGTCGCAAAGAGTGTCAAAATACTTGGCATATGGTGAGATTAGATAATACTGCTTTATTAGATGCAGATCTGAATTCCAACTTTTTTCAATTCCTTTTCAGATGAACCCCAGATATCTACCTTTAGTCACACTCTGTAAATGCCTTTCAAGCGCAGTAGTCTTCAGGGGTTATCTACCTAAAGCAGGCTGTAAAACCCAAATATCAGCCCAAGTATTGACCATTTTGAAGTGTTCTTAGCATCATCATAAGATGAACAGAAACAAAAACCTGCTGATCGAGAGTAGTTTCATAAGACTTTGTTATTCTTTCTCAGTTCTCTGATTGATTGAGTGGCTTCATAAACCATACCTTAATATAAGGCATGAAAAATACTATCTATAAGACATTAAATATCCTTACCCATCTCGCAAAAGCTATGGAAGAAATATTATACCCTGGAATGTTTGGTTTACAACCATGTCAGTTACAGAGCCTCCTTTACAGATGTATTTCTTTAACTGAATTAATAAATGTCAGCATGCATACTCTATGTAAGAAAAAATATTCAACCCCATCTCATGATCTTGGCCAAAACAATCATCCACAAGCTCCAGTACAGTATAATATCAATCAAGAGTGTCATAATCAGAGTTCCCATCAAGACAGAGCTCAGTGCAGCTCAGAGACTGAACTGGTGGTCCTAAATTATAGTCCTTTCTTTGCTGCTGGCATAAATACGGCCTGGGAACTATCGCAGTCAGACCCTTGCACCAGTGACATGACTTGGTGACTTAGCAGGAGTAGATGGTTGGGCATTACAGGGGCCTCAGACATTCCTGTTCACCAAAACTTTTTATTGATTGTAGCTGCCCCTTTTCTCAGGGTCTCTTGGAGACCTACACAAGACTCTGGACTTTGTCCTAAAGATCCCTAGGAGAAAAAATTCCTGTATTTCAGCTGTCATCCATCTGTTTTGATTGTCATCTGTCTGCATTGTGTATTTCCTTATAAAATTACATGCAGGAAAACAACTTATAGGAAAAGTATTACCTTAAGTAATCAGTTTACTCACAACTGAACAGCAAACAAACACAATTAACTAAAGTATGACTAAGAGGAGTTAATTCACAGAGGGAGACTAGTTTAAGATGAATGCAGTTAAGATAGAAATGATCCTGATCAGAAGCAAGGAAAGAGTATTGTGAGAATTTGAACAAAGTGTTGACCTGTTTTTTTGGCATCAAGTTCATGGTAACTTATCTGACTCCTGGCTTTGATAGCCAAATAACCAACTAGCCACAGTTTTCTCTCAGTTAACACTGTTATTTCAGCCACCATGTGCTGGCATGCCCTGGCTCTGGCAAGTTAAGTAAACTTATTTCAGTGATTTTGTTGGGAGCAGAGTTGTGATGCTTGTCCTTCTGTGACCTAGCCTCCTTTCTACAGAGCATAAGTCTTTCTATCACACAAAAAAGCAAGAGAAGAACAAAGCACTGCATTTAAACACCTCCACACCCCCACACCCCCACATTCTACTTCAAAAACTGTCAGCAAGGTTGCTCTGGGAACCTCATTCCCTTGAAAGAGATGATGCCTTAGGGCCAAACTAGTAGCATGAAGCCCATGAGGTAGCTCCATGGGAACCACAGTAGTTCAACCAAGCCCAAAAGGATTTCTAAATGAAGCTGAAAACTTCTCCTGCTGTCTTTATGACCCCGAATTGAGAGGACACAGTGGTATCATTGGTCTTTTTTCTTTCCATCTTGCTTTTACACTTGCTCTGTGATTATCAAGCAGATGTAAAGCACTAATCTACAGTTCTTCTTGTGGTTCTTCAGTGCTGACATTATGGTTTCCTCTCTAGAGATACCAAAACCACTTTGAAATTAAAAGATCTTTTTGTTTCTATTTATGGGTTACTTTGAGTGGTTTTCATTTTTGTTTTCTGCTTGTTTGTTTTAGCATATTTATAGTGTTTTTAACTTAGCCCATTTTTTGTGGTGTGGTGCTAAGCCACAGAACGCAGAATAGGGTAAATTTATTACCTTTTAATGTGAAGACATGACGGCACTACTGAACAAACATCATAGTACTGCAGCACAAATACACTTGCTGAACATTTCAAATTGAAACAAAAGACAGTGTATGAAATTGACTTTAGAGGTAGAGGTCTGTGGGTTTGGTGCACTGTACACTCATGGTGCAAGTTCAGTATTACAGCACCCTACATGTGCAGAGACATAAGTGTGTTAACATCATGCAGAAATCCAATATTTCTCATATTTTTATTATAAAGAATACATTTGGTAGGTAAATGGTGGGAATCTGTTATCTGTCTATAATAAGTAGAAAAATGTTACAGTGGTGAAAGAGATGTAGCTGAATAGCGAAAAAGGGGAAGTGATAGTGGGTAGTAGAGATGTGCTTGTAGGAGGGATGATGAAGGCTGCTGCTTCTATTGATGAAATAATTTGCATTCTAAAATTGAATGAACACTAGAAAAAAGAAGTTTCAGAAATAAAACTAATTGTTCTTCCTACTGTAAATTTTAATTAGAAGTGGTTTTTATCTCACTATTGTTACCTGATCATCTGCTGCATGCTCTTAAAAATATTGAAGGTTTATATATCTCAGAAATATCTGAAAACTACTTCATGGTGTTAAATAACTTTCTTGTAGCATGACATAATTTAGAGTTTTTTAGCTGTTCTAAACTTAACATGAGCAAGTATTTTTTTGTGAAGGGTGAAAATAATCATTTTTGCTTGTATGTTTTTAACTGGGTATATTTTCTTCTTATTCAGAAGTAACCAGGATTTTTTTCCTTCATGGAGCTTTGGATGACATCATTTATTGAGCTCATCTGCAGGGAGAAGTGAAGTGACAACACAGTTTAATTATTCTACCATTCTGTCCTTTGTGTCTTTTATAGATATTTGAAGCTGTTACCTTTTTCTGAAGTCTGTATACTTATGCAGCAGGACTTTTTCACTGAACAATTAAATACAATATCAAGAGTTTCTGTAGACTCTTTAAGTTACATAGATCACAACTGCTGGAACAAATAGGATAAAGAAACTGTAGATTTTTTCCAGCTGACATAAGGAATAGATTTCAGTTCTCAGAGTGATTGTATACATATGTTCTGTGTGTCTAAACTGCCACTGTAGTAAATGGCGAGCTGATACAGC
Organism: Dicrurus megarhynchus; assembly: GCA_013399195.1. NCBI lineage: Eukaryota > Metazoa > Chordata > Aves > Passeriformes > Dicruridae > Dicrurus > Dicrurus megarhynchus. The sequence continues at coordinate 27,835 of VXAD01003675.1, read as the reverse complement.
TCTCCAGGTTATCAGCAGAAGTAGACACATGCAATTGGTCAGTAGAACAGTGTCTAGATTCCATTGACTGTGTTGATAATCTCTTCTTTGACTGTAAGAGGAACTTTATGCTGTGGACGGGTAAATATCTACCTTCATTTCTTTAAATGTAGTTGTTTTAATCTGAGAGATGAATGGCAAGCAATCTTCCCAGACTTATGTTATTATTTATATTAATGGTTTAGACAGCCTCAAAACTCTGTTGGATATGGGAATCATCATTCTTCACTTTTTCTTACCCCACACCCATTACTGCATGCACAAATCAACCAAAGCTTAAAATAGAGTGAGCTTATTCATTCTCCTTCTTCCTTTTCCAAATTGATCCAATAGACTGCACATTATAGAAATTGAGTGTACAATCGTAGCTTTCATTTTGCAGTCAGGGAAATGAACTTTATGTTCCTTTAGAAAGGTGATTACTTTCTGTTGCTTTTTTTTCCTGCCAAGTGTCTAAAGGTACATCATATGATTCTTTGGTACAAGTCTGTCTTCAACAGGCTGTGACCAGTCTTGGCCATGGAAAGCTGTTTTGGAAACCACTGTGCGCTCTCTTTATTACTGTGGCAAAGTCACCTTGAAAAGAGCTTTTCTTTCCTATTTCCCTAAGTTTTATCTTTGCGGAGTCTAGTTTTCTGTTCCTGGTAAGATGAGTATCCCACTATTGCCCTAAAACTCATGAAGTAACCAATTACTAAAATTATGTATTTCATAGAGAAACTCAGAGCCATATGGTAAGCTTTTAATAAGATTTTGGAAACTATTTTATACAGCTGAAATGATATGAAACTTCCACACCTGAGCTGTTCTATAGCATAGTTAAAATCTGTGAGAAGTTTGCCAGTCTCTGTAAGATCTCTGTGGACAAGATTTCTAAACCTTATCAGTAAACCAAAAGTCCCATCATCTCTATTGCTTTGCAAATCACAGCCTGCACACAAATCACAGTCTATAGAAAACTATTAACTTCAAGATGAGAAAGGTTCTTCAAAGGACATCAAGGTTATCTCTGGGTTTAAGATAAGCTCTTAATACTTCAGTCTTTTACCTTCCCTTCTTCAAATGCCTAAGAAACAGTGTTTCTTCCTAAATAAAATAAACCAGCAGACTTACCTTCTAGTGTCTCACACTGTGCTAAATTGACATAGTCCGCACTTGTCAAGATCCCAGCTTTGAACCCTCGGACCAGACCCTCCAAGTAGCCATGGTCCACATTGAAGTAAAACTCTGAGTATCCTGGCATGGAGAAAAAGATATTTAATCTCTCTTCTGGGTACTTGATGGCACTGACTATCTGCCACCAACTGCTTTTCTCCTCTTCGTAAGGAGTGACAAATAGTCACGGAAGTCCTGCCAGCCTATGATTGTGTTTTACCAACTGGTTTCTTCCTGTTTCTTGCTCCTACTGTAGTTCCAGTACAGTTGATGCTTACACAACAGCTAGCCAGTAAATCCAACTCCCTCCTGTCAAAGCCAGAAAATGAACCTATTATTGTTGAAAGAGAAGCCAAAAAGGGAGTACAGGATTTAACCCCTGCTTGCAAGGATGCTCTGCACTGCTTGGAGAATGAGAAAACACATTAACAGCTTAAATAAAAAAACTTTCACATGTCTTAGCTGTATTATAAAGAGGAAGTTATCTGATAATGCCTATAGAGAAACTATTTCTGCAGTAAAATAGAGGGTTGTGGCAGAACATAGCCTATTCAAGGAGCTTAGATGGTTTGATAGTGTCTCTGTATTACCTTTTTTTTTAATGTTTTTGCTTTCTGGAAATTTTTTGCTGCTCATCTCTATCACTCAATATGTATATGAATTATAAGAGCCTTCTAATAATTACTGTGAACATTATGTGTTCATAATGTTCATGTGCAAAGGTGAAATGTTTTTTGAAGGGTTTGACTTTCATTGTCCTTGAAAGCCAGTATTCAAAACTTGCCTCGAAACCATAGTCTGTCCCAGTGTGCCACTCACACCTAGACACACACACTCATTTTTGAGAGCTTTGAACATGGTTGGTGTATTGTGTTGGCTGAAGATATGCACCAACCCTTGTGCTGAAATGTGACTGCAGCAAGACTTGTGAGTTGGCAGCCAGTGGGACAAGGCTGTGACTGTGAGACCTTATCCCCTATCCTGGGAGGGGAGAAACTGATGAGACCTTGGTACTCACCAGATTCCTGTCTATACCATGCTGCTCCTGGCACAGCAAGGCTTTGAAGGCCACACAATGAGACACAGAATGCCTGCATATCTGCTGCCAAAACAGCCACCCCCTACCTCCTCTAGGAAGGTCACTAGCTTGCTGGTTTCTTGGCTGGCTGGCCAGGAGCCTTCAATGGGCAAGGAATGGCCATAAGCCATTGGGCAGTTTTGCTGAGCCAGGGGAGTGATACAAATGCACCTTGAGGGTCAAATTAAAATTGTCTCAGGCTGGATATTACCCCGCCTGTAACCCATGCCAGGGGAAATAATGACAGCATTTAGACATTTTGAAAAATCATATGCTCAGATATGCAAACTGTATTTAGTTCAATGGGGCCAAGAATATTGAAGTTTGCTACTTGTACACTGGGTTTACAGTTAAGTCAGTCAGTTCTTAGCACTGCAGAGTTAACCCAGCTAAAGAAGAATGAGACAAGTGAGGCCTATTAGACAATAGAAACAAAACATTTCCCTCCCCCACACAAACAATTTGGTTTTGTCTCCCAAGTCTGCATGCCAGCAGTACTCAGAACCTTCTAATGCAAGAAGTTTTCAGGAGAATTTTGTTGATGATTTTTCAAAAGTCAGAGAGATTTTTCAGGATACATGACCACCATCAGTGCTTCCTTACCGACACGTGAAGATAACCACATTTTAACTTAAACCTGCTTTTTTGTTGTTGTCATCATCTTTGTTCCAGTGTGTTTTGCTCAAAAGCCTCCGTTTTTCACCTTGTCAAAGAAAAGAAATGGGGGAGAGGTAATAATAATTGCTGTGTACACTAAGAGCAGCGTGTAGGTTTAACCTACAGCTCTCCAAAGTGTGTGTTGCATAAACAAGGAAGGTCTCACAGCAGCTGAGTTCAGGCCTCCCCCAGCTGCAATCACAGCGTATCAGAATGTGGCACATGTCCAGCTGGGGGCAGTCCAAGGTTATGCTGCCGATGTGCTTCCAAAGCTTCAGACAGCAGAGCCAGTGCAGAAGTGGCTTTGCAATAGATCCTAAATTTAGTAAGGTCATGTGGATACTGCCTGGCAGGTGTAAATACCACCACTGGTGATCCTCCAGTGGGAAAGTACTACCACAGAGCCATAAATATTGATGAGACCATCACTTGAAGTATAATCACTCAGCAAAGATGTTTAATTAAATCAGTGCAATTTTGAATTATTTCAGGAAATTGGAAAATCAGGATAAATTCTTGAGCTATTTTATCTACTAAGGGATAAAATGTCAGATAATTTGATCCAGATTGATAGACTGCGTTTGGCAACATCAGAAAATCCTCAGATCTCTGATTTTTGGTGAAAGAAAAGTTGTGGAAAAGAGACAGCTTTAGCAGCAATTTAAACATGAGGCATATAGTTAGCTAATGCACTAAGATTTTATTTTAAAAAAATAAATATTCAATATCTACTGTTGCAATCCATCAATATAATGTTATTTGTTATGAGTGTCTAGTACTATATGGTTTCTTTCACACTTGTAGTGGGCACAGTTTTATTAAATATTATTTGGTTTCATATTAATGAATTTACTTATATATAGCTGTGAATTTGCTTTAACAAATTGCCGTGTGAGAAAATACGATACTCTCACCTGTTATGTTTGTGGAGTGCAAAGGTTGAGATATTTTTAAAAGAATCTTTTAGCAGTGAGCTAAACAAATATTGATAGTGTGCGTGGGAGGAGGAGTTATTTCAGGTTAAGCAGCTTTAACAACACAAAACTCTTCAGATCTAAGCACAGAATTTAACCTTTGATACTGCAAGTCTTCAAGAGACTTTGAACCAAAACGCATATATTACTTAACCACAAGAGGTCATCATAACACTGCTCTAAGCCACCTTACTCCAGTTTTTTTCAGCTCCACTGAGAGAAACTTGGAAAGAAACATGAAAAAAGGTATCATTTTTTGAATTTGTTTTCAGCTAATCTAAAATTAACAATAAATCCCATTTTATTGGTTACTCAGAAGTGAAAAACAAAATCCTTCCATGTTACCAATGTTTTGGCTATATCCAGAGATTTTTCTCAGAACTTCCTCTATTTTTTTCTCTTTTTTTAGCACAGTTGACAGCTCTTAGCCACGAGGTTAATACTGAAGAACAAATGACAAAGAATCAGCAGAAGAGTGAGTAAGTGGTGTTATACTGTTGGAATGTTGGCTAAATCACATGAATTCAAGGTTACTCTTTTTTTCATTAGAAGCATCTAAAGGTGCTACTTTTTTCATCTTGGAATCTCATTTAGAAGTCTATATCAGCCTTAGGCAGTCAGATGTCTGCTTAAATTTTGCTTTATCTCATGCAGAAACAAAATTCACTCAAGTCTTGCCTATGCAATTGTTTACAAGATAATTAACATTATGAGTGACAGGTTCACTCTTACCAGTGTACAATGCTGCTTCAATGTATGGGTGAAACAGATTTCTTCATTTGTGTGTATATTGACTCTTTTTGTTTGGCTGTGGGAGATTTTTTTGATTTTTTTTTTGAGACTTTGAAGGAAAATGGTCCTCCCTTACTTGTAAATCAGAAGTGGTTTTAAAAACATAACCTGTTTTTCCAGATGTTGCACTCCCCTCCCCCTCCCCAAAAAAATGGAGAATTCTTTCAGATTGGTTAAGTAAAAATTATAAGATGTGCACTAATCAGACTAAAACTGTTTTAATTTTCTAACACAACTTAATAGTATCTAAACAGATTTAGTTACTTTTGGAATGCAGTGTTTCTAGTGGGGGTTTTTTTGTTGCATGTCTTTGTGCTGGCATTGAAAGGCAATTACAGCAAAACTCCATAACCTTTGTAAATTCTGTAATGTTCTGGTGTAAATTTCTGATGGGTGTGACCCATTCCCAAAAATCTTTCCAAAATGTGATCTGTTGAAATACCTTATTTTCTGAAATAATAATTAGAGGACAATTCTGTCAGCAGTAGATAAACTGAGATTCAGGCTTTCTGAGGTGCTGAGTACCTGCAACTCTTGTAAAATGAATATCACAAACAACTGGATGCTGCATGGACCCTAGCACCCCATGGAGCTACAAGTATGCTGGCATGGGTAGCAGAAGTGTAGCTCAACCACAGAGAACACAATCACATTTATCCCAGTTTCTGAGCTTTCTTCAACTACTCTCAACCATGAAGAAACTATCCAAATGCAGTTATATCTGTGACTGCTTAAAAGTTAAAATGTATTAAATAAATAAAATATCTTGTATTTTCCTACAATACATGAATATTGAGAATGATAGACTATACCTGGATAGACACAATCCAGCTACTATGCTTTGTAGCTATTTTTAGATCATGCAAATGATGCACTCCCAAGCAGATCATCTTGCTAGCTGATCCCTCTTGTGCCAAAAAAATGTACCCAGCTGACACACCCAGTGTTAACCTGCACCCTGGCCAATTAACTCTGTCTTTGATGAGAGAATTCACAGCAAATATGCACCCCTAACTTTCCTATCACCTGATTAACTTTTGATTGAATTTACATAAAATACATCTTTTATGACTGCTCCTTGTTAGAAGTGTTATTTTGATATTGAATTCACAAATATCACTCATTGATGTTATGAAATATCAAAGAACTCCCTTTTCCCCCTCCCTTGCTTCCAAAAGATAATCTGGCAGCTTTTTAGGTCAGAAAGCCTTTTGTTTTTTTGGTCTTTGTTCAAGGAATTACATGCCAGTGTAATAAAAAGGTCTTTATCAGAGACTTAGAGTGGTAAGTCTGTGGAGAGAAGCCAGGAGAAAATCATTATCAGTAGATGTAAACCTAGAGAAAAGCAGATTTGAGCAAACTAACACAGGTCTGGAATGCTTTCAGTAGGGAAGCTGGAAATTTACCAAGTTTATACGCTCCCTTACAAAATTGGGAAACTTTGGTCAGAATAATTTGTACTTTTTGGCACTGATATTCACATGAACTCAGCAGCCTCCCGCTCAGAATCATCTTCTGGCTAATTCTACTGAAGATGGCAAGATTCAGATCCTGTTTACCTTAAGTCTTTCTCTGCACAGTGTCAGTACTTTTCTTCAGTTATCTTAATGTTCCTTCTTCTTCTTGAGAGGATTTCATGTAGAATTCTTCATGGATCAGTTCATTAACAGTCACTCATTAACAGTCACAAAATTCACAATCAATAGGTAACATCTTTATATTTCTTCAGGGATCCTGAAGGTTTTATCCTTGACACAACCTGGAAACAAGATAAGGATGATAAAACTTTGAGATAAAAAGTACAGACAAGACAATATGAAGTGCAAGTGGTTCATTCCCATTCACAGCTCTCTGAGGACCACAACTTCAATGGTTTCCTCATCATCTTATTGATTTCGAACACAGATGCAAATTTTGACAGCTTTTTTCTCTGATAGATCAATTGGCAATTAATACATATCTTTTTCACCACCAACTTTATCTACTTCAGAAAACAGCCAGAAGATGTACATGACTTCAAAATGTAGCATTCTGTTAATATAACACTAACATGTTTATAGATTATTCTCCTACATCCTATTCCTGGTAATCTTCATTACAGTTTTGTTTTCCACTTATGACTTCTATCTCAAAAGCTTATGAATAAAGTCTTAAAACCAGAATGTACTGCAAAATCAGAACTCCATTTCAACAGGGAGATACATAGAATTTAAGTTGAGGATTAATATATTTTATTTGGCCCCATGAATTGGATAGGTTCAAAAAGTATTTTGTTCAGCTTCAGACCTAAGCCTGATGTGTTACAGAATTTTCACTAGGTGGAGCAATAGTATCTTTGTTAACATGCTATTCCTATTCTGAACTCCTGTGCCAGGAACTTGGAGTATGCCAGGATATTCTGAACTAAATCTATGTGTATTGTAAATGGGGCATTTATTTTGGGAATATATTTTCTTCAATTTGATTTTTTTTTTAAATTTCTGACTGTTTTGCTAGCTCTGATACCTCTTAAGAATTATTAAAATGTAGAATTATTAGTTGTACATCTTTTTCATGCCTCAGATTCATGAACATTTTATAGCTGATGGAAAAAGGAACACAGAAAATAGTCCCTATAAAAACTTGGTACTTTTGGTTATTATTGTTTGTTTGTTTGTTTAATGCATGCAGTAAGAGAGAAAACCAAATTCTGGCTCATAAGTTACAAAAATAATTGGCTAATTAAAATTCTCACATATGTCATTTTACATGAATGCACATTTTTGCAATTGTTTCTTTACCTTTTATGTTAAAATCTCTTTTCAAGGTATATTGCTTTCAAATATAATGATACTTATGTTAAGAAATAAATTATTAAGCCTTTCAATCACCTTCTAGCTTCTTAAGATTATTAATTTAAGACATTTTGGTGGTAAGGTTTAGAATTTTTCAAGACATGACATTTTTGTTGGAGACCCTTTTCTTGATATCTGCATGAGTAATGATTCTTTATCAAAAGAAGAATTAATCTTTTCTATAGGACTATGTTTTCAGAAGAAAGATTATATTATTTTACAATAAAATTTCAAGGTGATAGCTTTAATTTTTTTTTCTATTATATCTATTTTATATTTTAGTCCATACATTTTAGTTCATGGCTTGATTTACTCCTGTTTTGTTATACCAGTTCTTTGGCTTCAGGCCAAGAATGTAATACCTGAACATGTGTTATTCTGGTGGTTTATGAAATGGCTGTTAGTAAGGGCCACAATTAATTTATGAAATTAAAATAATATATCAGATATTGATTTGCACTGAGGAAGAAATAAAGTCTGATAATGCATTTATTTACCTTATTTCCTCCACATATAACAGCATCAAAATAGTGTTTAATTATATAAAAGGATTAGAAAATAAATAACCATCAGATACAGTAAAGACAGCTTAGGATTGCCGCTGGCAAGGCTGATAAAATAAAACCTAATTTTAGAAAGAAAGAACATGGAAATCGTATTATGTTACATTTTAAGAAGTGCCTTACTAACTGTTTAAGCTCTTCTGTTGATAGATTGCTCTCTCTATGACACCCTGGAATCTCATTCATAAATTAACCTCAGTCTTTAGTGAAATAGCAGAGTTGGTTTTAAACATTAATTGTGATTTTTGAGACTTGGATGTAGAGTTCTTTGAGCCCCTTTTAAATTTCTAGTTAAACAAACCCACACACCAGCACTGCATCACTATGGGTGACTGAGCTGCCAGAGCACACCATCATAAGGACTTAAACACAAGAAGTGATATTCAGGATAATATTCAGGAATTCAAGTACTTAAAGTGTTCAGGTATTCAAGTACTATTCAGTTAGATAAAATTCTTAATATCACATTTTTCCACAAACCCAAATGAGCACCTGAATTGTGGGAAAGGTTATTTCAGAGCAGTGTTTTCATTTTTATCTTTTCTGGTAAAGAGTCATATATTTTGGTCAAAAAACAGAAAAAAAATTAATAGTATTAGTAATGTAAGTGCACTAAATACCCTGACACTTCCTCCTTTACTGCAAAATAGATGCTAGTCCATCTATTATCCTGATTATCCATATGTAGGAGGAACCATGGGACAGATGGGTCAGACAGTACAAAAATTTTTTACCCTGTTACTTGGCAGCAAGATCTGATTTAGCATGAACAAGTACAAATTTGGATTTCTGTGCCTCTAATGCTAGGAATATCAAATGCCGAATATCAAATGCCAAACATCAAATGCAACATCCAGAAGTTTTGCATTTCTGACTCTCCTAATCTCAGAGCTGTTTTCCTGAAACAGTTTCAGACACAGTGCATAAGAAAACCTGGTAACTTTTCACAGCCCTACAGACAGGGTGAATGCCAGCAAACAGATCGGAGTTTTATCTGACTTCAAGTAGAGAAACTCTGAAACTTAAAAGTACTTGCTGCTTTCTTAAAATCATGATCTTCTTATTTAATTGAATAAATTAGCTGATGTTGGCACAACAGTAGTTTGTGATAAATATGTATGAAAGCCTTAAAATATTTCGAGAGTAAAGGATCTGCTCCTCACTATGAATAACTAGCACATTTCTGCCTCACATAAAAGCTGATTCCCCAACCTCAGACATTAAACTTTACAACAAAATATGATGATTTTATACAGGCACTCATAAAAGACAGATGAAGATCTTGTTTGAAAACAACACTGTGAAATGCCTGGTTAATTCTCTAATATCCATGTTCTGTATATATTATCTTGACCAAGTTACATTTACAGTTCTTTGTCTTTGATTTTATGAACAAAACCAAAATACATGGAAGGTTTAAGTACTGTATGGTACTGTACATACAGTATTTTCACTAGAATCAGTACATGTGTGAACTAATGATTAGATATGAAAAGAATTCCAAATACAGAGAAAATAATTTACCAGAAAAAAAAAGATAGGTTGACCTTCTCACAGCAAAAATTGCTTTAGCTTATACTTCTCTACAACTTCTGCAACTGCAATTTCAGATAAGTCTACTGATTCCAAATGAGTCATATAGAGTGAATAAATGTGAAACAAGTGTAACCAAAAGGTGCTGCTGAATTTAAAATTAAATTTATATTAAATATGAAATTATTTTTCAGAGTTTGCTAAGTGATATATTAGTTTGATCCATAAATTTTGTTACTAGATTTTTGATTTAAGGAATTTAGTTTGACTATTCCCCAGATAATTTTGAAGTAATATTCACGACATAATACTTCTCAATGACTCAAAAATAATCAAGACTATAAAAAAAGATAAAATGCCAGAAATTACAATAATTAGTTTTTTAATTACTGTCATTTTTTCTTTGTTTTGCAGAAAATGTTGATGTTTTCTTTCTCTTCTCCTGCAAAGTATATAAATCTTCTCAAGTACATATTGCTTCAGTACTTTTCTTCCCAGTTCATATTCTGTGTCAGACTTCTGTTGGCCAACTTCCTCCTAAATCATAATACTATGCATTAATGCCTGCAAAGATTCTGTAGAGTTGTCTTTCTGTTCCTGCAATGGTTATATCACAACTGAGCAAGTTTGTAATTATTTGCATTTTTAAAGATTCTTAAATAAGAGGGAATTTGTCCCACTTTGTCCAGCTTGGGTATTGTCTGCCCACAGCTGCCAAAGACATTAGTCCTGTTCCTTTTTAAGCAGGTTTCCATGAATATAACTACACAGATTGACCTCCCTGCCAGGACATTGATTTCTTAACTCAGATTCAGTTTGAAGTAACCAACATTAGTGATATCTCAGAAGGCAAGTTGACAGAATATCCATAACTATAAAAATATTTCTTTGTGATTGCATTAACATTCTGGGTAGATTTTGCTGCATGACTTAGATTTTTAGATCGGATTCTTCTCCCGACAGATTCTTGAAAAACTAAGCTTTTCTCCTAAAAGTTTTTATGGATGACAGCTCTCCTGAAATACACTAAAATTGTGCTATGTACATGAAATATACTAAATTGTGCAGGGCAGCATTATATTAGATAAAACAACACCTTTTCATAAAGAGAGTTTTAGCATAACTATGTTTTAAGTAAGTTACTTCATAATTTCATAATTTTGCTTTGAAATTAAAACAAAGAACTTATTTGCATTAAAGATACAAAAAAGTATTTTGAGGAATCCCTCTGAAGTCAGTGGGTTAGCGCATTGTATTTTACCTGTCAATTATGTGAACCTGATTAGTTACACATTAAAATAGTGAATTTGTTGAACATTATTTTTTTATTTATTAAACAATTTAAAATTGAGCTGTAGAAAGGTAAGTTGAGGATTTAAAACTGAAAATTGAAAGGGTCTTATAAGAATTTTGGGGGAAGAAACACATTCCTTTATGATGTGTCCTTTAGAAAAAGAAAATATAGACTAAGCAGCTATTTCAGATGCCCTAATGAAGTGCAGAGAACCAAAAATTTGGGGTAGATTAAATGGATAATCCATTAAATACTTTAAAATTCTAATCTATATATAAACCAAATTTTCCAAAATGATTATTAGTTTTTCCATTTCACAAAATGAGTTTATATGTAGGTATTGAGAGCTATAAATGCTAAATATCTTTGAAACTCATATGTATGGAGGACGCTTCCCAGGCTAAAGGGATCTGTAATGCCACTGACTCCCAAATGACATTGGTGAGTCTGGTGTCCTGATTTCCACTTTTGTCTGGAAAAAGTGCCTCAGGGTAACTCAGATGGAATGACCCTAAGTTAGTGGCCTTTTTCTGGAAATTTTTGTATATGGTGTTATGGTTACATCTGCCTTACCCATCAAATCAAAATACAAATTACTGAGTAAAACACAGAAAGATTTTATTCAGTTGCCAGCATTTCATATCACTGAAGTTAGTGCCAGTAGTCTTGCCAGAAGTGCCACTATGTCTAAACACCAAAAAACAAGATGAGAAGAAATGTTAATTGTCGTAGGAATGCTGTGTGTTTGAGAATCAGCTGAATCATTTCCTGAAAAGAGAATTCCTGTTACAACAGCAGCACGGTCGTTGTACAGTAGTCAAGCACACCCACCACGAACTAAAAGCTGTATGCAAACACACACACAAATAACATACTTACAATGCTTCTGTAGAGGGAATCTGTGCAAGCCCTACAGGACTAGCTCAGAAGTAAGAATGATTAATTTCTAGAGTCCTTGTTCTGTTCTTATTCTTCTAGCTCTGGAGTTAATGTCACATTCTCCCCCTTTCTGTTAAGAGGTAGAAAAATGTTGTGTTCAGTTAGCCAAAATACCAGCAATTTTCTCGTGTAAAATCTTAAGCTGTTATTATAAAAGAAATTCTGGGGTTTTTTCTTTTTAAGATCTTAGTTTTTATGGGAAAATTAATTTTTCAAAGGGGATAAGTACAGTTTAGTTGGGCAGAATTGCATATAATTAAAGAAAAAATAAATCTAGATAAGTCAGGTATTCCCAACCTTGAGTGTGATCTGCAAATCAGCATATCTACTTGTTTGCTTTTTAGCATCCTGATTATCAGGTCAGCATTTTCTTTGAGCAGGGTACAGTTTATGTATATGCATTTTCAGTAGCTAAAATTGGGGTAATATGGCCTTCTTTTTAAATGAAATGTATTCAGATCTGAAAACTGCTGGTTTTGTGCTGTGCTCTGATTGCCACAGGAATATCTGAAAAATTGAGAGTTCTCTTTTATGCCCTTTTGTTATATAGGAGTGCTTTTAGAGTCCAATTTGTCTAATTAATGCTGGGTTTCCACAGTTGTAGCATTTTAGTTTTTGTTTGGGTTGTTTTTTTTTTTTTGG
>VXAD01003675.1:0-15311 GCA_013399195.1 Dicrurus megarhynchus | reverse complement strand
TTGTGTTTTTTTGTTGTGGGGGGGGGGGTGTTTTGTTGGGATTTGTTTGTTTGCTTTTAAGTAGCACAAAATAAAGCACTCATATCTTTTAGAATTAGAGCTTTTAAAGGATGGCCTACATATTTAAATGTGTAGATAGGGAAAGAAAACAAGTTTAGTTGATATCTGACTTCTAAGAGTTAAAGAAGTGGCTTTAGTGAATGAAACTCTCACTCTGGTTGTGCCATTTGTTTCCTTGTTGATTCTCCCCTTTTTTGATGTTCTGTATGTTTGACTTTTATGTTGATCAGTTTCTTAGAGCAAAATTATGTTTAATTACTAGGGCAGAGACCTGAGGCTTAATTCCACCATGTAAAATTCACCCAGTTGCACCATGGGTAAATCATGCTGAATTAACAGAAAACATTCCAAAACATTCTAGCTTGAGCAGTATCAGAAAAAATATTTGAAATAAATGCACAGTACAAATTGGACTAATTTATAATATTTCACTTTTTCATAACTCCATGGAATATTTACAAGGTACTCAAAAATTTTAAGACAGAGTATCAAGTAAGTCTATGCCTTCCTAATATCCCTTGCACACAATATTCCTTCCTCTAAAATGAATCACCTCTGATTAAATAATTATATTTATAATGTTAATTTATAATTATAAAATTATTTGAAATTGATTTTCCATTTTTTGTTTAATTAAGTCCTATCTGATAAAGTACCTCCATTTTATCTGGAAAACACACCACCATATAACTGCAGCCTCACAAAATTCCCTTCTGTAATGGTACAGCAGAGCTGAAAAGAACCTGGAAAGATCATCTGGAACCTTTCCTGCCTGTCGTACACTTGCGGCTTCTTGTGGTTTGCAACTTCTGACTTATACTTGTCTGCTTTATTCCTAAAAATTTCATAAGCAGTTTGCTGTTGTGTTTCGCGGTTCATAGTGGAACTGTCCATAGAAACTTTGTCTTAATATATAATACGAATTCTGTTTTTGCACTTTGAATTTATTGCTTATTTATCTTATTTGGTACAGAAAGGCAGAATAAATGTTACTATTTATATGATTTAATTATTTATATTTTATTGTAATATTTTTTTTTTTAATTTCTTACCATTCCTTTTTCTCTTCTTTGGTTTCTTTCCAGTTGCTTCATATTTCATATTTTCATATTTCCCTTGAAGTGCTACAGAACTAAGATAAATGCTTTGCCTGTTCTGTAGAGTCTCTCCCAGCCTCCAGCAGATCAACATTCCCATCCACCTAAATGTCACCTGCAAACTGACTGAGGGGACACTCGATCCCCTCATCCAGATCATCGATAAAGGTGTTAAACAGGACTGGCCCCAGCACTGAGCCCAGGGGAGCACCACTTGTGACTGGGCACCAGCTGGATTTAATTTGATTCACCATAACTCCTTGGGCTCATGACATGTGCATGGATAAACTGAGGCCAGTGATATGAGTTTCAACACAGCAAAGTGCTGGGTCCAGCCCTTGGGTCACAACACGTCCATGCAGCGTTACAAGCTGGGGAAAAAGTGACTGAAAAGGTGTGTGATGGGAAAGGACCTGGGGGTGTTTTCCACAGCCAGCTGGACATGAGCCAGGGTGTGCCCAGGTGGCCAAGAAGGCCAGTGGCATCCTGGCCTGTATCAGCAATAGTGTGGCCAGCAGGGTCAGGGCAGTGACTGTCCCTATGTACTCGGCACTGGTGAGGCCACACCTCAAATCCTGTGTTCAGTTTTTTGCCTCTCACTACAGGAATGACATTGAGGTGCTGGAGTGGGTCCAGAGAAAGGCACCAAAGCTGGTGAAAGGTCTGCAGCACAAGCCTGATGAGGAGTGGCTGAGGAAGCTGAGGGTGTTTAGCCTGGAGAAAGCAAGGCTTGAAGGGATTTTATCACTCTCTACAACCACCTGAAAGGAGGTTGTAGCAAGGTGGGGTCAGTCTCTTCTCCCAAACAAATGAAAGGAGAGGAAATGGTTTGAAGTTGCACCAGGAAGGTTTAGATCAGATATTAGGAAAAATTTCTTCACCAAAGGATTGTGAAGCACCAGAACAGGCTGCCTAGGGGAGTGATGGAGCCACTGTCCTTGGAAGTATTTAAAAGACTTGTAGGCATTTAGGGACATGGTTCTGAATTTTATAAATGATAACCTTCTGATAAGACAGTTTTTATGGTGCTTTTATACAGTCTTGTCTCAAGACATTTATTGTCTCAAGTCTTTGGAGAATATTCAGGGTGCAAAAACAGAACCTTGTCCAGTTACAATATTCATAAGACACATTAATGTTATCTCTGATTCTCCATTCCAGAGCTGTGCTACAGTTCATGTAGGCATAAATAAGCTTAGTTACCAAGCACCTTGAGTAGAGCACAAGCAGTGAGGGCTCCAGCTGCATCAAAACTCCATGTCTTCAAAGCTATTTTGCTTTTCATACTTGATCTAAGTATTTGTTCACCCTCCTTGTATTGTGTCGTGGATATGCTCTAATGTCAGGTTTCAAGGCAAGTAAGAAGATATCCAGCAGCAGGACACAACCCCACAACTGACTCTGCAAATTTTTACACGATTTGGACATTAGGGATTTTTTAGTTTATTCAATTGTAATCAGAGGTGAGAAGCACATAGAAATCTGTACAAGCATTTATGTGATCGTGCATGCATGGTGTGATTATTCTTTTCAGTAATGATTGTTACCATTTACACTAAATTATACCCATTTAAAGTAAATTTCAATGAGCATCTTAAATCTTCTTTTCTGCCTTCTAAATGTTGATTTTTCTTTGGGATATCTATTTTCTGTCATTTAGACAAGAGAATGACTGAAGTTTCAGTTTGCTGTATCAGTGAAATAAATCCTGTTTTAGGCTGCTTACATCATAAATCAAAAGAAGAAATTATTTGTTATTAGAATTGATAATAAGTCAAAATTAAATCAAAATTATATGCTTTGCTTCAGATTAGAAGTTACAGACAAACAGTCTGATGCTGTCCTCTGTGGATAGGAGGCATTACAAATGTATTCCATAGTCAGATCCTGGCACTTCTAGAGGACTAGGGAGAACATAGATCTCATTCCGTTACAGTGTTCCTGGAGAGATAAAAATAATTCTCTGAAATGTTATTTTTCCCAGATTCTTGAATTCATTCCCAGAACCTGAATAGACTGTAATTCTGATTAATTCAAATGTATTTCAAATTAGCTTCTTTCCTTAACTATCTCCATGTAATTATGGTCCTAATCATTGTCCACACTCAGCCATGTATTACAGTGTAAGTTCATTAAAAATAAATAACTTTATTGCTTTAATTTATTGTAGTTACCAAACATGTTGATTCAAGACATAGATGCTTAGGTATAACCCTTTTGATCCAATGTAAAACTTTTCTAGTGAAGAATCTCTTTCCATATTCCTCTTATGGAAATCCTATGGCTTGTGACTTGTCTTCAGAACTGTCTTTCCAGGTTAACTTGGCACATAAACTTAGCTTCATTAACTCAAGCAAAAGAGAATTTTATTATTTCTTGCTGTCAAACTTAAGGTTTAATGACAGAGATGGGAAAATATTAGGGTATTTTGCCTATACGTTTATACTTAGCCCTTAAATGGCAACTTTTGTTTTCAAAACTAGTAAATGACCTTTAGGTATTTATTTCTCACAGTGCTACAGTAAAGTGAATAACTATTAGCAACCTTTTTTTACAACGAGATAAAATACTTTGTAGGAAGCTAAAAGAGCTTGATGAGGTCACATGGGAATAATTATCATATTTGCTGTATGTGTAATTCTTCCCACCTGTAACCAATTACCTATTTTACCACCATCACTGAAGATATGCATTAGCAGCCTGAGTAATTTCCATTAAACAGTAAATTTTGAAAACATCTGAAAAACATGAGAGTTGCGGTATTCTAATGTTTCTGGCTCTAATTGACTGTTTCAGGCAGATGTGTCTGGGTTAATAATGTTTTCTATTGAAATTTCACCTCTTTGCTTTACAGCAGCCGTAGGGAAACCAAAACCAGACTCTTCTCAGAGGTGCACAATAAAAAACAAGAGACAATGCCACAAATTACAAGAGAAATTTTGTCTGGATATGAAGAGGAAAAGAAAAAAAGCCAACAATTTAAAAGTGTAACAAAAATCACTGCAAATGGGACCTTGACTGCAGCTGCCCAGCTCTGGCTATGTTAGTAGAGTATGATCTGGAAAACAAAGAAGTACAGATGAACCTTCTTATGTAACTGCTGCTTAGCATCACACTTTCTGTAACATTTGGTGGCAGGAGACCAGAGGGTGGAGAGTCCCTGGGGACAATTAGTAATTGGTCTTAGCTAAGCAGAAAGTCAAAGAGATTTGCCTGGGGCTATGTGATTAATAAGGCCATTGACAGCTTATGTTTGCAATTTAAGTTAGAAAGCAATAAATAATTAAGACAGTAGTCCCTAGTGAGTGGGTAGAGGGAAATAGCTGGAAAGGATGTCCCAACACGGCAAAGGCAGAGCCTGCAGTGGAACAGTTATGGGCAAGCTACCAGCCAGGACCCCGACACTCAGTGGGCAGTGATTGCCTGTTCCCCATCATTCATGATGCAGGTCTGTGCTGTCTAGCCCAGAGGAACTGGGACCTGATTTGTGAGAGTGTGATAAATGTGTGTGGCACAACAGACACCTTGGAACAGAAATCATTGGTCAGATGGTCCATCCATCCTGGTAATAGTAACTTCAGAGATACATATTTTTGCATTTATCCCACCAATTTGCCATGTAACACTTACCTTGGAGATCTTAGAAACTCAACATCTCCATCTAATGTTAGAATTGGTTCTGCTTTAAGCAAGGTTTCAGAATAGATTGTTTCCAGGATGGTCTTAGAACCTAGAGAATTCTGTGACATCATGATTACAACTTACTGCTAAAACTTCAAGAAATAATCATAGGGTTTTATTTATTAAATTATTTGGCTTTATTTGTTATACAATTTACAAATGTCAAAATCCTATGATATACAAGGAAATGATGACTGTGTATTGTCACATTCCGACTGTCATATCCTATGATGTACGTGGTTAAAAGTATAGAAAAAATTACTAGTTTCTGTAAGAGTTGAAATGTTATTCACTGAGGAAGATAATGAAATACTAAAATTCATATAATTTATATTAAGCCATTTAAACCTTCAACAGAATATTTTTTGAATACCTTTGGTTTCAGGCTAGTAGACAAATAAGAATCTTAAAAGAAATGCCAGTAAATGGCCAAATTCATCTCCCAGACTAGTATGTAAATTAGTGCAATTAAAAGCAGGATCAGAGAGCAGTGTTTGAAGAGGGCTTTCAAGAGAATGGAGTACTGTTAATATTTTCCCATAATATGTTTGCCTTTCATAAAGTCTAAAGATTTGCTGCCTTACATGAATAAGGTTACTTATACAGCAACCTCTCTTAAGACTCTTCTTCTTTAATGTCTCTGATCATCCACTCTGGGCTCTTTCACATTGGGTGGAAGTGAGAGTACACATACTATGCAGGACACAGAGGATGGATCCAGCACATCTTGTATGTGTCAGATATCCAGCAGAATCAAATATGTTCTGTGTGTGCCAGACCTAGTGCTTATAAACAAGTGACAGATGCTCAGTGAGTCCAGAGAAATCTGAGCCTGGGATGCAGTCATCACAGGCCTATGGCTGTTCATCTAAGATTCTCAGCAAGTTTGTAGCACCATCAGAGAAACTGCTTCCAATCTGTAGTGTCTGGCTTTCCCAACAGACAAAGTCCTCTTTTTGTTATACTCGGACAAAATTTTGCGATGGAACAAGAAAGGAACCATCTGAAGAAAACTGGTTGCACATCCCTAATCTGCTTTTTCCAAATTCTGGGAGTGAGAAAAGGTTCAGTGTTTGTATTCTGAACTGAAAACTCAAACCCAATGTTGTTCTTGGGACACACTGACCAAATGAGTGCTGGTCCAGGCACCATCATATGATCTGTACCAGAGCCTAACATGGAGCTTGGATGAAGGCCTGTGCATCCCTAATACAGCCTTTGAAGCTCTTTATTGATGAAACTTTCTGAATCTTTTTATACAAATTTTGCCTTTGTTGGTGGATCATCTAGAGTAACTTCTCCAGTGGAAGGAGCTCTAAAGAAATGATGAAATGCAACCGTCACGCTGTTATGTTTTGTTCTTTGTTTTTCCTTCAGCTAAACTTGCTACCGTGCTCCTCACTTTCCTTCAGAACATAAGTAGTCCTCTTTGTCTTATTTATATGCAATAGTGAGCTAAAAGACAATACTTACCTGGTAAGGAAAAAGAACTAGAAAAGGAAAAATGGGTGATTTCTGATCTTTTTTGTTTATGGCTGATCAGAAGATAAAGCAAGACACACAGGCTAGGAAATGGGAGTAATATGGATGATACAATGTTATTGTAAGGCCAGTCTCTCTCTGTGTGAGGAGATCAGGAAGCTCTGGAATGTGCTGTCCCGAAACTTGCCTGAACAACAATAAAAAAGGATGTGGAAGATCACCTTTGTAGATCAGGATTTAAACCAATAATGACCCTATGTTCTTTTAGTATCATGGTTTCCTAGGTCCCAAGAGGCTATGAATGACCTGGGACATTTTTTAGTAACTGTTTGCCACATTGCACCTCCTGCAGTGACATTTTGCAGGTGCAAAAAGGAAAAGAAAGTCAGATGTCTGATGTAATAATATTTCTAAAGAGCTTATGAACCACTTACAAGATAAACATAATACTTTTAATGGAACCATGACAAGGGAAGGGATTCAAAGGAAATTCCAAATTCCAATGCTTACTTCATCTTGAAGAGAAAGAACTTGAGAGACATTTTAGAGGGAAAT
The DNA here is from genome assembly GCA_013399195.1 of Dicrurus megarhynchus. Classification (NCBI taxonomy): domain Eukaryota; kingdom Metazoa; phylum Chordata; class Aves; order Passeriformes; family Dicruridae; genus Dicrurus; species Dicrurus megarhynchus. Next base: position 8,436 of record VXAD01003675.1, on the reverse strand, counting down.
GCTGATTGTCAGCATTTTGAAGTGTAACCGATGAAGTGACACTTTGAAGTGTCTTGCTTTCAGATGTTTATCTTAATTTTGACCTTTCAATCACTTAATATTGTTTTCAATATGTTTTGTTCACATTCCCATGGCTTTTTATGGTACTCAGTCATTTTACTAAAAGTGCTAGCTTCCCACACTACCCTCCCCTACAATCTAGGTATCGATAGGATTGTGTTTTGCATTAAGGATTCTTTTAAGGTAACTTTTCTAAAATCCCAGAAGAAAAATTTGCTTCCACCACCATTCAGCTAAGAGAATATGCATAACTAGGGGAAGTGACTGGTTAGGAAACAAGACTTACCTTAGGCCCTGTGCCCATTAATACCTAGCAAATCAAACTGTCACGTAGCTGGTGAAAGTTTTCAAGTAAACAGGCTGAGTCAATATTAAGTCTATTTTAAAAGTCTCTATTGTTGGGTTAGCTGCTTTACATCAAAATTACCAATTTCCAGTCCCAGTTATGCCCAAGTACTGACAACACTGCTGCCGGTGAGATAAAAGTGTCTTGTTATTAGAAGATCTATTCACTGTGAATGATTTGATTTTCTGCCCCTGAAATCATCTTAAATTAAGTCGTTCATAAGAAAGTGACTGCAGACAGAGGGTTATTATTTGGACAAGCCTCTATGAATGAAAATTCAATAGCCAGCCTCTCATTTGTCTGCCTAAAGATGTTGTTATATTTTAGGTTCACTTCATTTTGAAAAGTTTGATGGTAACAGAGAAGGACAGTCTTCACTGGAGCCTGTCTGGTGTAAGGATGTCCAATGTCCATCTCCCTCATCTAGCCCAACAGAGAAAAATATTAAATCCCACTGAACAATGGCAATATTGAGCTTCCGTGCAGAGACACTTTAAATAGGGCGTTCACAAAATTTTAATGAAAGTGCCTCATGCCTGACCGGTGTTCAACTACTTTTCAAGACCTTCACCAACATACATCTGATTTTGGTTCCTTCATGTTCCTTTTCTGTTGTGTCAAGGAAACATTTAGGATGGGCAGAGTTGGTTCTGCAGAGGTGAATGCTGAACTCAACTTTTCAGAAATGGACATCTCTGGAAGCAGAAAGGAACTTTCAAAGAGAGTTTTCTAGGTTGTGTGTGGACAAATAGTAGCAGCAAGCTTTTATTGGCTGGTGAAAACCATTGTTCTGCAAAGGGAAAGTTTTGGGAAAATAAAGTTGAGACTGGAGCTGTGCAGGTACTAGATCTGCAGCCACATGTCAGCTTATCAGGAAACCTGAATTTTATTCATTTTGTTATATAAAGAAAGCATGCAAAGTTTTGAGTTACTGTTAGAGCTAGAAGCTAATAGCTGAAGACTAATTCTTCCCAGATCCGCTGTGTGTGTGCTTGGTGTATTTGTGATGAAATACCATTTTTCTGCTAAAGGAGAAGAAGAAAAGATACCAAGTGTTTCTCTAACACTTGCCACAGAACACCTTCAAATGCCATTTATTAGAGAGCACTAAGAAATGAGGAAATTATAACCCACATTTCATATCTTATACAAAAAATATAGTTTGGAAAGCCTGGATGAAATTAATACTTATGACATACATTATGTGGCAGCATATATTTAGGCAGAAGAGGTACATGTAGAACAGCAATAACCTTTGGCTTTTTTTAACACACTTGACCAGTTAAACATAATAGAAATTATTAATAATAACACTTCAGTGTCTAGGCATCTTCAAACAACAGACTTCTTTTTCTAAGCTTCCAGAATTCTGCAAAAAGGTAGATAGCTGCCTGAGTCAGAACAGTAGGAAATTAGTGCTAACATTGTATAGTTTGCTGCTAAAAACAGAGGAAGGGGTCAATGTCATTGACAATTTGTCATCAGTTTGAGTTTTTGTTAAAACCTATGGCACTGACTTTTTTTTTACAAATACCTCAAGTAATTCAAAATATTCTGTCCAAGAAACAATGCTCTTCCTGCGTGTTGCTGTTAGCAGATTTATATTGTCTGGTATGAGGATGTTGATGCACCTTTTGCATGTTAAAGAATGCATGACTATGTTTTTTCCTATCTGAGATAGGCAATATAAATCTACTTAACAGCAGTGCTATATTTCCCATGACTTCTTTTAAGAGGCATTTTGAATCTTTCAGGGTTCTCTTTCTATTCATCTGTTTCTAGTAAACATTACTGAGACATCATCAGTTTGTTGTTTTTTTCTCATTGAACAGAAGCTTACAAACAAGTCATATATTGTTTAAAACAGAAAACAAGAACATTGATTCTTAGCGTGGCATCAGTTTAGGAAGTTTCATCAAATTTCCTTCATTCATCTACACTGGCACTCCCAAGCAGATCCTAAGTGGGTGTGTACGTGCTGCTCGTCACACAGTGTGATGCAGTCGCAGTATCTGGGTCTCCAGGACATGTGACTGCAGTGAGAGCTGTACGGGTCAGTGGCTATTTAATTTCTGTTTCACTAATAATCATAAAGAATGCCATAGGCGCTTTTAACAGGCAGCAGCAAAACGGGGGCTTTTGAAGCATCCCTCTCAAATCTGAATGAAAACATCTGATAAATGAATTTAGCTATCTCAAATCCTGGCTTGGGTTTCCTGTGTTTTCCTAGTGGCATTCCTCCATGCTTCCAATAACATGGCAATTTCTATAGAGTGTGTTTGCGTGTGCAGGCAGACAGCTCCTGATGACACTTGTCTTTTGTCCCTTCAACACAAAGGGGGATGTATTACTCTACCGAATACAAAGGACTAATTCTACTAAATCAGCTTGTGTGCTCATTAGTGGACATAGCACTTTGCAAAATTTAATCAACAAAGATTTGTAATCACCTTTACTAAATATTAGCAATTCTTAGTTTTCTTTATTATAATCCTTTTTTCATCTGTCTAACTGCTGCAAATGCAGTTTGTAGAATAGATGGTTTATTACCTCAATGTGAAGGACACAGTGATAGTTCTTTTGAGTAACTTTTCAAAATAATTTCCTTGCATTTGGGTGCATAAATATTGTTATCACAATTCAGTACCATTCTTTTTACAAGAAAAATACATGGGTTTAGGGACATGAACATATACACATTTTTGATATATTATCCTCATTTAAGAATATTAACGCTAATATTAACAGCTGACTTATTATAAAAGCGTGAAGAGAAAGCAGACATGACAATAAAATAATTACAACATCTCTAGTTGAACTCGCTAATTGGGAAACTATTTAGGATTTGTGGTACACTGATTCCAGTTACTGCCTGGTGTACAAACTAAATTTTGTAAAAGAGCTCTTCTATATAAATTGAGATAAAACTACTAAATATGTTTCTGTGCAGAACACCAGCCATCCCAGATCTGTAAAAAATAAAGTACTTCAGATATTTTGAGTATTTGAAAAAAAACCAGATTTCAAGTGTTTAAAAACTTCACCTGAGAAATGGTGCATTAAATAAGCAAGGCAGAGTGTCACCTTGGGATGGAGAAAAGTTCTAAACATAAATGTATTTGCAGTGCATTCTTAAATTAAAGATTTTTAAGTTTGTGAGTTGCAAAGTCCTCAGGGAACGTTATCACACTGCACTGTACATATCCCACTTTGGAAACAAACTGGTTGCTGGAATCAGAACTGGAGAGTCTAAATAAGTTTTAGAATGGAAGCCCGAACACATTGCTCCTCACCAAGATGTTTGTCACCTTTATCTGTTTACAGCATGAGTGCAACACCACGAATTTTGCAGATGTGATTTTTTAATATATTCTGATATCTGCCAGTCTTTTTTAAAATTTAATCCTCCATGTTGATTAGTATTTCCTAAAATATTTTCCGTTAAGATGGTTGTATGTTGTTGCTTGCCTGATCATGCTGTTGCAAGTAAAAATAAACCACTGTCGTTAGAGCAAGGCCCCCAATGTAGGCAATAGGTTTAGTAATCATACTTGAGGGTTCAATGTTAAAATTTATGCTTCAAAGCAGAGGGCACAGATGTGCAGAATCACTGAAGCTTGCACCTGGACTCAGTCAGTTCTGGACTCTGTCTGTACATGAAAATCAAAATCCAGATCCAAATAATTTTGATTAAAATAATTTTATCAAAATTCTTTTACCTCCTACATCATGTTTACACTAAGTGTGATAAAAGCCCATCTTTTACAGAGTAGGCTTTAGGTCATACTGATGTTACTACAACAAAATAACTTGGCATAATCCCAGCTCCAGTTTCTTGCTGCTGATTATTTCCCATATTGCTCTGAACATAGTAGGATATAGTTTTCCATCATGGAAACATTACTGCAACTCCCAGATTTTCTTCAGAAAATAATTTGTGGTTGAGTTTGTATAAGAGTTGAAGACCTTCTCTGTGGCATTTCCTTGACAGGAAACATTATTTTGCTGTAGAAATATATTTTTACCATAAGGATTTTCAGTGTGTTCATAATATTTTTATTGATTTATTCATTAATTGTTATTCAGTAATTATTTTGTTTCCTTTTAGAATATTGTATATTCATACATATTCAGCATTTGATTTAGTGTCCTTTCCACAGTGAAACAAATCAACTAAACATGAACAAAAATAAAATAAAATAAGTCTACTGTGGAAAATATTTTCAAACCTCAGCTACAATGTTTGAACATTTTTATTGTTCAAATTTGTGTAACTGGATTAACTGACAGAACTGACAAGTCAAAGAGTATCTCTTAAGCCTAAAGTCATTTAAATTTCTCCTGTTCAGATGCAATCTGACTAAGGATTTCCAAAGTGTTCGTGGGGCTTGGATCAGTGGTTTTGTTTGATATTAGTAACTCTTGATTCTTGGGTGAATCTGTTTCTCTCCCCTTTCTGGACTAGAAACTCTGACCATATTCATGGTACAAAGCCAGCGTGAAGATTTGCTGCTGTGGGAAGGGCAGCTTGAAGATCCTGGGGAGTACCTTAAACTCAAATTCATTTAGTGATTCTAAAGCATAAAATATATGGGGAAGGAAGAAAAATACTGAGAATTTGCCTGAACGTCCCCTCCTACAGAAGTCCAACCAGATGCTTGTGCTTAGTGTGAAATCGTGGAGTGTGCACTGCCACTTCTCTTTCTTAGCTATTGGAAATTTTATGCATTTAAATAAAATGCATTCCAAGGCTTGCTAACATATCTGCTACAAACAAATTTTATTCTGTAAGTATACATCTCCCAGTTCTGACTTCACACTGTTAGGCAAAGGAGCACAAAGAAGGGATCCACCGATGTGGGAAGAGGTGGGAATGTAAGTTTATCCTGTGGTTTTATGTTTCACTGTATTAAAAAAAAAAGAAAAGGTGAGCAAGTAATTGAAGTATTTTAGCATGTAGTACTAATATTTTAATGTGTCATTTCCAATAATTACAATGTACTTAATAAAGTAGCAAATCAAACATGTATTACTTCCTGTGAGTGTTATTTTACACACATAATATGGAGCAAATAAGTATGTATTCCATGTTCCCATTTATTCAACAGGGAAAGAAAGCACCCTCTTTAATTGTCACAAGAATGTACAATATGTCATATTAAATACTTTAAATTCCACAAAAACATACATTTGCACAGTTTTCTCAGTCATAGGTAATAATGCAGTCACTCACCAGAAGAAATTAAATTTTTTAGAAAGAGAAAAAATTGCTGGAATATTTAAAAATGTATACTCATTAAGACCAGGACTCCCTCAGAATTTTGGAAGAATTCACAGAGAGTTGAAAGGGGATTATATCAGATTTTAACTCTTTTTGGAGAAAAGAATATGGAGAATCAAGTGTGAGGAAGAGTATGATTTTTTTAATACAATATTGTGACTGTTTTGATATACCATAGGAGTTACCATCCTTTCATCTGTGCAATTTATTGAAAAATTATGCCCAAACAATGAGTGCTACATCATGAATGGAAAATCAATGAAAATTCAATTCCCTGGAGTCCCAAGTCTTGTTGGTCCATCCCTGGAAGTGTTCAAGACCAGGCCGGAAACCTGGTCTAGGGGAAAATGTGTGTGTGGAGGGTGGAACTACATGATCTCTAAGGTCCCTTCCAACCCAAACCATTCTGTGGCTCTCTTGCTTAAGGAGGAAGATCCTGCAGAGGGGTGCACATGCACAAATCCCCCTGGATGCTGCACCACTTCTACTGTCAGTGCTGCTACCACAGGTGGCTGGAAAGGCAGCCAGCCTGTGTCTGTTTGTAAGGAGCCAGACTGAGAGGATCTCACAGGGGAAACCTGCTCCTGCCTGGAAGGGATTGCAGACAGGGGAAGACACAGGCTCCCGTGGACATGATTCTCTGCCGCTCTGCACTTCTGTTCATATTTCAAACTTAAGTAGAATGCTTTTATTTTGACTGAATGGTAGTGAAAAAGGGTAGAAAGATAACTAAATTACAGTATTTAATAATATTTTAAAAATCACGGACAATCTGCAGAATAGCTTGTGTCCAGATAATTTTTTGTTCAAAGGAAAGAATTCATCTGAATCAAATTTTTAACTCAGAGCTCTGTCTTTAATCAGTAGCACACATTCTCAATCACAGTGTGAGCTTTTATCACAATGAAGGCAAAATAAAGTCATAAAAATCTTGGAGGAGAAAAAATTCTTGAGCATCATTCATGATGGCAGTAGGTGCGATGAGCCAAGCTGCAGAATATGGTGCTAAGAAGTTCTGTCCATGTTGGGCAACAACTGTAGTGGTGACACTGGTGACAAATTATTTTAGTTTTCTTTTGGTTTTCTTTTTCTTATTTTTGCTGTTTTTCAGTGTTGGTCTTGTGGTTCTCATACCCTTCATTTTCTTCATCACTGCAAAAAAAGACATAATTCTGATGGTACACTTCTGTAGTACTATGCTTGTGCCATATTAAGAGAACAGTATGTTGCATGTACATTCTGGTTGTTATATCTTAGTCATGAGCTCCTGGACAAGTACAAGAGGAAATCAGAATGCCCTGTGGAGCATCCAACAAGGTGCTCAGAAACTCAAGTCCTGCATTTGCTGCTGAAACAGGGGTTGTTCAGACCAGTCACAACAGCCTGGTTGTGCTGTGAAATTCTCTCCCACTGTATTCATATTTTGAATCAATAGCTGCCCTGTAGCCGAGGTTACTGTGATGCACCACCAAAGCCCGTGGAGAAGCAGAAACTCATGGCCGAACTTGGTTACAAACTGGATAGATCTGTGGTGCATCACCTACTATGGGCTATAATCAACGTGATATATGTGTCTATAAAAGAAAATAGGCATGAAAATGTGAGGTGTAAGATTCAGGTACGGATAGGAAAGGGTAAGACTAATTGCATTGCTAGATTTGATTTGGATTTTCTTTCAGAATTTTCTTTTTTTTCTACTCATATTTTTTCCCTGCCATTCTCTTCATCTTCTGTTCTTAGTCCTTTCTTCGTAGGAGACTCACAAAGCTACTTGAGGAGTTGCTGCTGTCATGTCAGTGTGCCATTGTTGAACCTCTCAGGATATTGTGCCTTTGTTAGCAACAGACACAAGAGTCTGTGTTCAGATTAACAGCTCCTTCTTGCTACCACCATGATATTGCACAACCAGTTTGATTGCCAGAGTTCCAGGGGTAAACCCCTAAGCAGTCCTCTTGCTCTTCCAGTCTTGGGACCATGAGAGCCAGCGGTAATATTTTCATTCCAAAGTTACCTACCACAAATTCTTGAAAACTTTGTATTTATGTTCCTGCCTTCTCAGGAGGCAGAGCTGGAGTTTTTAGTGTGACCATTGAAACATGTTTTCAACAGGTTTCATTTTATATTGAACATGGACTCAATAAATGCTGTATTGCTTTCCGTGCTGGGATGTTCAAAATAATCCTTAGTAACTATTCAATGTGACATTACAATTCAGTACTTACATCTTTTGGAAAGCAGAAGCAGATTTCTCTGGGGGTAGAGTGTTACATGTTAGAAGAGTTTGGAAGAGATATCTTTTCATACTTATGGAACATGTGGTGCAAAACCATTCAGCAGCTTTTCAGAAACATGAAGATAATTTTTCTCCTTTTTCATTAGAGTTGTTGGAAGAACATCTCGTTCACTGTGAGATCACTTCCACAGTAATTTCATACTAATCTTTCCCAATCATTGATGTTCTCTTTCACTTACCATGTTATTTTAGCAAAATTTTTACCTGTTTTTTGCCTGAGGATGTAGATGGAAGAATCATGCAAAAAGATCATTCTTAATTGTTTATCCCAATAATGTATGAGGCAGAAAGCAGGAATATCTAAAATCTTTGTGTCTTTGAGCATGACTGTCACTCAAACTGTTCTAAAGACTGTCTTTAATACCAGGTGTAGGTGTTAAAAGTTATCAGTCTTTGGCCAGATGAGACTGACTTTGAAACCTAGTCTTCAGCTATAGTTGTTAAAATCTCTGCCGG
>VXAD01003674.1:1117868-1352210 GCA_013399195.1 Dicrurus megarhynchus | reverse complement strand
CCGCTCAGATCTGGGTATTTGGGGGGTGGGGGGTGCCTCGAGCATCCCCATCCTCCGGCCGCCGTGCCCAGAGGGCGGCACTGTGACACCAGGCACGGGCGGCCCCGCACAGCCCCGGGCTGGCCCCGCATCCCACCGCATCCCGGGCGCTGCCGGCCGGGGGGCGGCGGGAGCCGGGCGGTGTTGCTGGGGAGAAGGGCTGTGATGAAATCGCTATATTAAGCACCATGACCTCATCGCTTCCCGCGCACCGGGAGCCGAGTCCCGCCGGGCGGGGAAGGAGGGATGCAGGAGAGGAGAGCTGAAGCTCCCAGGGACGCTCCTTCCCCACTGCCCAAAGAGGGCTGCGCTCCCCGCGGAGGTGATGGGGGCTCGGGGCACCCCACCACCCCGCTCTTCTCCCCCGGCTGTGGGCTGAGGAAGCACGGAGCAGTGAGTGCTCTTCTTCACAGCCTTGTACCCCGGGCCAGATTTACTGGCTGAGCTCTGGAGGAGGTGAAGGCATCTGAGAGCAACCCCCTGGACTGCCCGGGCACTGGTGCCTAGGCTGGGCAGGGGCAGCAGCAACAGCATGAGAAGGATGCTTTGTTTTCCCAGCATGCAGGACTTGTGGGTCCTCTGTTGTTCCCATGCAGCTGGTGCAGCATCCCAGGCAGGTCCAGGGCTCCCCACAGGGCAGCACCACAGCAGCTACTGCCACAGTCCTGCTCAGCCTTCGGAGATTCTCCCAGCCCAGGGGCAAACCCCACTGGCTTGGCCAGAGCTCTGGGCACTCGGTGGGTCTGTCCAGGTCTGTCCATCTCCCATGGCAGGGCCCAGCACTGGTCAGAGAAATGTCATTGTGGTTTTCAAACCATTTGAAAGCCCTTGAAAATCACCAACAGCCGCAGGAGACTTGATACTCCCAAGCCCACATCTCCTCTGGGACAGAAATCTTTAACTGGGCACCTCAGGGGGCTGCTCCATGTGCTTGGCAACACTGAGCTGGGCAAAGTCAGAGCTCTCCAGAGCTGCAGGGGGTAGGACAATTCTCACACTTATTAGCTCTCCGCTGAAGGGGCTGATGTGCAGCCCTGCCAGAGGGATGCTCTGCAACAGGATGGGAATGACATTCCTGCCAGGGTCAAGCATCCCAGCAGAGGCCAAGCTTGGCAGCCTGCTCCTTCTGTAGCCTCCTGCAGACCACAGACCCGGTGGTGCTTCCCCAGGACGCTGCTGGAGCACATACTGGGCTGGGGAGGGCAGGAGAGCAGCTCTGCTTTGGCTCCCAGACAAGGCCTTTCATTGCATTTGGTGGAGCAAAACATCCCTGCCAGAATATTGGAGTTTGCTTGCCCCGTGTGTGAGAGGACAGAGGAGAGAGTCACATTTCCCTTCCTCCCGTGCTCCTGGTGGTTCGTCCCTCCAGCATCCCATCTCTGCCAGCAGCCTGCCTGCAAAAGCCAAGCTTCATCTTGGGGAATGGGGAGAAATTGGAGCCAGGGTTGGTGGTGGCTGGAACCAAACCACATCTCACTGGGGAGAAAACCAGGTTCCCACCAGGGGTTTCAGCTTCCCTGTGAATACCCAAATCACACTGGTGTTTGGCAGTGGTGGCAGGAAAACTGCTAGAGAGTGCAAGGAAAAAGGAGCAAGGGCTGGGAAAGTTCAGATGTTGGTTTTCTAACCCCCAAATCTCAATGTCAGACTACTCGGCATGTTTCCTGCACTGAAAGAGCATCCGAACTTCCAGTGGGGAGGGAAAGGAGGACCTTGGGAGACAAGGAGCTGTGCAAGTCAGAGCAGCCCTGGCTGTCCCTAGGAGCCCATGGGCACTGTGTCCCCAGGACTGGCAGCACAGGCACTCGTCTGAGTTGTGCTGATTGCACCCTTTCCCCATCCCTGGCTCTTTTAGAGCCCTTACCCATGGGGATCTCACCTGTGGGGAGCCCCTGAGCCAGACATCAGCCACGTTTGGGATGAAGGTTTCCAATCCTCATGGCAGCATTGGACAGAGTGGCCCCACATGGCTCTACAGCCTGAGCTGAGCCTGTCCCCACCCTGGCACTGGTGACATTCTGCAGGTTGGTGGCATCTGCTGTCTAGAGCCTGTGCACCAAAATTGGTATTTCCATTTTGGATGGTGCAAGAACAACTAAGAGAGGCGAGGGGGGCATGCACCATCACTGAACATGAGAATCAGAGTCACATGGTGGCACCAAAAAGGGATTTAAAGAAAAGCTGCAGCTCCACGGGGGTCTGAGGGGAGCTCACCCAAGGCTGGGAGGTGATCAGCCAGCCAGGAGCCCTGCTGCAGTGTCAGGGAAAGAGTACGGGCCGAAAAAGAGGAATAAAGCAGTTTTACCCTGCTGCCCCCAGCACTCCCTGCAGTGCCTGGCTGGGGGCTGCTTCATGCCCTGGGGTATTTCTGTGGTGTGGGGCCACACGCTGACTGACCCCAAGAGTTTCCAGCTCCCAGCGCTCCTGCTGTCCCCTGCGTGCAGCTCAGGGGCTGTTTGGAGCACAAGGGATGGGGCAAATCACCTGCTAAGTCCACAGTGCCTGGGGACATGAGGGGTAGGAGCCCCTTCAGTGCCCAGACCTGATGTCTTCTCCCCCCAAGCTTGCTCAGAGTCCTGTCCCCACCTCTCTCCCCCCGGGACGTGGCAGGCAGCCTTCTCACGGCTTCTGCTGGAAACTTGGGACATTCTCTCTTTGGCTTGTAGCAGCAGAGCTGGGGGTGGGCTGGTGAGTGCTGGACCCCTTCAGAGCTGACGGACCCGAGCTGGGGGAGGTTTGGCTTGGGGATGGCTGCAAAGTGTTGTGTGTAATGGCCGGGCAGCGCTTTGCCACCACTGTGTAGGGAAGGTCTGCATCCTCATCCCTCCTCCCTGCTGGGGCACAGCGCACAGAAACCTTGCAGGGCCCTCACCCCAAAGCTCCGTGCGTGCTCCCTATGGCTCAGATGCGGCTGAGCCCACCCGGGATGGCGGCGGCGAAGCACTGAAACCTCCCCCGCACTTCGCATAACCCCCGCTCGCATCGGGGCTCCGGAGTCCAGCCGCAGGCGTAAACACCGAGACCCTTCCCCAGATACAAGCGCAGCAATGGGAAAAGGCTGCGCTGTTGTCAGGGCCGGGCAGGAGCCGGCTGCAGCTCGGGTGCCAGGGAGAGCGCGGCGGCAGCGAGCGGCGGATTGGAGCCGGTGTCTCCGGGCGTGCCGGGCTGCGCTGCCATCCTGCGCGCTTCGATCGGGCCCGGCCGCGGAGCAGTCTGCCTGGAGACACGCTCACGTGCCCGGGAATTAGGTCAGGTCTCGGTGGGGATTAGCGAGCGATGGTGGGTCCCGGGGCTTCACTGGGGCTGCCAGGAGCTGCTGCTAGGCAGAAAGGGTCGGGGAGCGAGGAGCGGCTTGGGGAGCCTCGCGCCGCTCCCCCCATCGCCACGGTGTGGATGCACAGGGAGGGAGCGCATCCCCATCCTCATCGCCGGGATGCCACAGGGGGTCAGAGGCCCCCAAGGGCTCCGGTTTCCCCTGGCCGAGCTCACCCCACCAGGATGACTTTCCTCCCGAGCATGAGGCACCCCGGTGCCTGCGGCACTGCTTTTTATTTATACCTGCAGTGGAAATAAACCCCGTGTCGTCAGAGCCTGGCGAGAGGCATGAGCTCATCTCTTATATTTGGTGGTGATGAAAGAAGGGTAAATAAACGGCAGTGGCAGAGACATCCCTGACAGATCCATCAGGGAGAACTGGGGGTGAGTTTTTGCCATCCTCTCCCATAGCTGCTGGGAAAACTGAGGAAGGGGATTGTCTTAAAGAAGGTGAAATGGGGGAAAGCAGCCTCAGTGGGCAGCCTCAAAGGGGATCCCAGCGCCCCTACCCTGGCTGAGTGCAAGCCAAGGGTATGGTGAGGTGAAACCCAGCTGGGAGAGTGTTTGGGGCTGCCAGGAGCTCCTGTGCATGGGCGGGGGGTGTCCTGGCAGCTGCCAAGTCCCCAGCACAAAGTATCAGGAGGCTGGCTGGGAGATGTTACAATGATGCTGGGACAAAGGTGGGAAATATTCCCTGATTTGGTGCACAGTTTCCCAGTAAACCCTCCCTGTGAGATGCCCAGGACCCTGAATGCCTGGTCAGGTCCTCAGACAGGCAGCATCCATGAGGGTGGGAACATACAGCCCACGACTGGACAGCAAGGACACCTCTGTAGCACCCACTGACAATTCAAACTAAAAGGTCTGGAAGGGGTAGGGAAACTCCCAAGTCGGTATTTCAGTCAGCCCCAGGGTGGTTCGGGTGCCCCTCTGTCACAGGGACCACGCACCTGAGAGCATCTCACCGCAGCAGCGCTCGGTGGCCAAGGTCCAGCTCAGCCTCTTGGATTCCCGGCTGGGAGGGGGGCCCTGGGGGCTGGGCAGGGTCCGCACCCTGTCACCCACGAGCTGCTCAGGGGTGTGGGAGCAGCCGTCACCTGTGCCCACATGCAGGGGACAGCTGGTGACCAGGACCCGCTCGAGCCTGTCCTTCAACCCCCACCTCACCCACAAGCCCTCCTGGCCAAACATCCTCCGCGTTTACCGAAACCCTGGGCTTACTCACGCCTCCCCGGCTGGCTGCAGCTGCGGGAGAGGTCCTGGAGTTTCCTGCCCAGCCTGACTCAGCCCAAAGCTCCAGCACCTTTCTGCCTCCGCTGGGATGTGGGCTCTGGAATCCCAGTGGGAGGAAGCTGGGAGTCTTTCCCTCTGGGCCAGTGGTCAGCCCACGCACCCTGTCCCCAGTCCCAAATTTATTCCTGCTTTTCACCCCTCCACGGGCAAGACATGCTCTAGGCTGGTCCCTGGATGCTTGCTCTGCCAGCAGGTCAGCAAGCAGGTTGTGTTCTGGAGGGGGTTGGTACGGGGTCGAGGTTGGGGTTTTGGGGTGTTTTCCTTCTATTTATGGCAGGCAGATGGAATCCCTCCGTCATTCCTCCATCATTCCCCTGGGGATAGGATGGGAACATCTGGAGAGCAGCAGGAGAGCATTGACTCATCCTGCAGCTTCATTAACTTCTTATAGCTGGTTATCATCTCCCTCAGATAAGAAGAGAGCAGCATCCGTGGGGTCAGGCCGGCGGTAATTGTATGGGAAGGCTCCAGGGTTAACCCTTCCCCAGCTGCCAGCTGAGCCTCCCTGAGCTGAACAGCTCGGAGCATCCCCCGGTTGTGCTCTCAGCCTGATGGAGACCCCAGCTCACCAGGGCAGCTCTTGGGGCAGGAGGAGAGTTCCTCCTAGGGCAGGAGGATGCTGCTGCATTTCCAGGAGGATGGGGACAAAAGGCTAATGGCTATTTCTAGTCGATGTGCCACGGAGAATGGTGCCATCAGCAATCAGTCCCTGTCAGCGCGGTGTGAATCCCCCTGGTCTCCCCATCACGCCTCTCTCTGGGTGTAAAGATGTTTTTGAGTCTCGCTTTGAAACAGGCTGAGCCTTCCCTTTGAACACCCCCCCAGGCTCATGCCTAACGAGGCAAACAAGCTAATTAGGCCACGGTGGAGCCCGGGGCTGATCGCCTGGGGCCAGAGCCCGGCAGCGGCCCCTTCCCTGCGCAGGAACAGCTTGTGGCTGCTCTCCTCAATCCATGCCAGCATCCTTAAGGCGAGTGACAGGTCCCTGCAGGAACCTTCGTGGCGGGTGGGAAGGGTTTTGGGGTTTGCTCGGTGCATTCCACTGATGGGAAAAGCTCTCTGCAATGTAATGAGACCCCGGGACCCCCCAGCAGCATCCCTGAGGTTTAGCCATGCACTACATGAGTATTCAGCCCAAAACAGGTGTTGGAGCATCTTGTGGGATCCCTGACCCCACTGTCCTCCACCTGCCCAGCTCGAGACAACCTGCCAGCTCACATCTCCAGGGCAAGTGCTAGCAAAAATGGAGAATTGACTGTCATCCGCGCCAAAACCTGGCAGAAATAACCCCTTTGGCCAGCCAGGAAGGTCCAGAAGTGTGGCTGGAAGCTGGGAGCATGAGCACAGACCAGAGTGGGGTCGGGGTGCAGCTGGCACAGCCCTGCCCACCTCGAGGACGCCAAGGGCAGAGTGGTCCATGGGGCAATGCTGTGACTTTGTGGGGTGCCAGAAAGGCAGCACCCCGTTTGCCCTGGGTCACGTTTGGCCACGCTGGATGGCTGCCTACCCCAGCGTGGTGGCATCTGTCCTGGCTGTCCCCACTCTGCCCCGGGACACAGTTCCCAGCCGGCCGGGTGCTTGCTCCTGACCATGAGGTAGCGTCTCCCACGGCTGGGTTAAAGGCTTCGCTTCGGGCATTGGCCAATCTGTTTTCTCTCCATCTGGGAGCCAAATGGAAGGCACTGGCCATAAGGGACCCACTGCAGCTTCGTGTTCCCACGCAGGCAGGCAGGCTCCCAGGCTGCCTGGCCCACAGCAGGGACACTCCAAGGAGAGGAGATCAAGGTCAAGGTGATCCAAACCAGCTTTTCCCAGCTGTTCCCCATCCTAGCCCTGCTGAACGCGTGTCTCTAAAGCCTTGTCCTAGGAAATAGCGTTTCTCCTCTCTTTCGGGTTTATTGCCCCAGAAGGAAGCACGGCTGGAATGGTTGGAGACTCGCACCATTTTCTTTTGGAAGATGCTGGGCTGGGAGATGGAGCATCTCCCAAAATGGCACCAATTTCAGTAAAGCTGCATCTGGGGGTAAAGACCCAGCGAGGGGAGTGGAGCGGGCTCAGAGCAGGGCAAGCCCACTGTCTTCCCTGTCACTCCAGCCATTTGGGGCCTGACACAGCATCTGTAAGAAAATGACAAATTTGATTTTCTTTTTTTAAATTAACCATTTCAAACTATCCCAAATATCTTCATCTTTTTTATTATTCCCAACCCCCCCATACCCCTCACCCTCGAAATTCTCCTACATGGAGAATTTCAAAACATTGCATTTGGGTCCAGTTTGAATCAAAGCCAGATTTTGAAACCTTCAGATTTGCAAAAGGCACCATCACCGTCCAGACAGCCACCACCCAGCCCAGCCAGGATGGGAGACCTCCAAGACAAACACATGAGGCAATACCAAAGGATGCTGAAAGGCTTCTTCCCCCTGGACCATGGTGAAGCAATGTCCCTGTGCTGGCCTAGTTGTGGGGCTCAGACAGACACATCCCACCCTCTGTCTCCTGACAGACCGTGGGACTTTTCTGCTCCTAGCACTGTTTCTGTCCTGAGCCCAGGACCCCTGAGCCCCTGAGCCCAGACTGTGTGGCTTCAGACCCCCTGTGTGCTTTCCCCCATCCCTGGAGCATCCTTCACCACCTCCCCAGGGCAGCCGCCTCTCAGAGCTGGGAGAAGTGATGCCAATTGGGGCACATTCACAGAATTTCAGGATCACTGGGGGTCACATGGGCCTTCAGCAACTTGAATTGCCCAGGAACCATAACCCCATTCCACAGATGCATTTTCCAAGCAGCTCCTGCTGGGCTGGGGTTGGCACAGGGCACCTGGCCCTGATAACTGGAAGGTTCCTGGGGCAGTTGCTCAGTCCGTCCCATGTGCCCTACCCTGCAGTGGGAGCCCAGTGGGATGGTGAGACTCCCATGCACTGGATGTAGAGTTCACACAAAGCAGAGATGCTGCCTCGTGCTCTCCTTGGGCACGTGGAATTCAGGGTCAGTGGAAATTGGGACAGGAATATTTGCTGGGGGAGTGGTGGCAGTGAAATCACGCGCTGCCACACTGCGGAGATGGGGGCATGGGCAAAGAAATCCTCCATGTCTGGAGGAAGGCCCACAGGGATGGAAGAGCTCCGAGCTCTGTGCCAGAGGGGAAGAACCACAGGCTCAGGGTCCCCTCTGTCTCTCTCCCTGCAGATGCCTCAGCTGTGGACATGAACCTGTACGAGCCCCAGACGCTGGCGGATGCCCTGAAGTGGTACCTCCAGGAGCTCCCCACGCCCCTCATCCCTCCAGCTCTCTACAGCGACTTGGTGCACATGGCTCAAGGTAAGCACACGTGGGCTCCCCCTGCACTTAGGACCTCTGTGGGGCTGGAGAAGCTTGGGGAAGCCCCTAGAAAGGCTGCCCAGCATCTCCAGGATGGCTCTGACCCCATCCCCTGCCCAGTGCTGCACCAAGGGCAGATCCTGAGAAGGGCCATTGGGAACATCACCTGTGCCAGAGCAGCACAGCAGCATTTGGGAGATGCTTTCCCTTCTCTGGGAAAGAAGGGGAGATCCAGGGGGCTGCTTTGCTCCCACCACAGCAGGGCCTTCTCCCTCTGCAGTGCCCAGAGGAGGAGGTGCTTGCTGCCTGCCAGGATGGGCAGTTGCCAAAGCCGGGTGATGCTGACCCCAGAAGAAAGAGTTATTATAATATTTCGGCTCTGCTGCCTGGGAATTTTTTCCTGTAATCTCACTAACTCCTGGCTTTATATGGGCACAGAAAATTCTCAGCTTTTTTAGCTTAGTGCCATTAGGAAGTGTCTTTAGATCCCTGCAACATTTTGCACCTCTGTGCGAATGTATGATACCATCAAGGTTTTGGTTTTATTTGATTCCTTTTCAAATAAACAGAGCAGGGCTCATACCCAGGTCAGCAGAGCCCACGGTCCATCCCAACGGCGAGCCTGGACTAAAACCCATTTCAAGTGAGTCCTCACAGAGCGTCTCTGCCTCTCCCAGCCTGAGGCACACATGAAACCCTTGCCCACTGTGTTAGGCAGGACCTGAACCTCTTGCTGCCTGTGAAACCAGGATTTCTTCCCCTTCCACAGCAGCTCTCATCTCACTGCCAGTTGCTGCAGTATCCTCCATGCCTGAGCATCACCTCCCCATCCTAAGCCAGATTAGTGCTTGGGCAGATCATGTTCTTGGCTGCCTTAAGAGGCACCAAAAGATCACCCGTGGCCAGACCAGCGTGGCCTTTTCCTACCATGTCTTGATGGGAAAAGGCCACGGGCTCTTTGTGGCCTCCAGCGAGGCAGGAGGGACGCACGGAGAAGGTGAGGGATAACTCACGCCCCATCCTCCCTGCCCTGCGCCGAGACACAGAGCCAGAAGAAATACCCCAGGGGCTGATGGCACAGAGAAGCTGCCTTCCCCTCACCCGTCAAAGGAGAAATCAAAGGCTGCCTCCCTTCCAAGGATAAAAATGCAATTAGGAAGCAATTAGCTGGGTTGCCTCGTTAAGCAACTTCAAAGGGAAGCGCCTTTCCCTGCAGCCTGTGCTGCAGCGGGCTCTGCTCCTGGCACAACAGGGGAGGAGGGGGCAGAACGGGGGAGAAACCAATGGGAAGAGGATTTCTCTGGGGCTTAAAGGAAAAAATTAAAATATAAGTCTTTGAGGAGACGGTGCTGGGTTTTGGCAGCCTGCCCTGCAAGGTTCCTCTGCCCTGCTTGAGGTTGAGAGCTGGGAAAGCAGCACGATGACCACCTTCAAAAGGAGGGGAAAAACATCCCCAAATTCCCCCTTTGGCTGTGAGCCTTCTCCTGCAGGATCCTCTAGGTGCAAAAAGGTGCAAAAAAAGCAGGAATTGTGGCAGGGGAAGCCTGGAGCAAAGCTGAACATCCCTCAGGAGCAGCTTGTTGGATACAAGGGCTCACCAACACCCCAGCGCCAACGCGGCTGGGTTGCACACCTGCTTTGGAGGGGATCCCAGACCCCTGCCCCTCCAACTCTGGTGCACCCTGGCTCCAAGGATGGATGTCGGGAGCTGGCTGGGCATTGGCCAAGCCTCAGTCCTGGTGCAAAGAGCCGCGGGGAGCTGAGTCAGCCCCCGGCCGAGCCGGGCTTTGAAGCCGGCTGAGAGCAACCCAGCCCTGGGGACTTCCCTGTCCCCAGCAGATAAAAGGGCTGGGACAAGGCAGGAATGGAGGGTGGCTGGAGAGCGGCTGTTTCCTGTGCCTGGGGCAGGATCGCAGTCCCAGGGCGCTGAGCTCACAGCTCACAAGACCGGGGAGCCCCGGCCAAGGCTGCCAGCGGGCACCGGGGACACGGTGGGAACTCATGGGCTGCTCGGGGCACCTGTGACAGTGGCTTTGGCAGCACGTCTGTGATGTGCAGTGCCATTAAGTGCCTGGTTTTATTCATATGGGCAATCCGAGTGTCACTGGAAGCAGCTGCACCCCAGTCAGCCCTCGCCGTGCTGTGTTTCATGGGGTGTGAGACCAAGATGCGGGGCTGCAGTGAGGGTCCTGCAGCCCAGGTGCACATTATTTTTTTTTTCCTAAAAAGCCTTTTTCCTCCCAGCTTGCTGTTTCTGCAGGGGAGGGCTGAGCCTTTAAATTCAGCTGATCTTCCAGCTGGTGCCCATTTCCCCACCTCTGCTTTGCTCTGCCTTTACCATGGCTTTGTTGGGCAACAGAGCAGGGCTCTCACTTTTCTTCATTTGAGCAGCAGAGAGGGATTTTGAGGTGCAGCCCCTAGCAGGTGAGCAGCTCAGCCCTCTGAGCTCCCTCCCTGGGTGTGCTGAGAAGAGGGAATGTGCTAAAGGCACCCGACAACCTGATCTGGAGTGGTGCGAGTGGGTAAATGGGGCAGGCAAACCCCAGAAAGAGGTGGTCAAGACTCTGAAGAAATCATCTCTGCACAGTCTGGGATATCCATGAGTCCCACAGCCTGTCCGGGAAGGGATGGGCTGCAAAGAAATCGTGGTGGCAGAGGCTGAGGTCAGGTTTTTTTGGGTCTCCGGGGGGAGTAGAGAGCTGCCACAGCTCATGCCCTGTTTGCTGGTAGGTGCTGGGCTCCTATGAGAGGCAAGAGGATGCCCCAACCTCCCAAAATGACCATTTTTCTCTTGCGTCCCCTCTACTACAGAGACCCCAGGCCTGGAGGAGTGTGGCCAGCGAGCCAGAGCCCTGCTGGCCCCCCCAGCCCTGCCACAGCCGCAGGCCCTGCTCCTGCGCCAGCTCGGCCGCCACTTCTGCCGCCTGTGCCAGGGCAGCCACCGCAGCCGCCTGTCCCCCCGGCTCCTCGGGGAGCTCTTCGGGGAGCTGCTGCTCCGCCCTGCAGCAGCCAGGTGAGCTCCCCTGCCGTGCACGGGACAGGGCGGGTGGCAGGAGGGTGCCCGTGGACACGCTGCTCCCAACCAAGCTGGTTTTGCTGTATGCCAGCCCACCAGTGCCCCAGCCACAGGGCTCTCCGAAGGAGGAGGCCAGATCTGGAAGCTTCCATTGCAGCTGTGATGCTCGGACATCACGGCCGTTCCCAAAGTGACCAGGCGTGATGCACACGCGAGGCTGGGATTCACGGCATTGCCTCGGTCCCACAGCAGATCCACTGGGGTAGCTGGCTGCTGTCCTTGGGCGTTGGGGGTCTCCAGGGAGGTTGAACTGTTGGCATCCTCACACACCTCTCCTTCTCCTCACAGCACCGAGGCAGGCCCTGAGCTCCGTGCAAGGATCCTCGAATCCTTCATCATGGCCAGTGAGGTGGCAGAGCTGCCGACAGCTCCTGGTAAGAGATGTCTGGCTGGTGGCAGAGGGGGGACAGCGAGTGTGACACTCAGAGCAGTGATGGCAGCAGGTCACGGGGCAGTTTTGGTGGCTGGTGCAGTGACAAGAAGGTGCTTGTGTCCCTGTGGCAGTGCCCAGGCTCTGCTGGCTTCCTGTCCCATTTCCCTCTCTCCTTTCTCCTCAGAGACACCAATTTGGGGGCATTTCCTTGCAGCCCCTCAGAAGGTTTGCAGCTGTTTTCTGGCATCATGTCTCTGCCATTGTGCTCTGGTCCCTGGGTTTGTGATGCAAACAGGTTCTGGGGGACTGGTATGAGTTGGGGGCTCACGGTGGGGGGCTCGTGTGCAGCTTGTTTCTGTGAGCAGGGATCTGAATATAATCTGGGAGGAAAAAAATAGCAGTGTGACCATAAAATGGCAGGATGGTACTTGGTACAGGATCCAATCAGGGGTTATGATTTTTGACTTGCATTTAGTCCCCATGTGTGCAGAATGACGCTGCCTCCACTGCTGCCTCCCCCACAGGGCATCCCCAGGGTGGGGATGGGGACAGGCACTTGCTCCCCACCTCTCCATGCATGGACAGCAGCCAGGAGAGCGGCTTTTTCTGCACATGTTAATGAGCCTCACCCCCAGGGCTGCAGTCCTGCCCCTTTCATTACTGGCTGGCAGCTTGTGATCCCATCAGTGTCCAAAACTGAAGCATGTGCTCCTTGTGCCCTCTGCAGCACTCCAAGGATGGGGGGCAAGTGGTCCATCCAAGCAGGGATGTACATGGGAGGGAGAGAGGGTGCTCAGGGGAGCACAGACCTCAGACCTTGAGGACCACAGACCCATCCTTGTGGGATCCCATCTCCAGGCTGTCACTGAGACCTGTCTGTTCCCCCACACCAAGCTGCCCAGATGCCTGAGAGGCACAATTGCTTCCAGCCCTCCTGCTTGGAGATATGTTGGTGCTGTCCCCAGTGAATCCTGTTGGTTTGTGATGTCTCTGGGTCCTTGTCACCACCCTGCCTCCCTGGGGGATGGCCAGGCCAGGCAGGATTATGACTCTTAATATTCCTCATAAATCAGCCCTTTCAGACCTGTCATCTCATTTATTGCTCTCCCCCAAGCTCTCACCCATGAGTTTGTCAGGATACATCTGTCTCTTCCACCTGCTGATCCAGCTGAGGGGCAGCTGCAGCCCAGCAGTCCCCGGGGTCACTGCTGCCATCCCCAGACTTTGTACTGTCATTGGTTGTCACCACCCCAAACTGAGGAGAGGGTTTGGGCAGGGTCCTGAGGTCCTCATCCCTTTTCTGAGTTAAAATCTCCCCTGTGGGCATCTCACAAGTGTGGGGCAGGACACAGGACACCTGGACTCGCTGTGGGACTTCAGGCACCTCCCCTCTCTTTGTACCTAAAAGTGAGGATATTATTACTTGGCTGTCATCACATTAGGATGTTGGGAAGCTTAATTAAATGCCTGCAAAGCGATTTTGAGAGCTGCAGATGAAAGGGGCTAAATATAAAGTGCAAAGAATTATTATTAGTGGTGCAGCCCATGCCCTGGTCCTGCTTCCATCACCCTGGCCCCACTCCCCTGCATCCCGGCACCGGGATTATTTTGGTGCATGTGTGGAGTTGTGGTTTTATAATTATACATGTAAAATAGCTATAAATACCCTGCCATAACACGGCGGCTGTGTGCGTATAGCACAGGAATAGGAGTCGGGAGCTGACACAAGGAAACCGTGGTGTGACCTCATTCTGACTCAGATGTAAATATACCTCATGTGAGGGGGCAGCTGGGGGGCTTGGGGCTGCTTGGGGCTGCAGGGACAGTGGCCTCCTCAGCAGTGAGAGGTTTGGGGAGAGATCCGAAGCTGTCTGCTAACTCCAGGGAGGCTCCTGCAGGGCCAGGATGCCTCCCCTCCCATACGTCCTGGGACTGATAGGGGAGTCTTTGAGACTCGGATGTTAAAACCTTAAAGAATAAAAATGTAAATTATGGAATTTGGTTCCTGGAGGGGCTTCTCTGGGTGAACTCACTGTTGTTGAGTTTGCAGCATCCCTTCCTCCGGGCACTGCTCCTGGGGGGTCTCTTTAGCTGTGCTGCAAAGGAGAAAATGGGTCTGTGCTGGCTCCTGAAAGTTATTCCTGGGATGCAGCACTGGGTTCATGCTGGAGGCGCTGGTTTGCACAGGGCAATGCCACAGATCTGCGCCAAAGCTGGGATGGAGCCTGGGGCCAAGTGACTGCATTCAGGCCACCTTGCTGTGCTCTCCAGCACCCTGGAGGGACATTTCTTAGCCCCACGGGGGCCCAGGGGGGCATACAGAGCCCACAGCAGGATCCCAGCGTCTGGGAAAGACTGTTTCCCGAGCAGGGTGAGGGGGCAGGGGAAGGCAAAGGGAAGAAATGATGCAAATACCAGCTCAGCTGAAGGAAGATGACTTCATCTCCTTTTCCTCTCCTGGTGCTATTTATAGTCACTTTAATTTACTCCCCTTTGCTTTATTATCTCTCCAACAAGCCGTTAGCCCTCAGACAGCAGGATGCCTTTACTCACCATGCAGCCCAAAGTTCTGAAAAAAAAAACTCAACCCACCACCAAAACCACCCGAAAGTGGGGGCAGAAGGCAGAGTAAGGCGGCAGAGCACTTGGGCAGGAACATCGCTGTCCTGTGACGTAGCTTTCTGGAAAAAATGAGAGGATTTTTGGCTCCTTTTGGAAAAAGGAATGAGAATGGGCAAGGAAGATGTCCCCTTCCTCCTTCAGAGCAGTGGCGGGAGAGGACAGGACCAGCAGTGCCAGGGTCCCCTCCTGTTTTGCTGGACCCTGCTGGGGCAGACACCCCCTGCTTCCCCCTAGGACCCCCAGCCCTGTCCGGCTTCACGTGGGGCAGTGGTATCATGCCAGGAGATGGGGATCAGCACCACCCCAGGTGCTTTCCCAACAAGCAGGTTTGGCAGCCCTGTGCCATGGAGAAACTGAGGCACAGCATCCGCATGGAATCACCCTTCCAGTGGCTTGAAAATGCAGTCCCTGGAAAGACTGGTCCCCAGATGCCCCGCCCTGAGCCCAGCTCCGTGGCACCCCGTACCCCAGTGCTCAGCAGGGCTGCAGTGGTGGGTGACAATCCCATGAACATCATGTGATGTGACACTCTGGGCACTTCCCAGCCCGAGCCCCAGGCAGGCACCTTGGGGACAGCATCGACACTGAGCAGGGCTGCCGTGTTAAGCCAAATTAGAAGGATCTGGCTTTGAAGTTTTTAATTAACTTTTTCCCTGTTTGCTTTCTTCTGGATCCAAGGGAAAAGCCCAACCTCCCGCTCTCCCCAGCTTGTGTGGCACGGTGGAGGTTGCAGACTCAGATGTGCAGAGGGTCAGGAGGGAGCAGGGGGCTCGGTATGTCATCCAGCACAGAGGGTGCAGCTGGGGGCTGTGTCCAGGTGCTGCCCTGCCTCCATGGGAGCATCCCTGCACAGCCATGATCATCCTCCCACCCGGCCTGGCACATTGGCCACAGGGAACCTCAAATTTGCGTTACCCCTTGGTGTTTAATAACCCTCAGAGCTATCGGTGTGGGTTAAAAATAGCCAGGAAAAAAACCCAACCAAAAACCCTGCGTGGAGAGCAGCATGAAGAAGCCATGGCTGAGTGGTCCCCTGTGCCAAAACACCTCGTTCTGCCTCCCCAAATCTGCAAATAATACAGAGAAAACAAATTAACGCCCGGGAAGGGGAGGGAAAAGAGCCAGAGCCGAGCTAGCAACATGAGGTAGAGAGAGCGGCTAAAAATAACAGATCCCTGAAGGCATGGGGAGGAACACGACGGGGATCCACACTCCCGCCATCCCAAAAGGCAGCCTCGTGCCTTCCCAGCTGCTCCTCACCACGCAGCCCTGCCCAGTGAATCCAGAGAGGGAAATGCCTCCAAGAAGGGCAGCAGTGGGGAGGCGAGAGGAGCGGAGCTGGGCTACGGAGCCAGGAGCGATGCTCCCACCTTCCGCAGAGCATGGGGGTCCCCCAACCACCCAGGGGGCCCAGCTGGGAGGGAGCTGCTGCCTGACCCACTTGCAGGCAGCCGGCAGGCAGTGGGATGCTGCTGGGAGACCCCAGGGGTGCTGCCTCCACAGCTAATTTTAGCCTGTGTTCAATTAATCATGGAACGGGAGGGGATCGCAGCAAGCCCAGCCTTTGCCAGCGCCTCCGCCAGCTCCCCTTTCCACCCCGGGTGTGCTGCTGAAGGGTTGGGAGGAGCAGGGGCCAGGCGTTCCCTGATCCTGTGATTTTGGGCTGAGGAACCAGGAGAGATCCTGTGCCACAGTCCTCTTCTTCCAGTCAGCTTTAAGAGGCTGGGGCAGCCCTGGGAAGGATGTTATCTCTTCGTGCCTCAGTTTCCCCCCGTGGCTGGCAGCGGTGACGTTTGCTGTGGAATTTCTCAGGTAGCCTGTACAGCTCTGAGCAGGCATCTTCCTGGCATGCCAGAGCTCTGGAATGCCTCCCTGGGGTGGGGAGCAGTGACCCCCAACAAGAGATGTCTCAGCCAGCCCAGACCTCTGCTGCACGCCCTAATGGCAGCGCCTTTCCTGGGACTCACCAGCTCTGCTGTGTCAAGCTGGGGCAGGAAGAGCTGCATTGCTTGGAGACAGGCAGCTTTCCTGGCACAAGGAGAGACCCTGGCAATGCTTTTGGGGTACAGCATGAGAACCCTGTGATCCTGCTCTCCCCACAGCCCAGCTTCACTGGACTCAGTGTCAAAAGCACGGCATGATCCAGCCCTCCCCCGTGACAGAGGGAACGGCTCCTGACGGAAACAGGGCTCGGCTGGGATTGAAACCCTTTTCCTGCCCGCACTGCGTGGCCAGAGCTGATAAGGCCTGGATAACCCCAAGCATTGTGTGTTCCGCCGGCCCATGACCCGCCAGCGGGAGAGGAAACGCTGCTGCTCGGCCAGCCAGGATCCAGGGGGAGACTCCGTGTGCCAGCAGCGGGGTGCTGGAGTGCCCTGCTGTCTGCCAGCCTCCTTTCCCTTTGGCCAGCACAGGAAGCTTTGGGATGGCTCTGTCAGACCGTCATTGGTGCCAGCCCAGGTTGCTGTGTCAGCACACGCTGGCCGGCTCTCGGCTGCATGGGCACGAAAGCTGCCAGCCTGAAAAACCTGGGGGTTCAGGGGGATTGTCTGGCACGGGCAGGGTTTGGTCCTCGGGATCAGCAGGGCTTTTAGGATGGAGTTTTGAACCTGGGACACCTCTGCCTGTTGCAGAGGGCAACTCCTGGAGGCCAGACAGACTGGCTGAGCAAAACCTCCCCAAGCCGGAGGGAGCCACCAGCTTTGCTGTCCCACCCCAGCCAGGGCTGGCTGGCTCCCTGTGCCGGCCGCTCGCCAAGCCGGGCTGCGGGAATGTGTGTGCCAGTGCGCGTGTCCTCCCGGCTCCTGCCCTCAGACACTGTCTGGGCCGGCGTCACCCTTTCTGCTGCAGTGGCTCTGCCTAAACACCACGGGCAGCTTCACAAAAGAAGATGGGGAGGGTGACAAAGCGCCGGCCACACCGCCAGGTACCGCCAGTCCGGCTTGGCACCAAAGCCAGCAGCATCCTCTACTGTGCAGTGGCATTTCCATCCCCTGCCTCCTGCCTGGCAGCGGGTGGGCAGCAGCACGTCCCCCTGCTGCCCTTTTGGCCAGGAGATGCCAGAAAAGGGCAATGCTTCCCATGGGGAATTTCATGCTGGAGTAGGGAAGCTGATCCCTCTGTGATCCCACCGGCACCCCTGGACCCTGCCTCCCTCGAGAGCACGCCGGCTCTGCTCCAAAGGGGTGGGAGGAGGCAGGCTACCCGACACAGACACACGAGCAGCTCTGGGGAAAGGCAGGATTTGTGCTTCCAGGAGGGAAAATGAGTCACAGGGGGATGACAGGGCTGTGCCAGCAGCGGAGCGCGGGACTGGGGTAAGCGGTGGCTGTCGGCTGCTATCCGGGAGGTCAGGCAGAAATGCTCTTACAGGCCTTGCCTGGCTTTAAAATCTATTAATGTCATTTTGCTGTTCGAGCCGAGAGCCGCACAGGCAGCAGAAACGTTCGGGCATGGCTCAGATCAGAGCAGGATTTCAATTACAGTAATCAAAGGTGACACAGATAAGAAACCCCTGGTCTATGGAGCCGCGACAGCTGTCCTCTGGCTCCAACCGGCACCCATCCAGAGCAGCTCCATCAAAATCACTGAAGTGGTACTAGGGTAAAATTGGATTGGAATCCATTTTCATCTGCCGTGGTGGAAAATGCTTTCCCTGCACTCCTTGGGGAGGAAATCCACCTTCTCAGGGACAGCAAGGGAGGAAGGTGCCAGGCATGGAGGAGGGGACAATGTTCCCAGCAAACAGCACTGATGGCTGCTTTTAGATGATGGAGGCAGCAGAAGGAACAGCTGGGATGCTGGATCATCAAGGCTCTGCCTCCTGCTTTCCCCTCTCCATTTCAGCCTGGCCCCACAGTGACTGTCATGGCTGAGGCAGGGATGTGCTCACCTTGGTGTCAGGCTCCCTGGAGGAATGGGCAGCCCTCTAAGCCCTGTCTGCGGCCAGAGCATCCCAGGATGTGCTGCAGGATGGACCACCAGTCAAGGAAAGTCTGCAGAGAGGGTTGGGAGGTTGGAAGAGAAGAGCCCAAGGGGCAGGAGCTGGCACTCGTCTCTCATCCTTGTAAATGGGAAGGTGGTGCCCCAGGGAAAGCTGCCTCCTGCTCCTGCCTCTGCCACCACTTGCATGTGCCCCTGGTCAATCGTTCCCGCGCTGCTTTTGTGATTTTTCGCAAATCTTTTGGATGGCAGCAGGGCATCCCTACCTCTGACTCCCTCACCCCTCTGGGATCCCACTCCACAGAGCCACTGGTGCCCACTGCCACAGCCTCATGGGACCCTGGCTGCAGCCAAGCCACGGGGGCATTCCTGGGTCCCGTGCACACAAGGGGTCCTTTCTGCCCCTGCCCCAGCATGGCAGGATCTGGCCAAAACACAGCATCTCTTTCTGCGCCCGCTGGCCCCGCTCCAGCCTGGCCAAGTGTCAACTGCCCGGCCGCAGCGTGTCCCCCCCAGTGCTCCGCCGGGAGCAGGAGCCCTCTCCCAAACACTGGAGGTTTGTGCAGGGCGGCGGGGCTGAATGGTGGGTCTGTGTGGCCGGGAATGCTGGGGGGAGGGAAGTTGAGCCGCTTGTTTAATCTGTTTACCTGGAAGTGGAGATCATGGCCAGGCCCAGCTGCCGCAGCGGCGGCACTTTCATGCCAGCGCTAACGGGATGGGGAGTGCCCTGCTGCACCCGTCCCGAGCAGCCTGCAGCATGCCAACGATGGGGACACGGCAGGGACTTGGCAGTGCTTCCCTCCCTCCATGTGCCTGCACAGTCCTGAACCCTCCTGCTTGCTGCAGCTGGAGAGCCAGAGCCTGAGGAGGGATGTGGGGATGACCCCAAGCCATTGCCGGGGTGGGTGATACTGCAGGTCATCCTTTGTCCTGCAGCATCACTATGCCCCACTGCTCTACAGGGCTCCCCTGCATGTGTCCCCATGCCAGCTGGGTCCCCATCCTGGCTGTGTTCCTCATACTATTGGTGGTCTCCATCCTGGCTGCACATCCCTGCCCCATCCATAGCTCTCCGTACTGGCTGTAGGCTCCCACACTGGCTGTGGATGCCTGTACCAGCTCTATAACTGTGAAGGTTGTGCATCCCTGCACCAGCTGTGTCCCTGTACCAGCAGGGTCCCCATGGGAGCCACTTAGCAGCTCTGGGAGAGAGGGGCCACCCAAGCAAGCGCCGGGTTTTGTCCTTGCGTGGCCAGGACTGACAGCCACACATAAGCTGCTGGGGAGGGAAAGGGGATGATAGCATCTTCGTCAGCGCCTGGATGCATGGGGATTAATGAAGCTGGCTCGCCGTCCCCAGGATTCAGGTTGCCTTATCTGTGTCTATCTGTTCTTACCCAGGCACTGCTAGAGCTGCTCCCGAAGCGCACAGCTAATCCCAGAGGCTGGCTGGCAGATAGGGCAGGCACCGCTGCCTCCGCCCACACCCTGCCCGTCCCCCGCGGGGCCAGGGGCACGGAGCTGGGCCATGGCCTGTCCTGCCCCAGGCCAGCTGGTGCTGGAGATAACCAGAGGCACAGGGCAGAGGTGCCATGAGTTTGGGGGTCTCAGTCTGACAGTAGTACGTGAAGGGTTGTGAGCCAGGCACTGACATTGCCTCTGATCCTGATTTTGAGGCTGTGTGACCTTCCAGTTCTCCCAGCAAAGCTGTGTCTGCCCAGTTCATGTCTTCATCTTTCAACTCAAGAAAGTCACTGCCCCATGGCCAGAGGTACACCAAGTTTCTGGGAACTTGTGGCCATTCCTTGGTTGAGTAGATTTCTCCATCTTTTGGATACTTCTGGCGTTTGGGGACGGTTGCAGGTGGTGAAGGGGCTGGGGTACCCACAGAGGCTGGCATCTCACTGAGCAGCCTGGCACCGTGTCATCCTCAGGGGACAGGGAGCAAGGGCTAGATCATTTCTCCTCACACCACACAGATGTGGCTGCATCCTTGGCTCTTGCCAAATACCTGGAGGACCCACAAGCCCTGACTGCCCATCCCTGGTGCCATCAGGAGGGTATCTTCCCTCTGGCTTCTGGCACCTCTTCTTTCCCCGCTTCATACCCTGGGGCAGGAGGAGCATCCGGGGCTGTGCTTCAGCACCATCCCAAATTTCCGACCTGGCACGCACAGTGCCATGGCAACGCCTTTATTTTTTCAGCTGCTTCCCTGTTTTCTTTGCAATTGGGCTCTTTCACTGGGTGATGGTGATCACAGGGGCTATTGGGGCAGGGTTCAGCATGCTGCTGAGCAAGCAGCTTGCAGCGTGGTGCCTCGTGGTGGCCTGCCCTGCCACATACCCCACACTTCGCGTGGCTCTGACCCTCCCTGGCCGCAGGATGGAGGGAAAAGCGTCACCTGGGCTTGGGGGTGACTGCTCAGCTCTGCACACCCCAAAGTTGCCCTGGGACCTCGAAGCCACTCATTTCCCATGGGCTGTACAGCTCCATGTACCACAGACATGGATTCCAGAGACTGATGTCCCCAAGGTCACCAATGCCACCACAGCTCTGGGTCTGTAGCAAAATGGTGCTGAGCATGGTGAAGTGGGTGCCCAGCATGGCTGACACTGTTCTCACTTCCACGACAGTCCTTCCTGCTAGGAAGCATCTTTTCTGTTGACTGCTGACCCTGCTACAGTGGCGTTTAAAGCTATAAGAAAGGTGGCCTGGAGAAGGCTTTGTAAAATGCCAGTAGGGAGCCATGGCAGAGGAAGCCTTGCCAGGGGGGAGAGTGGGGTCAGGAGAGCACGAGCGCCCTGGACCCCTGTAAGAACAGGGTTTGGAGGACAGTGACAGAAGTTTGGGAATGCAAAAAAGCACAAGGCAGAGCTGGTCCTGCCCAAACAGCCTCACTGGGCAGTTTCAGGAACAGTCACAACCACTGAGTGGCTGCACATGTCTGAAGGAAGCTCTGCTCCACAGCTTCTGACAGCTGCTTCTGCAAGATCCTTAAACTGAAACATTGGGGTGTTTCAGAAAGAGAAACCTGAGTGTTTTGAGGACCAGAACAATTCAAAAGATCCCAGACAAATTCACAAGCCATCAGTCTTGACAGGAATCTGGTCTTTTCAGCAAGACAAAAGCCCTTGTCCAAGTCATTTCCACCCAGCTTTTAGTGGGATTAGAGCTGCAGTGTCCTGTGCTGGCAGGCATCCCCTGGGCCAAGCACAGCCAGTCCCTGAAATCACTTTGTGCAGGCCCCAGAGTCCATCCCAGCGTTTGCTGCTGCCATCACTTCCAATTTAGACCTGCTCATGGCAGAGACCAATATAGAAGCACTTTGCAGGATGGCACTTCCCCTCCCCGGGGAGCCGGTGCTGGCACTTCGCTCTTGCTGCTCACCAGCTCCAAGGAAGACTGAGGAGCTTGAATTACTTTTTTCCAAGAAAGGTGGATTTGGTTTGCAGAAAGACAAGGACTGGGCAACAGTTGTTCTGCTCTGCCGAGCAGAGCCATCTGCCATCTGGAACAGCTTTTGTTTTCCTTCTGGATACCTCTTCCATGAGATGGCAGGACTCATGAGATGAGGGGCAAGGGCATCACTAGAACCCCCAGGGAGGGGAAGGATGAGGAGATGGAGTCAGGGGACACATGGGTCTGTCCCTGTGTGCCTTCTTCGCAGGGGTGGGTGAAAGTCAGCCCAGGCAAGTGGAGAGCTGGTTTAGGGAAGGGCTTGGAACAAACCTCACTGTGGAAGGCTGTGGAAGCCCCCAGTCAGCCTGTCCATGGCATGTGCCCACTCTGCCCATCCCCTTGCCACGGTGGTGGCCATGAGCTCCTGCAGCCACTGCTTCTCGTTCCGCATTCTCCAGCCCAGGGGTGGGGAAAGCCTCATCGTCTCCATCTTCCCTCTTTTCCTCCTGGAGAAAAACATAAAAGCAAAGTCATCACACGAGGGCTGGATTACTCAGGGACTAAAGAGGGGAGAGCTCTTCCAAGGCAGCGGGCACTGCTAAGCCCAGCCCCTCCCCGGTGAGGTTTCTGGTGTCTAGTAAGGGGTTGGTGCTCCTGCAGCTTTATCCTCAGTAAAGCCATAAAAAATGTCTCCCACTCCTCCAGCTGATTGTTCCTACAGAAACTGGGAGAGAACTGGGTCTCTTGGGCATGGTCCTCCTCACAGCTGGAAAACACCCCACAGAGTTCTTCCAGGGGCTGGACACCAGCCCCCATTGGCCCTGCATGGCTCTGAGTCACTCACGTCCATGCCACATATTGGTGTCCCCTGGTCCCTACCAACTGCTCTGTGCCAAACATCTCCTGTGTGGTGGATTGGATTTGGTGTCCCCGAGGCTGACACTCAGCTCAGGACCATGCTGCCACTGCCCAGGCAGCCTGTGCTGTCCTCAGCATCCAGCGCTTGAAACCACAACCTCTTGGTGAGCATCCTCCCTGGAGAGGCCGCTCTCTGCAATTAATCCGGGCATGGTTTATGCTAACGACTCTCCCCACTTTAAATTATAAATGGCCCTTGGCATGTGTGCACACAAACACACGTGTGTGCGCAGAGATCCTTTCAGGCCATCATTAGCTGTAATTAGTGGGATCTGTCACTCATCTTTGGCAGTTAACGATGAGCCCTGAGTCAGAGGAATCCAGCGGCAGATAAAATAAACACGATTTC
Source organism: Dicrurus megarhynchus (assembly GCA_013399195.1). Taxonomy (NCBI): domain Eukaryota; kingdom Metazoa; phylum Chordata; class Aves; order Passeriformes; family Dicruridae; genus Dicrurus; species Dicrurus megarhynchus. Next base: position 1,329,563 of record VXAD01003674.1, on the reverse strand, counting down.
AAACAGTTTGGAAATAACAAGCCCTCATTAATCAGACAAGCCCCAAAGGGAAGCGCTTGGAAAGTGGCAGCTTCTTTGCCGTTGCTGGGAGTGGGGCTGGGTGGGCTCCAGGCCGATCCCTGTGCTCCCCAAACCCTCGCTCCAGTGGGAGTGGGAGGCAGGATATTCTCGCTTGGCTGACTTCATGGCAGGACTGAGGTGTCAGAGCCAGTTAGCTCGAGCAAAATACCTGAAAACTGGCAAAACCCACCCAAAAAGGCTCTGCACAGCCCCTCTCTGGGTGACAGCAGCTGAGGCACAACCTGTCCCCGAGGTGCAGGTGGGGGCGATGCTGGTGCAGGGCTTGGCTCTGGGGAGAGATGAAGCAGCTCCGGGGCAGCACATCCCACAGCCATCATTCACCCCAAGAGCTTAAAGGCTGTGTGGAGGGGAGCACCCCCAGGATCCAGCAGCACAGGGGAGAGAGGATATGGGGAAGGGGCCGGTACAAGGGATGTTTCCTAGGGAGCAGGGGGAGCTGGGGAGACTTCTAGCTGTCACAGCTGCAGCTAAATCACAGCAAATAGGAGGGGAATGGGACACATGAGGCTGGTTTATATTACAAAGGAGCAGTCCATCATGGGGTATTTAAAATAATCCGCTTAGATGCACAGTAGCAGATTTGGAGTGCTAAGGGAATTGAAGGCGCTGTGGCTTTGCAAGGCTGGATCAGATCTAGTTAAGATGCCACTTAGGACAGTACATCCCATCCTGCCTCGATGCCCCAGGGGACAGGCACACAGCACCTGCAGCCCCTGCAAGGCCACTCCCATCCCGCCAGGGAGGCACCCAAGGTGACACTGGCCACATCAGGATGGGTGACAGTGTCCTGTGGCATCTCCCTGGGACTGGTGGCAGGTTTGGGGATCCTGGTCTGGATTAGGCACAGGACAGGGGGATTCCCATGAGGGGCCAAGCCTTCGGAGTGGTGGAGGAGGTGTAACTGGTGCTTGGGGGCCAGGGGCACCTTCATGCTGAAGCCAGGTGCCTGGCAAAACAGCTGGGACCAGGGGGTGCTCAGGAGAGAGCTGTACCCACACTGCCAGGGGGTGGGAACCTCCTCTAAGGGTATCCATGTGCCATCGCCTGCTCAGCTGGGGCTGGGGACCTGGTGTGGGGTCCTGGTAGGCTGGGACCAGCTGCTTCAGGGGAAGAGCTGAGGCTGGGGCTGCCTTTGCATGGCGAGTGGCTACAAAGGACGGTGGCTCCTAATGCCACAAGCTAGGGGGTCTTCTGCTGGGGTCTGGGCTCAGTCCGGGGTCTGTGTGGGTAGGAACATGGGCTGTCTGAGCATCCCTGAGCGTCCTCACACTGCTCCTCTAAGCCAGGCTGAAAGCTCAGCCCCAGGGAAGCCAATTCATCCCAAGAGAGGGATTTCATCCCAGAGACTTCACTAGAGGCAGACATTCCCCCAGAAGAGCATCCTTCCAAGGGCAGATGGTTTCTACCTTGGGCTGGCTCAGGGGGTTCAGCCTGCAGTGGCCCTGCAGTGGCCCTGCAGAGCCAGAGCAGCAGCAGCCTCTCGGAGCCAGGCAGCGTAGCCAGACGTGACCCCATCTGGGGGTCATCACCGAGCTGGGCCTCACACTGCCCATCCCTCTGCTCCCAGGGAGGGCAGGGCCCAGGAACATGCCCACAAAATCTGAGGCTGCATGTCAGATCAGGCCACAGGACTGGCTGCCCCTCTTCTTGTCCTCAACCTGTGCCCTCTGTCCCCCTCCGACCCCGCTACAGGGCTGCGCTCAGCGCAAGGGCTCACTCCGGCAGGTTTAAACACTGTCCCCAGCTCCCCTAAGCATTAATCCAAGGGAGGATTAAGGTTACCAAGCTCCTGGAGCCACCCAGCTCTCACGTCTCCCACAATGGACCCCTCTGTCCTGGCCCCAGAGAGGGCACAGGGCTCTGCTGTCTCCCTGGGACTTGCTGCTGTCCCACCCGAGCCCCCCAAGCTCTCCTCCATCAGCAGGTCCCTCACTGGGGTTGGGCAGCACCTGTTCAGCTCTCCTTGAACTGGGGACCACAGATCTTCTCTGGGGCTTTTGGGGGTTCCAAGCCCCTGTGAGCACCCTCCCCCTGCTCCCTGCAAGCCCTGGGGTGGGGTTTGGGGTGGGCATGAGTTTCTCTCCCCTCTTCTCCCCTATCCCCTAGGTGCTGTGCTCTGGGTCAGCTCCGGGTTCGTGACAACTAGTTTAAATGCATGGAAAATACCTTAATCCTGGTAAGACCCTGATCCCTGCCTGCTCATGCCTCCTGTGAAAGCCCCCCACTTCAGCCATAATCCCCTGGGAGAGGTCATCTGTGCACCCTCCACTTGTGGGAGCAAGGGACTCTCTCCATGGCACCCACAAACTCCTGGGGTTGGCACACAGGGTCCTGGCTAGTACTGCCCAGGGAGTCCTGTCACCTGCAGGGGACAGTAGGGACAGCTCCTGTAGCTCCTGCCACAGGGTGGGATGGCCAGCATCTCCTGCCACCCTCCTGTGCCCCCTTAGTGCCACCAGCTCCAGAGGGTTTCAGAGAGAACCAAGGAACTGTAAACTATTTTTAAATAGTTATGATCATTTCTCATTTCTGTTTTGAGTTACTATATACTCCACAGTGAGCAGAACGCCTAGCTTCCCAGTTCCTACCCCTTCACAACTCCTGCCCCATCCCATCCAGAGGGCTCCCCAGGGCATGGGATTGGAGGAACCCCTGGCTTGTGGGGTGAAAGAGGGCTCTGGCTCTGCCCCCAGTCCCATTTCCCCAACGTCAGGAGCTTCTGCTGCCTTTACCTGCCCTGACCTGTGGCCCCACGAGCTGTAATCCCCCTCCTGCTGCACCCGCAGGATCAGAGGCTGCCAGTGTACAACCCATTTCAGAGAAAGGAGGGCACTGGGGGGGTGCTAAGAAATCCTAATGATATCCTGGGGAGAGGGGTAGGGCAACAGGTTCTCACCACTCCCTTGCGTGGCAATATGAAAAGTCTGTGTTTGCAGAATTGTCTCTTTTATTTATAAGAAGCAAGGACAATGCTGGGATAGAGGCTGAGCTGAGCTTTTAACCAGCCAGATTACACTTAGCAGGAGCATTTACCTCTGCCTCTAATCCGCCTGCCACAAAGACTTGCTAACTCCTTCCCGGATTTAACTGGAAGGCTTCAAATCTTCCTGCAGAGGAGAGAGTTAAGCCCGAGCTGGTGCTGAAGGGCTGCGAGGGTCAGGGTCAGCGCTCCTCCCCTCAGGCACATCAGGTTTGGGCTGGACATTTGAGTCCCAGACTCAGTTTTTTTCTGGCAACAGGTCCTGCAGTCAGGGCAGGCAGAGGATGGGAAGGTGCCAGGAGCCCTTCAGTCCTTGGGAGCTCAAAATCAGAGCCTATGCAGAACAAAGATTTGGACATTCCTGAGCAAAAATCACTGCTGCTTAAACACAGAGCAGAGGAAAAAGTGCTGGAAGAGCCACCTGGTTGCAACAGTCCCTCATTTTTAGCTGGATTTCTTGTAAGGACACAAAACATCCATAGCTAATGCTGGGTTGCTCGGGAAGGCTGGGATGGCTGCTGTAGCATATGGTCATGCTCCCGACACCCAGTGTCCCCTGACACATGGCTGGTGGCCCCTGACTCCCCCATCCCACCCTGGAGCAGCCACGTTCTCCACTGCCTGCACAGGGCCAGGCCCACCGATTCTCAGAGCCCAGGACACCTATTCCCACTGGTGGGCACCATCTCTGTGGCTCATGCCAGCAGAATCCCTCCCTTTATGAGCATTCCCTCACAGGATGCTTTGCATCCGTGCCAGGAAGGGGAGAGACAAAACTCCTGACCCTTGACCCTGCAGCACACCCCTACAGCATCCCCAGCACAGTGACCCTGACACTGCTGGGAGCCATGGTGCCTCAATAGTGGATTTTGGTGTGAGGCTTTGGGGCAGGGGGACAGGGATGTGGCACGTGCTGATGTCACTGAGCTGGCTGGCATTGGGCAGCACGTGGCGCTGTGGGAGACCCACCAGCAAAGATGGTGTGACCGGGAGAGCGGCCAGGAGAAGGGCAGGAGCTCTGTGGCTGGCTCCACACAGCCCGGCCCAATGGGCTGCCCACCCTTGGTCTCACCCCACACTGCTGGCTCTAAGCCTCACATGCCAGGGTCACAGGCTGAGCCGGGAAAGACGCGTGAGCTGAGACAGCAGAGTCAGGGATGAAACCTCCCCTGACTTCTGGGAAGCCGGCAGTATCGGAAATTTCCCTGCCGGCACGGCTGCGTGGGAGGGGACGGCGAGTCCCCTCAGCCAGACCTCGCACAGTCTCCCGCCATCCGGCAGCACCTCTCGGGCTGCAGGGACACACGAGGCTCCGCGGCAGCCCGGGCCAGGATGACATGATGGCAGCCATCCCACTGCCACCGCCCCGCCACCGGCTCCACGCACAAAGGCCGGAAGCTGGGCGCAGCCGGGGGGTTTCCCGGCTCGGCCGTGGCCCCAAGTGCCCCAGGGACGAGCTGGCTGCCAGCCAGCAGCACCCAGCCTGGCCTCAGTCCCTTTGCTGTGCCAGTCAAGGGGCTTCTATCCAGCTGCCCCAGTGCTGCCACACTGGAATCAATATGGGGGGCTCTATCTACAGCATCACCCTCTCCTTACACTGGGTGCAGAAAGCACCTGGCAAGAGAAAATCCACCTCACGTGTTTCTGAGCCAGGCTCTGGGGCCTGCAGTGGGCAGAGGGTGTGGGGCTGAGGGTGCTGTGCTGGGGCAGGGCTGCAGAGCCCCCCCCACTCCCCTCCTCCAGCCTGCCAGGCAAGGGGCCAGCTTGGCTTCCGCAGCCCTTTCTGCAGGCAGGGCTGGCATGTTCACCACAAGCTGTGGACGGGCTGGCTGCCGCTTACAGTAAATGTGAGCGAGTTGTTTTGGGCAGGGCGTTCGCAGTCCCGCAGGCAGCAAACCGGCCGTGTCCTGCTGGCATCGCCGCCTGCCGCAGGCGTCTCCTGTTTCCAGCGCGCCCCTTGGCTTTCCCAGCACTGACCCACCGCCTGCCAGACCCCAGCATCAGCACGACGCCGCTGTCTCAGGGTTCCCCCGCCTTCCTGGACTTCCCCAGTGTCTAGGGGAGGAGAGAAGCACCTGCCATCACCCCCCTGCTTTGCCTCGAGGTGCGCAAGGAAGCTGGCAAGGAAGGATACTGGGGCACACAGTGATGCCAGCACAGTCCCACAAACTGCTGCCCAACCACCCTCTTGCTGCTGCTTTCTCCCATCACTGCCCTCCGGCCATTAGTTCCAGCGGAGGGACAGAGGGATTTTTCTGCTTTCTTGGGACAGTGAGAAGCCTTTGTTTCTGTGGTGGCCAGCAGATGAACCTGAAGCACCGCTGAAGCATTTTCTTTAGGGCTTAAGTGGGATTTATGGGGTGAAAATGCCTGTTCCAGCCCTCTTCATGGATGGGTAACTTCAAGCATTGGAAAAAGGCAAGATTTGGCTTAACCAACAGAGTTTCCCTGAGCCCTCAGGATCCTATTTTGCATTCCTGATCCACAAGTGTTTTAAGTGAAAATCACTAAGGGGTGCATGTCACCAGAGACTGTGAGGTTCAGGGCTGCAAGGACTGTCCCACACTTCACCTCACATCTGTACCCCAAGTCCAGAGGAGGGTGAGGTACATGCTAGCAAAATTTCATTCTGTTGAATGACCAAGAAGCGGAAAACAAGCAAGGCACTAAGTCACTCAAGGACAGACCACCTCCAGCAGCTAAGCCCTGCCACCCTGACCCACCAGCCTGGGGACATTGCCCCAGAGCAGCTTTGCCAGCTCCATGGTGCCTTTTCCATTTGGCCCAACCTTTCCCAGCATGGGAAAGGATGCACAGCAGACACAGGCAAGGGATTTTCCAGGGTGGAAGCTTGCTCCTAGTCTGGTTTTTCAGAAGCAGACTGCAAGCTTGTGAATCGGAGGTATTTGTCAAGTTGGTTCCTGCAGTGGAAATGATCAAATAATTGTTCATACACCCGTCTGGCCCAATGGCTCATGCTCACAGAGCAGAAACTGGCTGTCAGGCTGCAGGACTGTGGTTCCCCCGTGATGCTGTGGCATGTTTGTAAGAGGAAGATGCTGAGGCTGCAGGTGCCTTTCCAAGGCAGAGCTCTGCCACGCTCCAGGCACGCTGCCAGCCCGTCGCTCGGCCGGATTCGTGCCGCCTTTCTCTCAGAGACTCTCAGGGAGGGCTGTACTTCACAGCGGGGTTTTCCCATTCCACTTGCCCAACAGAGTGCTTCCAGCATCTTCTCCACTCCTTGTCCTCTCCTTCCTCTTCTCACCAGTTTGCAGTTCCAACAGCCCGTCTTTGGCTCTCCCCACTTCCCCGTGCTCAAGCAGGCATCCAGAACAACCCTGCTGCTCTGAGTGAGGATGGAGGACATGCATTCCTACGGGAAAGTCAGGCTCTCCCAGCAGCAGCCTCTTCCAGCCCCTAAAGTGACAGTGACCTGAACATTTCTATTCAGGCCAACTATTTTTTCAGGCATTTTTAACCTCCTCTAATGTATTTTTCTTTTTCCTTTGGGGTTGAAATTATTCTGGCTTTGTACAAAAACCAACTCTGAAGTGCTTGGGGAGTGGAAACCTCCCATTATACTTTTGAAAAATAATATTAATCTTCCCTCTCCTTTTATGAAAAGCTCTCTCCCCAATGGCTCAGGACTGGAGGTAGGCATTTGATGTGGAAATAGCCCTTGCTGGAAGAGCCCTTTGATGTTTGATTTTCACAGGACCAACTCCTAACCAACCATGGGGGGCACAGGGTGCTGGCACGGTTGGGCTCCAAAGGGTGCCCAGGAAGGACACGGAACAAAGGGGAGGTGCTTCCAGACCCTTACCCTGCCTGCCTTGTTTCCCTGAGCAACAGGCAGGTGTTTCAGGCTTCAAAGACAATAAAACCAGGGGGATTTCCATTCATGAAAACTGCCCTTGGCCTGATTCAGCTCCAGGACCTAAGGCAGGTGCCCAGCCTGCACTGAGCCAGAGTGATCCTTCACCCAGGGCAAGACAGACCTGGAATCTCCCATCAACCACAGAGCCCAGAGGGGATTGCAAGAAGCAGGATTTGGCCGCAGCTGCAGAAATGCAATGGCAAAGGGAAGGAGGACACACTGTCTGATACCGTCACCTGCTGGGCTCCTCAAAATGCCTGTGCTGAAACACACTCACTGCAGAGAGAGGGGGCCATACCTTGAGGATGAGGTGCCTGAGCTTGGTGTGTGGTGCGCTGGGGGCTGGAGCATCACAGACCTGGGCAGCATCTGTAAGCAACAGCATCCCCACCCTTGCTGCAGGGACACAGGGGGCAGTGTAGTGGATTCCCGCTTTGGGACTGAGCCATTGTCTTGAAAAGCCCCTAATGGCAGGGAGCCGGGTCACACACTTGCTTCTTTCAGTCTGACGTAGACCCCAGCTCCTTATTTAGTGGGTTTAGTATTCACCGACTTAGCCTCCTGCAGTGCAGCAGCAAGTTTTTCTCCCCATCCCCTCCCCCTCCCTCTCCTACTGTTTTCACTCATTTAATTCCTCAAAGCACTTCTAAGAGGCCGTTCATCTGGGAGGTATCGCCCAAAACAAAGCTGTACTGTGTACGCTTGGTCAAAGCAAGATAAGAGCTTCCCAGCGACAGGGTACGAGTAAAGGTGCTTCTTCAGGTGCTGGCAGCTCTCACAGAGCTCAGTGTTTGGGATGTGTCAACTCACCAGCCAGGATTTGCATAGGTACAATATCCCTCTTCACTTTCTGGCACCCTGGAAACTGTTGTGTTAAACCTTAGTTCAGTGTTTTGGCCTGGTAATCAGCATCACGTGATTTACTTTGTTTCTCCCCTTTTCCTTCTCGGAGACAATATGCATTTTATGCTCTGTCAGCAGAAGGCAGGGCAAAGCTCACCCTTAGGAGCATCCCACTCCTGGGAGCTCCGGCAGCTGATGATTGTGTCTACTCTCCACAAAGAGCTCGTGTCCAGCACATTCATGGCACCTGGAAACAAAAGGTTTTCCACTGAGTTCTCTACTAAACTATGTGTTGTGAGAGAGACTTGGCTGCCTTTTTACCCAAAAGCTTTGTCCTTAGTAAAATCTGAAGGTGTTGCAAGCTTTGTCTGATCCTTGAGGAACAGATAAACTGCTGGACATCCGGAAATCCTGGACACAAGCACCATGCTGGCACAACTCAGCCCTAAGGCACAAGCTGAGCAAGACCAGTGATCCCAGCCACACATGTGCTGCACAGCCCCTCTGTGCATGGGCTGTAAAGCTCATGCTTTCCAAAAACTCTGGATTTGTTGAATGTTTTGAGGACATCTGTGCGGCGTAGGCACTGGTGGGCTCAGGATTCCAGCAAATGGCCCAAAGATTCACCTGGTGTGCTGGGAAGCTGAACTTCATGCTGCAGCGGCTGATCTGCCAGCCTGTGCCCACCGCTGGTGCTATGCCAGTGTAGTCAGGACTTAGTGAATATGAGAAATTTTGGGGTTTGATGGATAAAGTCTTGTCTAGTGGCACAAAGTAGTGTGCTGGTTTGCAGGTATAAAGGAGGTGCTTTCCTGCATGTTTTTAGAGGATACCTAGGACTCCACAAGGCGGGCATGGCAGCAGAGACACAGAGTGAGTTCTCAGTGCCCCTACGTCCCACCTGTCCTCCAGGGAAATAATACTCTTCTCTTGGGAACACAGAATTATTCAACCAAATTATTTGGAAATCTTCAGCAGGGAAAGAACGTTGATGCAAAGGACAGATAAAAAAAAAGATCTTAATGAACCTGACCTGCTAGTTGCCTTTGCTCAAACCCTCCCTGCCCATCACCTTGGCTGGACAAGGAAGGCATTGCATTCACGTGCTGGATTTTAAATGCTCACCCTACACCGCGCTGTTTGTTTTATTTCCCCACTCAGCATTCAGAGGCTCTTCTTCTTATGCTTATTTACTGTAAAGCAGAGAAAGCCAGGGAAAATGATCTCCAAAGCAAATAGAGCCATGTTTCCATTTGGGAAAACTTAAAGGGAAAGCGCGTGTAGCTAAGCAACAATGCATGATGGTAAATGGGTCATTTTCCAAGGCATGAATTGCATGTGGATAACTGCAAGGAAAACAACCCCAGCCAACACACTGCCGGCACTTGAATTCTTGGCCTAAGTGATTAATAAGAAATGAGAGGACTTTTCAATACCCCCGAGAGCTCCCTGGGTTGTTATGGGGGTTTTTCTCCTGCTTTCGATCTCCACCCAAAATCTGGGGTGGGAGTCTCCGTTCCTGCAGCTGGGCAAAGATCCGAGTACGGATGTGCTGCAGTGAGGTTCCCTGGACACAGAGCAATCGGTCAGTTCTACCAAATCCCAGGGAAAGGGATGGGGGCAAAGGAGTTGCATGGCAGGACTTGGGACTCAGCCATGAGAAACTTCCTTCTGTTTTGGGCCAGAGGGAAGCCAGCATTCCCTGGTGCATTAGGACTGGAGTTTGATCCCAGCCTCCTGCAGCATTGCCCAGAGGTGGCTTTGCTCCCTTTCCCTCCCTGTGAAACCAGATGATCTCTGCTGCAAGGAAAGGTGGGAGGTTCTTACTGGGGGGTAACATGTTACGGACTTATGAGGGTACTACTACCAGGATAACACTAGCAGAGGGATGGTAAAATCATTTGGGAGGCCAGGAATGGGAGAGTTTGCTGCAAGATAAATAGGTGAGGCCACACTGGGTTGAGGGCATAATGTCCACATCACGTAGCTGCTGCATCATGGGGGACCATGCCTGGCTCAGCCACTGGTGAAGGGTTAGGAAACCCTTCAGCTTTGCATCCTAGGGTAGGGAAACTATTGTGGTGGAGTTTTTTTCCATAATAATAACAAATCTACAGAGTTCAAGCTTTGCTTTTGAGGAAGTGAAAAGTCCTCTGGGCTTTTCAGAATTCCTCTTACCGGGAATGGTGCCACCTTCAAACCCATGCTGGCAATCCAGCCTGAAGGTCACCAAGTGGGATGTCAGCAGAGCAGGGCTGAGACCTCGCTTTTCCTAGAGGTGCTGTTGATTTCCTCTTCCTGCTGCTTGCATCACTGGCTGGGATCAAAACATACACTGCCATGTTTATTAAAAAGAGTTACTTCAGGAAGGTATTGGGATTATTTCTTTCCTCCATGAATAAAGTTCTACAGTACCTCTTAAAATCAGACCTGAGGAATTTACAGAGTGGTTATTGTACATTCCTTGGGGGGCAAAAATAAAATCTAAGCAAGTAGTTCCAGTGCATTAAAGCAATGAATAGAGGAAGTGAAAAATATTTTAAATTCCTATACAGTGTTACATTTTAAAAGTGTCCTGGTTTAGGACATTAGAATCAGGGAAAGAGCTTTTTTCTCTCTCTTTTTTCCCCCCTCTAATTTCTCTGAACTTGTTACAAGTCTCCTTCCATTTTGCTCACCATTTCCAAGCAACTAAATAGAGAGAGGCCTGGAACGATGACAGAGATGCGAAGTGCACAAAGGGACCAGAGTGTGGTCCGATAATTCTGTAATTGGAGCTGCTCGAGGCAAAATTTTTCGAGCCAGTGTAAATGGGGATCGCTGAAACCCTTAACAATCGGTCTGTCAGGCTGCTTCTTTAATGGATTGCTCTGTTTAACTCTCTCTGTTTGTCACTGGCAAGATGACAAGAGAAATTAGTGTACTGGAAAATATAAGGTAACTGGCAGTTCCCCAGCCCGGTTCCACAGCCCCGCAGACCCCGGGGTGCTGCAGCGCCAGAACCCGGCTCACCGGCTGCTCTCCTCCCTCCGTGGAGGAGGAGGGGAACTTACAACCTCCTGCCCTTCCTAGGGACAGGAAGACCTGCAAAAATACCCCGTGGCTCTGGGACTGACCTAGTGAAGAGCATGTGGAGAGAAGGGGTGCCCCATGGCTGGTGGCAGGCCGGGACTGGGGTGGGGAAGAGCACCGAAGCGTCCTCCCAAGCCGCAAACCTTTCATCAGCTGCGAACGGGCTTTGCCGCCTGCTTTTACACCACGGATACCCTTTGTTAAAGCACTGCGGGTTAGTGTCAGCTTTCTGGGAGCAGTGGGTGTGGGTGGGAGCAGTCACCATTAGAGAAGATGCTTCCAGCGTGTGTGTGTGTGTGTACGTGAGCACATGAGAGTGCGTGCAAGGGTGCGCTGCTTTGGAGATGCTCCGACACCTCCATTGTTTGCAGCCAGACCCTGAAACTTGGCAGCAACGATGCCCCGAGGCTAGAGATGTACCTTTCACTTTTCCCATGAAATTCCATTCTGGTTTGGCTGAGTTATAAAAAAAAAAAGTTTGAAAATCACCATTTCCCTTCTGCTGCCTGCATTCCTCAGGAAAACTTTGGCAGCCTGTCAAAACAATAACTGAACGTGAACTTTCTAAAGAGCTGGCCCGGTGCTGTCTGCCAAAGCAGCAATTCAGCACAGCTCAGTGCGGCGTGTCCTTTCCCTCACCCCCACCCCGTGCCCACCCCTTCGCACACCCATCCTTGGGCACCCCCCAGGTGCAGATGTGTCCACCCCAGACACCAGTGTGCAGAAAACAGGGTTGGCATCCACTGTCCAGCTGCAAATACACACACCTCCTCTCCCCTCACAGGAGAGCAGTTTTCTGCTTCCATCCTGGACCTTTACTCCTGCAATTTTTTGAGTAGAAGCCTCCGGAGCAGTGAGGAAAGGCCAGTCCAAGCCTTGCTGAGGAATACTTTAGGTCCAGCTGCAACAACCTACATTGTAGACATTTATTTAAAAGATCTTTTTCTTTATTTTTTTTTAAATGTTATTTCCTATGTTAAAAGAATGTTGTTTACAATACAAAGCCAAGTGCTTTTAAGTTAGGAAATGCCTAATGTATGATTCCTCGCAAGCTCAGCTCTGTGTGCATGCCTTGTGTTCCGACCTTTATGGACATGAGCCCCTATTTCAAACTCTTTCCTTACTCTGTGGACAGGGGAGGGAAAAGGGCACAAGCTGCTCACACTGCTGTAAATAACACACTTCCTAACACTGAAGCGTTTCATTTGAATGTTTTTTGCAGACCGCATATTATTCTTTAATACAGGTTTTTAATGCAATGTATAATTTTCAAACCAAAGCACCCGACTCCGGCACACTTGCCAGAGTTTTTCCTCACCACAGAAATGTGGCTGCATCTGGGGTGGAGTGAGGCAACTGTTTTGCAGCCTGTTAGGACATAAAATGACTCTAAAGCAGAGAGAGGAAGCACAGTCCTTGTTAAAAATGCCCATTACATTTCACATGAAGGTTCTGGAGGATGCAGGAAAGCAAACTGCTGCTACTTCACCCCTGCAGGGATTAATACTCTTAATCTTGTGGCAAATGCTTTGTGGTCCCTGTGGTACTTTTGGGGCTCAGACCGTACAATTGAAGGGGAAGATGGTGCTTGCACTGTCCCCTTGGTTCAGGAAGGTGGGATGAACCTCTGCCATTCCCAACACCTCTTCTCCTGCCAGCAAGCCCCAAGGTTGGTTTGCAGCGCACTGAGCCACACTGAGACCCCAGCGGCAGGATCTGAGCCAAAGCAGACCAACCCTCCCTCCTTCCCTCATCTCCTCATCTCCAGGAGCTGAGAAAAAGGCAGGAAGAATCCATTACCTAAACCAAACTGCTGTAACTGGTTGTTCTTGTGCTGTTCCTTGCAAGGTGTGGCTGCCCCTGTGGGAAGCTGGTCACCAGTCACAGCACATTCTCCAAAAATCCCAGTGTCTGTGCAGCAAAAGGCCAGTAATTTCATGTAGCATCTACTGATGGCCAGGGAGTTGTCCTTTCTGATGTTAATGCAGTTCTACCTTTTCCAAGCTCCCCTCCATCAGGCCCTGAGCTCGTGCCAACAGTGAAGCTAATATCTGGATCTCGGGAGGGGCCACGAGTCTCCAGCCTGCCCCAAAAGTCTCTCATCATTTTTGTGCATTTGGCTGGCAGCACTGTGGATTCAGCCCCCCTCCCTCTTCCACCCCTCCAACTATAAAAGCCTGTTGTGGCCCACATTCAGCTGTCGGATATCACATTATCATGGCTCGGCAAAGAGGAAACCAAGCAGTTTGGCACAAATGGCTTTTCTGTGTTCAGTCTGTTCCAGCACAGGTCTGTTCAGCTCCTCCTGAAGCACATGGAAGCGCTCAAAACTTCAATATTTAATCTTGCCTTGAAATGTGAATTGTCAGATCCGAGGAAAGGAGAGGGAGCAAATGCACAGCCGTCGACACAGGATGTCGGGAAGGCAGCAGGCACTGCGCTCACTTCTTGTCTTTCAGCCTTAGTGTGGGGTACCAGGTCCCCTCCTCCAGCACTTTGACCCCCGCTCAGGCACTGCCAAATCACCATTATTTTGTTTCAGTGTTTGAATGTAGCTTTTCCTATCTTGGAGTGATGTATTGAGTCTGCATGGCCATTTTTGGCAGTGGGAGTGCTACCAGACCTTGAGCATCCCCGAGCCCTCGGCGTGCTCCCAGTTTTGTGTCTGCTCTCCGATACCCAGACTTTGTGCCTGTGGAGGAGAGGCACAGGCAGAGGGGGTTTAGCAGTGTGTAAGGCAGCACATGTGCCTCCCTCTCCCCCCTGGGCACACACATGCACACCATGCTCATCCCTGGTGCAAGGCAGGCAGTGTGGTAGGAAAAGGAGCACCCCATACGTGTGTTTTGGGAGCCAAGCAATCTTGGGTAAATTATAAGCACAGTTCTGAGAAATAAAAACACATTAATATTCTGTTCTCTCAAGGCATTATCCTACTGTTTACCATTACACACAATCCTCTGCCTTAAATTGCATCTTTGATTAAAGCAGCAATGAGAGAAACCAGTGCTAATAACAAAATGTATTCTGCTTTAAATCACTAAAGTGAAAACATCAATAAGCTGTAACCATCAGTGCCGCCATGAAAATGAAGGCAACCACCATGGGAAACAGCAAGGATGAAATCCACTTTGCCAGCATAAAAGCCAAGTAATTAGGTCTTATGTGGGTGGAACTTATAATGAGGTGCAGGAAGGGGGAAAATGAATTTCAACCTGAGTCTGCCTCCTCCCCCCCCTCTGCCAGAGCTGCTAATCAAAGTTTGGGGGCTGCCATAGGGACCGCAGCCCCATTTTTTAGCTCTGTAGGGCCTGCAAAGCAGCATCCACCTCTGCACCTCCACCCATGCCTGACCCTTGTGGGATGCCTCACACCCTGCCAGTGGGCAGCCGATGGCTTGCACCCAAAGCACCAAGTTAAATTTCACTGGGGGAGCCAGCTGTGCTTCCAAGGAGGGCATTTCCCTTTGAAGAAGCTGGAGCTGATACATGGTATCAGCTCAATAATTTAATTTAAAAATTAGAAAAAGGAATCATATCTGGTTATCGTGGATTAATCAGAGTTTGAGGATGGGTTTATAAAATTAATTTATATACAGTAAGTGACTTGAATCAAAGCCCTGTGCTCCTTTGCAGCTGTCCATCCCTCAAGGAGCTCTGTTCCTGGAGCAGGCTGCTCTCAGTTGCTTGCTGTGGAAGTTGTGATACATCAGCCAACTTCAGATCTTCCCTCATACTCTTCCGTCGGGTACGGCCTTTCAGTTATTCAGTGTCGCAGTCATCCTAAGGTTCAGCCAAGCCAGGAGGGTGTTTTCAGGAGCTGCTACCTAATGCCACAGCAGGACAAATTATTCGTCACTTGCTGTTCCACGCTTTGAAGTGCAAATAAAGCAGACAACTTCAGTGCTGGGTTTTCCCACATTCCCTGACATCTCCACAGCAGATCAAGGTGTTGTCCATCCTTGTGCCTGTGACACTGGTTGGGAGTCTCTGGAAAGGACTTTTTCCTTAATTTCTCAGCAGCAGCCTTTCTCTAAGGATGCTTTGCCGCGCTAAAACCGAGGCTGAGTGCCGAGCTGGCTGCACTCCTGCCTCCCGCCGGTGCCTGCGGGCTGTGGCTCCCCATCGGGATGTGGCTGCCAGGCAGGCTGAGGTTCCATTTCGGGTGTGTTTGCAGCTCAGACTTATCCCAAAACCTGTGAGAGGCAGACATCCAGTTTGGTGCCTTTTCCTGTGGGTTTTGTGTGTTTTTCCTTTTTTTTTTCCCGCTGGTTATGTCACTAGAAAGCGCGTCGGGTTTTTCTCAGGGGTCACACTCGTTAGTTATGGTGCCCTCTAAAATGGTCAGGTTATTTCGTGGATTACGTGGCTCACACAGCAGGCAGCTGCCACGGCCCTGGCAGAGGAGGGAGGAGAGCCCATGTCTGTGGTCAGTGCAGCGGCTGAGGGGTGAGCCAGCACAGGCTCCCGCCGGGGATGTGGCCAGCGGCTCCACCTGCACAGGCTCCCCTGTGCCCGGGTCTCCCGCAGACCCCATCCCCATAGGATGGCCGGCCCGGGCTGGAGGGTGGCAGTGAGACCCGGCGCTGCGGCGCACCAGCTCGGGGCGGGGGCAGCACTGCCGGCGGTGCGGGCAGGAGGTGTTTCCCCAGGGGCAGCACTGGGGCCGGCGGTGTCGGGGAGCTACCGGGCCGGGATGCGGAGCCGGGATGCGGGGCCGGATCACCCCGCGCCCCCCGAGCCCCGCTCTCGCCTCAGCGCTCGCCTTCCTTTGTCCCGCTTAGTAACCGGCGCTCGCGGCCAATCGACATCGAGCCGGCCGGCCCCGCAGCACGCTGATTGGCTGGGCCGCCCGCAGCGCTCTGCCAATCGCGGAGCTCGCTGCTCCCTCAGACAAAGGCAGCAGCTCTGGCAACTGCGCTCCGCTCCCCCCGCCCCCCGCGCGTGCTCCGCGGCAGCGGCCCCTTGGCGGCCGGCCAGTCAGGGGACCTACCACCTCCGCTGCTCGCCTCAGAACGGGGGGGCACTACGGAATGGCGTCGAGAAAAGTGGTGAAAGCGAGCAGGGTAGAAGTTAGAGAAGGGAGGAGGCAGATTTTTGTTGTATGCCAAGCTTTCTGTGTGGGTGTGCCTCGCCGGCACTAAGAGGGAAGTTTCCCCTTTATGTCTTACTTTTNCCCAGCCCCGCCGGCGCGCAGCGCACCGCGGGCACAGCGCCGCCCGCCCCGCTCGGGTTCCGCGCCCACTCGTATTGTGTTGCCCGCCGCCGCTGCCTCCTTTCTCGTCCTCCGCCGGCGGAAAGAATTCATCCAGAGACTGAAATCGCCCCTTTTTATCCGCTGCTTGCCACCATCCCCCCGCTTTCCTGTGGGGGGCTTGTTTGGCTTGTGTTTTAAAAACACCCCGAAAACGGCGATTTTTAAAGAGAATTCAGGAAAGTGGCTTTTCTGTGGAAAGGTGTCTTTTTAAACAAAAAGAAGCACTCTCTCTGTATATATTATATGTATAACCACCTATCTTTAGCTCCTGCAGGGCAGCTGCTGCGGTGACTTGCGTGGAGGCTTTTTTTTAAGTTTAATTTTGCGATTTTAATTTTTTTTTTCTTTTTGCTAAAAGTGTTATTTTAGAGCGAGGTGGACTCTTCTCGGCTTTGGTTTTTTTGGGTTGGTTTTTTTTTTTTTTTTCCCCCCCTCTCGATTAAAAGCCGAGCTATCCAACCTCTTTATTTCTAACCCTGCCGGGACTTGGCTGTCGCGATGTACAACACGGTGTGGGATATGGACCGCGATGACACGGACTGGAGGGAAGTGATGATGCCCTATTCCACTGAGCTGATATTTTACATTGAAATGGACCCTCCAGGTAGGCAGCCGAAGCCTGCGAGCTGCCCCCGCACCCCTGGCANTCTTACTTTTTTTGCCCCCCCCTCCCTCCCCCTCGTGGAAGCGGCCGCTCACACACACCCCCGTTCACCTCCAAGGGGTTAAAAAGCCGGCGCGAAGCCCCGCCCCCCTGGCGCCGGGGAGGCGTGGCCCGGTCCCCGGCAAGAGGCGGGTGGCAGTGGCCGGGCCCCTCAGAGCCGCTTAAAATGTCACCGAGCGCGGCCGCCCCGNGCTTTCCTGTGGGGGGCTTGTTTGGCTTGTGTTTTAAAAACACCCCGAAAACGGCGATTTTTAAAGAGAATTCAGGAAAGTGGCTTTTCTGTGGAAAGGTGTCTTTTTAAACAAAAAGAAGCACTCTCTCTGTATATATTATATGTATAACCACCTATCTTTAGCTCCTGCAGGGCAGCTGCTGCGGTGACTTGCGTGGAGGCTTTTTTTTAAGTTTAATTTTGCGATTTTAATTTTTTTTTTCTTTTTGCTAAAAGTGTTATTTTAGAGCGAGGTGGACTCTTCTCGGCTTTGGTTTTTTTGGGTTGGTTTTTTTTTTTTTTTTCCCCACCTCTCGATTAAAAGCCGAGCTATCCAACCTCTTTATTTCTAACCCTGCCGGGACTTGGCTGTCGCGATGTACAACACGGTGTGGGATATGGACCGCGATGACACGGACTGGAGGGAAGTGATGATGCCCTATTCCACTGAGCTGATATTTTACATTGAAATGGACCCTCCAGGTAGGCAGCCGAAGCCTGCGAGCTGCCCCCGCACCCCTGGCAGCGGGTCGGGGGCTGCCGTCCATCCCTGCCCTCCCTCCTCCTGTAGTTTTCCCTTTTAAAATAAAAGGAGAGGGGGAGGGGGTGTGGGAAATTAATATCTGTAGTTAAACTTTGTGTAAACTTTCCAGGGACTTGAGCTCGCTGTCTCCTGGGCAAAAGTATTTTAATACTGTTTTTTTTGTGGGGGAGGTGGGAGGATAAGAGCAATTTATGGTGCCTTTTGGGAGATGGAAGGAGGCAGGAGGAGGAGAGCTGCTCGCAGCCCCTCTCTCGTGTCTCCTTTTTTTAAAGCCTTTATTGAAAAGCGTATATTTCGGCTGTATTCACTCCTAGAGGAGCTCTTTTATTATCCTCTTCACCTGTGTGCCTTTATGTGCCTGTAACACTTTGATGGTGGTGATTTACCCACCTCCATTCAGTTCCAGTTTAATCGCTTTTACAGTCTCCAAGACCCTTTTCTCCCCAGCTCTCTTCCAGCAGTGACAGATGAGGTGGTCGCTGGGTTTTGGTGGAGGGGGGATAATACTTGGGAACAGGCTGGAATCCATCCCTGGAGGCACAGTTACTTTGATAACACTTAAAAACCTTGCTCAAAAGGATTTGATGCACTTTTTCTTCCCCCCCCCCTCCATGGATTGCTAGTGCTGAAAATGGGGAAATGTATTATCCCTCGCTTGCCTGAAGTTTTTGATGGGGCAAAAAGTTTTTTTTGTGTCTGAAGAGGGAGGGAAGGCTTGTGGGGAGGAGAGGTTGAGCCTTTCTTTGGTAATGAATTAAAGTAAGCATAAATGGGTACTGGTGAAACTGTATCTATACCTGTAAGAGTCAAACAGGCTGAAGCAGTAAGGTAATTGGAGGGCCTTTATCTTCTCTGGTCTCTGATCTGTACAGCCAGAAGGTACAGTAAAATATGCACCAAAAGTGTTAGCCTGCAGAGAAATTGATAGCAAATAAGTACTTCTAAGTGGTGTCTTTTATGGGGCATGTACTTTCAGAGTGTGCTTTTCAACCTGTGCCTGAATCGTGGCATGCATCTGCAAGTGTGGTTTATTCTCTTTGTTTCAGCACAGTGAGCTGTATTTTTCTCTCTGGAGGTATGTGGTACTTTAATTAAGGAGGAGGTGATCATCCTGAGATTTTTGGATGGCAAGGACCTGTACTTGCTTCCTTTGGTAACTCTGACGCTTTAAAAATTGGGCAGATCTCTCAGACACACAATACTGACCACTACTCATTAAATTCTTGCATACCTGACACTACCTATTTTTAGATGTTACTCCTGAAAGCCTAAAGTTCAGTCAAATCGCCTTCCTTCTGTGAATTTTAAAGGATATCTTTCTTGTAATGCTTTTGATTTTTTACTATTCATGAGGTAAGTATTTGTGTGTGCTTGTATCAAATGAACAAAAACCTAAGTCCCATTGTAGGTGACTTAAAGCAATTAGTGTGGGGTTTTTATTAAAAAAAAAATAAAGCCCCTTGAATGGCTTAGTACAAGGAGGCTGCTGAAAGGGGCTGGACAAACTGAACTGGTCAGAAAACAACTTTCCAGTGTTTCTGCAGGAATTTGGCCATGCAAAATTCTTAGGAAGCCTTTCAAAGTTTACATTAAGAAGCAGCTCTTCTATCATTAATAATGCCAGTGCTTCCATCACTGGAGCCCTTTTGTCAGGGATCAAGGCTCTGCACAGTCCAAACACCAGTTAGCAAAAGGACTTCGTGTTACAGGCTGATCCCTGAAGTGTTCAGTAACTTTATCTTTCATATTTTTAAACTAGACCGGCCAGAGCTGGAAATGATGCATGGGATAATCCCCACGTGTATGTCCTGATTTTGTGGAACTGCAACTTTTAAATTGCAGGGGGAGGGAGGGAGAGTGTGGCAGGGGGGGTCTGCTTTCTCCCTGTCCAGAGGCAGGGTGGGAAAGCGTTTTCTGGCCTGGGATGATAGGTCATCCCTAAGGGGAGTGTGGAGGAATTCATTTGGAAGGCTTCAACACTCGGCACGCCTTGGGATAAAGTCACTGCGTTTGCACCCGGTAACAACCACAGCTCCATTTGGCCCACTTACAACAAAAATTTGTGAAGGTTTTTCGGTGCAGCATTCCCGGCGCGGTGGCCGGAGCTCCTGGGAGGCTGAGCGGTGGCAGCGTTCCCTCGGCAGCGCCCCGAGCAGCGATGTGCAGCCCCGCTGCCGAGGCAGCCCGAGCGCTCTTTTGTTCCCGCAACTTGAGCGGAGAGATCCCCGCTTGGGTTTTGTGCCGCAGCACCGGGCACTGGCGGATCCCGGGAGCCGAGTGTCTGAGCTCACGCATGACTGCCCCGATTACATTTTACTGCGTCTAAACTTGAGGCAGAAGACAAAAGCAAGGTGAACATAATGTGCGGTGTCACCTGTAACCTCCGAGCCGAGGGTGGGGATACTGTTTCTCGTTAAGGGCCAGTAGACCTTTAATTTATCTTGGCAGGCCGTCTTAATACCCACCTTAGCGTTGCCCAATAATAATGCAGAAATAAAATCTGGTGATGGCAGGCAGCCTGCAGCGCAGCCGGAGCTTCTGTCAGGCCTCAGTGCACCTGCACCAGCTTATCAGTGTGCTTGTGTTGCTGTTCAGGGCTGTAGGTGTAAATGGATGTTCAGAGCAGGTCCTGGAGCCTCTCTGCTACAAGGTTTGCTCTAAAAGTTCAGAAATAAAAATAATAACACCTCTTTCTCACTTGAGTTTTTCACAACTTGAGCAGAAGCAGTCAGGCAACAAGGGACTGCAAGCTTTCTGCTAGGCTTTAGTCCATCCTAAACGTAGGAGTGGGACAGTTTTCCCAAACAGAGTGGTGGAACTAGGGATTCAGCTCTGCCAGCCTCACAAAGCATAATTTAGAGCAGTACAACTAACACAGGAGCCACTGTGGTGACAACCAGCAGGGTGACTCCTGTTACCTCATGCTTTTTTCTTCTGCTTACATTTTATTTTGCATTTATACATGCATAAGGGAGGATCTCTTTGTGGCAAATAATACTACGTGCAACAAATAACTTTCAGTATCTAAAGACATAACTGGGACCATCAGTTGCATATAGCTAACATAGCAGCTTCTCAACTTTCTAGTGATGGATTAAGTTAGAGTGTTGTGGCTGTAGCAGCATCATGTGCTGGCTCTGGCATTAGGAAACTGTCAGGGGTTCACTCATATGTTTGTTGTTGCTGTGGGTCTTGCTGTCTGAAAAGACAAGAAAATAGGTTCTGGGTTGAATTTAGTTTATTTGACAATACCAGTTCAGGTCTGCAAAAAGTTGTTACTGCCAGAAGTTTTTGAACAGAGGATTTCAAACTGACTGCAAAAGTTACCAGAGTTTCTAAAGCACCACTACCTATGCATTGCCTCACTTCTATTTAGCAGGGCTAAGCAATGTCTTTCCCTCTGTAGGTCTGGGATATATTATCAGTTGTGTTGATGATAAAATGTGTAATCACTGAATACATTTTGTCACAGTTGGATGAAAATCAGTAAGAGTGTTCCGCTGGGATTTCTGATACAGATGTCAGCAAAGATATTTGGCTCAACTACAAATTAGAGGTTAGTTTCCTTTGTGTGGGTTATGAAGAAAACCACAAGTTTAAGGTAGGCTTCCTAGTGCAGAATGGGCTCTATGAACAGATAGTACAATAACTCTTTGACCTAAAGCTATATGGAAGCTGCCTGTTTGAACCCTGAAATATGACCAACTACATTTATAACTTGATCCAGCTGTCACTTTCAAGAACAGTACTTTGCCTTGCCTGATATGCTGTAATAATGCAGTTGCTACAAAATCTTTTGATAATTAGGTGGGGGAGGGCAATAATCTATGGGCTGCTTAGTTTAGTCTCCTTTGTAGAAGCAGCGCTGCTGGTGTATGAGTGAGACAAGCATTCAAGGGAAAAACTGTATTTACTCATTATAGTTTCTATTTCCTTCTCATATATAATTTGACAACCCTTATTTTAGGGGAGCGATACTATGATTGTAATTTGGAAAACACAGGGTTCTGAGCTCAAGGGCAGTGTTTACTGGGATACCAGGCGTGCTGTATCATTATCAGTGTTACAGTGGAAACTGAATGTGGCTTCTCGAATTGGGTTTGTGGTACACAGTAGCCAGATGTAGGTGAACACTGCCTGTCTATGCCTGACTAGTTTTCCAGTGGGAGAACAGATGCAAATTTGAATAGCATTGTCAGTGTTGTCCTTCAGCTTATCTGAGCTGGCTCCAGAAGCTTATCAAAGAAAAGTTCTGTTCTTACACATCTTAAAAAAAAAAGTAGTTCTACTAGGGCATGTATTCAAAACAACAGCACTGTAGCTTCAACAGTATTTTTTGCAAATTTAAGTCTTGCTGGAAATTGTATTTCAAAAAAAGTGTATGTTTGGGATTGAGAGTTGCCTTATTACAGAAGGAAAGTTTGTGCAGGCTGATTTGGGGTAGAGCAGGGAGTAAATAAGGCTCAGTCACTGTATTCTGCATATCTGGAAAAATGGTTTGGATTGGAGTCTCAGCTCCTGTGAGGACAGTGGTGTGCAATGCTTATACTCTGTTCTTGTTACACCTAGATTTCTCTACTGAGCTTTTCATTTAATGACCGCTGTAACAATTTTTTACTTCTGATTGCATTTTTAGGTTTGCTTTTGTATTCCTTGCATTTCGTTTTCATTTTGATGGCTCTAACTGTTAAAGAATATCACTCATCATCTTTCAATTAAATACATGACCACAAAAAATAGCATCATTAATAGAAAGTGAAATGCTGTTTTGCTTGAGATGAGAGAGCCTTCTTTAAAAGGCTAACATTTTTGTTTATCACTAGTTTTTCAGATTATGTAGATATAGTTGGGGAGGAAAGCTTGTAAAAGGGGGTTGTTCAGCTCTGTTCTGCAAAGCTATAGGCTCATGCAAACATGAGGGGACATACTGAGAAGAAACCAAGCTCTTCAACATGTGTTCTTGCAGCAAATGTTATTTCTGCAATTGTTGTTCCAAACAGTTTTGTGTATTGCATGATTCCTGACAGGAGTTAATCGTGGTGTTGCTTCTCTTTCACCTGTTTAAAAGGAGAAAACTCTTCCTGGAGTTTCCTGTGGGGGCTATTGCTTTCTCAAGCAGCAGAGTTGACTTCTGTCTTTGCCATTGCCTGCATGATTATCTTATTCCAGGCTGAAGCTATTTGGGCTTATCTTTGCTCTACAGCTTGGGAAAACAGAGGCATAGCTGGTCATACACATCTGCGCCCGGGACTGAACGCAGTTGGGTGCCTTACATCACCTCATGTTGGTTGTTTAGTGAGTCACTTTTTGGGCAGAGAGCTGGAGAAGCATAAAGAATACATTTATCAGCATGCTCTGTGTGTTTTAAAGCTTAGGCTTTATTATTGTCAGAAAGACTGTTAACTGTGTTGAAACAGGTTGCTGTAAAACTTTAGTCCCATTAAAGCAATAGGTGTGTTCTAGCTGGATTTTTTGGAAAACTCATTTTTGTAAAGTAGGTTGCTGAGTAATGCCTAAGGAACAATCTCTGCTCATGTTCTAAGTGCCCCTATGGAAATGAGTCAGATTGTCTTTTTTTCTTCTGGTTTTTATCTCATTTCTTCTGACAGGTTAAAGTCTGCACGGTAGCTAAGTAAGCAAGAATTCACTTCTGCACATAATATAAACTACAGCAGTGAGCTGGTGCTGGGTCCCCAGTCAGTGTGAATGGATGTAACTTCTTTAGAAGATATTTTCATTGTCCTTCATGTTTGCTGTGTCCTCCACTCAATAGACAAAGATTGTGCAATGTTCCAGTGAATATATTCCAGTATCTTAAGCTTTTCTAAGTTCTGAAGGAAAGTGTCTGTATACAGGGAGCTTTACAAGGATTCATACAGTACACAAAAAGGCAAAGTGCAGGTGGTGCCTCTTGTAGCCCTTTCCAAAAAGGACTCCAGCTGCCCTGCTGAACACCAACCAGCTGCCTGGTGAATCCTAATGCTGAAGCACAATGAGCTCTGAAGCTTTCCTGTGGCTGAACAGGATCCAGGATCTTCACTGGCTTTGAGTCCAGCAGCACACTCAAGATGGATGCCTTCCATCCAGAGCACTTTGAAAAAGGAGATTAAATACTTCAACTGCTTCAGACTGTGGCTGCTTCCAGCATTCACCCAGACTCTACCAGTTTTTGTGATTTTAGTGATAGTTCATAGGAATGTAACTTCTAAAAGCAGATACCCCTGAAGATGACACATAGTTATCTAGAAATGGCTTCAGAAACATCACATTTCTCTGCACAAAAGTTGGTGGGTTTGGAAGAAATATAAAAATACCAATCTGCTCCTTATCCCCTTAACATTGTTTGTTCTTTTGCTACAAAATAACTTGACTTTTAGTTCAGTGTCACTTTGTGACCCTTGTACTTCAGGTCAGTTTTCTCCTTCCAAACATAAACCTCCTGTTTCCTTTTATTAACTACTGCTTACTGTTAGTTTCTTCCTCTAACCCTTGAAAGAGGAAGATCTACTGGAGCCATTTTTTCAGGTTTTTACCTTCTGTGGCCTTCTCCTAACTTTGTCTCTGGAGTCCCTAAAATCTGATGCTGCACACAATCATCTTTTCTTTTGGAGGAATTCTTTCCTTCCTTGCATGCCTCCCCTTAAAAACCCCCCCCAAAAAACAAAACCCTGAAGACACAGCTGCTGCAATGGAGTTCAAGAAAATTTGCTGTAATGGGGGAACTTGGCTCACTGTTGATGTGTGGGGCTGTCTGGGTGTGGGCAGTAGGGCTTGCACTCAACACCTGTCCCAGAAAAATGTCTTAGAGGTAAAATGGATGAGAAGGTCATTGACAATGTTATGTCTGTAAGTTCTGTTGTCTATTAAAACCTGAACTTGTACATTGCAACTGAATTTTCCAGGCTGTCAGTACTCCTGCTGCCCTGCCCTGTGTAGCCGTCCTGGGGACATTGTCAGAATCTACAGTGTTGGCCCTCAAGGAACTGCTCCCAAGTGTCAAATTAGAAGTCTTTGGTGGTTTTGACTTTGTTACCCTGATTCATCTCCTGTCTCCAAGAGTGCCTCTTGAAGGATACAAGGCAGCTTGAATAAATGAGATGAGTGTTTAAGGTCCTTTCAGTTTTGAAGGGTACAGTACAGTCTCACTGATAAGTTTTGGGGCAGTGAGAGAAGTCAAGCTGCTGCTCTGAAATGGATTTCATTAAAATGCTTTGAAGATCACTGCGTACTGAGTAAGGAGATTGAATCTGAGCATGAGCAATGGCCAGGCTTGACTATTCTATGTCTGCTCTGAATCTCCCCTTCTGCTGCAGGCACTGCGTGGGATCCCATGGACTGGGACTTCTGCCTCAGTGGAGCTTCCTTCAAGATCAAGGTTCTTAAAAAAGATGACTCATGACAAAATGTACAACAGATTCCCTGTGAATACTTTTTTACCTTCAAATTTCTTCTGGATTCTTGATTTAGAAATGCACCTTTTGATCTTGATTCAGATGGCTCACTCTTAGCAATTTAGACAGTGTTGAAATATTTGTACTTGGTAACTAGAAAATGGTTTGACATAGCACAAGGACAGGTACTGTGTGAGGAACAGTTTTACATACTGCTCTGAAAGACTGGAGCTAGTGGTAAGCTGAAATAAAATGCTGCTTAGAGCAGCAAGAATTATATGCATTTGCAGCTGTATTATTATTATTTTTAAATAGCCTCTTGTGCAGCAAACTTCTCAGTAGCACCAATTATTTCTGTGAATTGGATCCCCTGTGAGGTTTGTACTTGACATCTGGACAGATACTTAGTCTTTGAAATGCCTGGGGAAAACAGCCCTGAGCTGCTTTTATTTAAATTATTTATTATTTAAAATTAGTTACTATTTAAAAGATCTTTTTCTTTTGGCTTTGGTATGTCCCCTAGCCATAGCTGTCACTGCTTGGGCCTGACTTCATTCCCTCTCTTCCACAATGAAAAGCCAGTTCTTCGTTCTCAATCACTGTGGTTCTTTGCTTATTCTGAATTTTCTGTTTTCCTTGCTCTTATCAAAAAATCTATTCCCACATATTGACCAAAGAGTACTTTTAATAGTGGTTTGAAGACTCTGCCTTTGGAGGAGTAGAAAACATGCTGTGGTGTTTCCTCTGTGAAGGCAGATGAGGAGCTGCTTTAGTTAGAAAACAAAAACGAGAAACTCCTTGCACTTTACATTTACTTTTGCTGTATAGTCTTCTAGACCTGGCATTTGATACTGTAAAGTACAATGTTCTTGCTGAATATCTGAAATTTTCATGGCAGTAAAATATCTGTCATGGACTTTCATCCAGAGTTGGCAAAAGCGTGGGCCTGCTGTCTGCATGAGAAAATTATTCCTTCCTTGTGTGAGCCGGGCATGTGATGCTGGGTAGTGATAATCTTTGAGTGATGAAACATGGCAAAAGTTCTAAAACTTTTCCAGTTTATTAAGAGTGTGCTAATTATGCCTGGTAGGTGGAAGAGGACTTGTCCTTTTTATTCTCCTCATGTTAATTTTGGGACAGTCACCTCAGCCCTGTCGATCATGGAACCTCTGACACTGCTGTAGCTTTGCAGCAGTTACACTGGGCTCGGGGTTGGAAGGGAAACTGTTTTTCTTTGGGCAGTGAAAATAATTGGTAAGCTGAGGGGTTTTTGGCTTTGCACCTTCATGCAAAGGCTGGAATGAAGGGGAGGAGCTGTTTTAGTACAGAAGTCAAAGATCCCCATGTCATTTGTCTGACTGTGAGCATCTTCCATTTCTTGTATCTCTGCCCATGAAGTAATAGGGCTTGCACAGTAGTGAGAGGTGCTTTTGAAATGCCCAAAGGAATGCTGAATTTGACCCAGCCTCTTCACACATTGTTGCTGTCCCCTGTTCTGCAGGTGTCCCAGAGCAGATAATATTTTAACCTGTGCAGTAGCTGTGGATGCTCATGAGGAACAGAGTGCAGCAGAAGCCTGGCAGTCTGTAGGAGGTGAAACAGTGATTGGGAGGTGTGGGAGAGGGCTGGATAGCTGGGGAGTTTTCAAACAAAACAGATCTTTATCAAAAAAGCCAATTAATCAAAACTGAAATATTTGTTAAAGGTGTTGTTTTTTATGAAAGTTCATAGAAACACAAGCAAAGCTATAATGGGACTGTTTTCATTGGAAGCCTGCCTGGCTTTCTGCCAACTTGTCTGCTGTTTTCTGTAATGAGATATTGAAAGACTTCAATTCTTTGAATATGTCTTACTCCTTGGCATCTCGCCTATTTTGGGGGAGGAGAGTGAAAATGTGAGCATGCCTGAGGTTCTGTGGCCGGCAATAATTCCATCAAGGAGCTTCCTTCCCATTCCCAGGGCAGCTCTCCATGCACATTAGCTGCCCTTTGAGGAAGGGCAGCTTGGAAGGGCATCGGTGCTCAACGCTCTGCAAGAGGGGTCTTGGCAAGAGAACTGAGATGTGGAGCTGCCAAGATAATTTACCTGCCAGTGGTGGGGAATGAGCTGCTGTCAGCAGGTGCGCACGACCCTCCTCCTCGTCAGCTGGAAAACCTCTGCAAAAGCCTGTGCTTTTTTCACAGATGTCTTTGAGGGGTTCTCATGCAGCAGGGACGAGTACAGGACTCCCGAGGGAGGGAACATTTTGAGGCTTTGCCTGAAATGTGTTAGAGGAATTGAGAAGAGTGTTTGAGAAATTGAGTAAGATGGCAGAGAGCAGTTAAAGATTGGGGAGAATTTTTCTCTTCAACAAAGCTAGCCTACATTTTCATTCCAAGTCTTCATCTATATCTCCAAAGGGAAAACCCTTCTCTCCTCAAGGACTATGTCATTAAAATGTTAGCTGGCCTAACCACAGATTACTTGCATGTTTCCATAGCAATGACACTTTGTAGAGCTTTATATTACAGTTTGCAGGGTATCTACTGTACAGCAGCCTTTTTGAAGCTGAGTAACTGTCTTGGAAATCCTCTGATCTGTTTTCTGCTTGTCACAATGTGGAGGGAGCGTAGATTGAGAGCATCAGAAAGAAGGCTAGTAAACAAGCCCGTGAAAGTGCTGAGGGACTTAAAATTGACTTTATCAGAGTACTTGGTAGTTGTGATTATTTGTAACAGTTGTAAGGTAGACTTAATGCTGCATTTAAACCTGCTATGCTTTTAAGTATCTGGCTTGAAGCTCTTGGAAAATACTGGAAGCAGTAAGTTGTGGAGCCATTCTTAGACTAAGTGGCATCTGCCTTAAAACTGAAAACTAGAGTTTAATTAACTGGCAGGTTGATCTTGTACACAAGTACTGCAGCCAGAGAAGAAACAGACTGCTGGACTGGATACTGCATGGGATATAGCACTTGGAAAACTGATGCATTCTTCCTGTTTTACTCCTGAATCTGTGCCATTGAAAACCCTCACACGTAGGGCTCGGTGGCTCTTAGATCATGTAAACTTGTAAAATTTTTTATTCAAAACCTGACTGGGGAATGTGTGTGTCTCATTGAAGTCACGGCCTACTTCGCTGCAGTTAAATTCAGGATTAATATAGCCCACGATTTTTTACGAGAGACTTTAAAGGAAATACAGCAGCGTTGGACTTCAGACACTTGCCAGCTTTCCTGCTTGCCTTGGTCTTGGAGGCGCTTTGAATTTCAGAGAGTCGAGTCAGTTAAAGTCACGAGTCGCCTTTTCAAAAAACAATTCTGCGCAGTCAAGAAAGCATCCCAAAACCACCTTTGGCAGATCCCAGTCCACAGGCTTTTCTCTCCGAGGACCTGCGCAGCAGCTCTGGGAGCAGCTCAGCTGAAGATACCTGCTGGAAACGGCATGGCAGCCTTCGGGCCCTGACGTCAGCAACATCCGATCCCACGCCCGACACGCATTGGCTGCCATCCCTCTGCTCCATCACCAGCTCGTTTTTATTTCCCCCTTCTAAGTGACACTGAGCTGGGATTGGGATTTAGCTGAAGCTAGTCTGCCTGGGAAAGCTAGAAAGAGGGAACTAGAGTTCCTAAAGAAATTAAAACCGGATGTGCCCATGAATGCGTGAGGGAGAGCCAGTCTGCTCTCATTGCCAGGCGGTCACTGAGGGCTGAACCTGACCTTTGGAATGTTCCCACGTGGGAGTGGAAGGGTACAACTGAGCTGTCACCTCTTGGGATTTGGAAAGATCTGTGCTCTAAAGCTGTCCTAGAGACATGGTAGAGGAAGGATGCTTGTGTATCTGGTGCTAAGAGACAGTTCTTTATTAGAACGAATAGATCTGTTGTGCTGTTAATCCCTTGTGATCAGTGTTCTTTCTCTCCCAGGAAAAAGGAGGCAAGAAACCATCAGGATCATTCACTTTAATCAGAGCTGGTTTTGAGATAAAGTAAAATTGTGCCTGTGGCTAGATCAGAATTGGACTCAGTGACATGGAAAGAAACACGGCTGCTCTTGAAAGCGTTTCTGTTGACTTCAAGCCAGTCTTATTTTACTTTACTCTAGGATTTTAGCTCTCTTAATATTCATTGAGTAAGGTATATAAAACTGGATTATTTTGAATTTAAAATCAAAATGTGTGGACTCTTTGAGGCTCTCTGTAGCTTCTCGTAGAAACAGCACAGGATTTCTCCTAGCAGGGTTGTTAGTGCCATCTAGGTACTAGGCAAAAATTATTTAAGGATACCTCTTCTAGCTACCTATTGGGCCAGTGTTACAAGAGCAGCAGTGTGGTGGATGCTGCTGTGTTGCAGTAGACTTGCCATGCTGTTACAAAATAGGTCCCTTGTGTCACCACAGGGGCTGGGCTTGGAGGTTTTTAAACTGCCTTTGTGAGTGTTCTCCATTTGTACAGCCTAAAGTCTATGGGCTGAGAGGGTAGCCAAGAAATGCTGAAATGGATGGGCATATTGGTCTATGGGGTAAAGCAATAGCAAGGGCCTGGTTCTGTATCCAGTACAGGGGAAAATCTATTATGACTCAAAGAGCTCAAAGCATTGAAAGTAAAGAATTAGATACATAGCTCTCTGGAAACAGGATCCACCCTTGCAAATAGTTTTGTATTTTTGAAATGTGCAAGCTATTAAAAAGCATTTTTCAAAAGTCTATTGTGTAAAGGACTGGCTTCCATGAGTCAGGTTTTACAGGAACTGGTCCAAGCCTTATTTTTCTCCCTGAAAGAATTTCCTTCCAGTTTTCTCAGGCAGAATGAAGTTCCATAGGCAACCTCCCGATAGTGAGAACTGATATCTGCCTATTAAGGGAAAGGAGAAACTCCCACCTGTATTAGGGACATTTGGTGTAATGTCTAGAGCTCTGTGTCCAAACTCCCATTCCTTACCTTTCTGGTCTTTGTTAGTTTGCTTTTCTGTACCCAGTGCTTTGGAGTGAGCCTAACAAAGCTGCTAAATAATCCCACAGTGTATAAACGAGCAAGACTTAATCTTACAAGGAGGGCTAGAGAAGCATTCAAGTACTCTAGAAAACACTTGAAAGCCTCTTCTGGAAAGCCCCTATTACCAGTGTAAAACAGGCTTTTAACACTGTAAAATATGTTGAAGGTTTTGATACGTCCAGGCCTTAATTTGAAAGACCCAGTGAAATAATTGCAGGTGCTGGTACAGTTTTCTAAGAACTCTCTGCACTCTTGTATGTTTTTTATGTAAAACTTAATATGCTTTTTGATGACTCAGAACCTGCAAAAGATTCTGGAGTGGGTCAGAACATCAGGTTTTCTGAACTCAAATTTACTGTCACTGATGAGACTCAGAACTGCCGTAGCTGTCTTGTCCCAGGTGAGATGTTGGGAGCAGGCAGGACCTGAAGACATTTTTTAATTCAGGAACTTTGAATGGAGGAGATGGAACAGCACAGTGAATACAATTGATTCTACAGGCTTAGCCTGAGTATATGTTCCTATGACCCTGGATGGGGCTGGGAGCTTGAAGCAAAGTAGGGTTGGAGCCGTGTCTTATTCTCAATGGTGCTTTGTGCAAATACTTGTGCGCTACACAAACAACCGTAGTAGTTGAGCTAGGAATAACTGAAGCTTCCTAACGAGGAAGCTACTTCACTGAATCCGAAGGTTTTCACCTTCCTTTTACAACAAGACCTGTTATTGCCTCACTAGATGTGTGCACACCTGAAAGTTCCCAGCTCACCCCATAAAAAGAACCTGTATGCTACGGTTTAATGCTTGGTCCCGCAGAATGAATGCTGCTATCTGAATCAGGTGTTTGGTCAGCAACCCCAGGGTGCAAACGTCTGGGTCAAGGTTCAGATTTAGTTTAGATTGGCTCAATTAAAGCATCTACTGGTTTGTCAGAGAACAGTGAAGTTACTGTGTTGGATATTCAGCATGAAATGGTATTTGGAACTGCAGTTGGAAGCCTGTTTTCTCTTCTTTAATGTGGGAGGTGTGGCTCGGAGGTGAGCAGATGGATGGTGCCAAGTAGCACACCTCTCAGCGCTAAGCCATTCCGTGCTGGAGCTGGAGATCAAAATCTCCTTTCTGCTGCCTTTATTTGTGTTTCTGTGTGTACAAGGGGATTGTGCATCTGAAAGATGGCTGTTGTCACTGTGTCAGGCCTGCTCGCTGGTGCTTGTGTAATCTGATGGCGAGGGCACAGGGCTGGGAGCACAGATGTTCAGGGTCTGACTTAGAAATGTGCTAGCAGCAAATCAATGTGTGTAGCTACTTTCTTACTCTGAATGCGAATGTGACCTGTCCCTCTATAAAACAGTCTCATGAAATGCCTAAAAAATGCTCAGTTTCAGTGGCAACGTTCTTGATGATGCATCCAGTCTTTGCAAAACAGGGGAGAGCACTCAGGACACCTTTCCCAAAGAAAATAAGAAAGAAAATATATAATACATTTCTGCTCACAGACCAGTCTCTCCCAGTACATGAATGTGCCTGTGGCTGCTGAATTACTGATTCCGGGCTTACAGTCAGGTTCATGATAAAGTTGTTTGAGCAAAAACTGGCCAAACAGAAAACAGCTCTGGTGTCTTGTATGCCCTTACATTGTGTAACCTTATTTGAGAATGGAAGTAAAAGCCTGTTTGCCATGAATTCAGGACTGGGGAATTCTGGGCAGGTATGCACCAGGCCTGCAGGTGTGCAGTTCTGCCTGTGTGTTGGACATCTGTAGCATCCCCTTTGCTGTGGTAAACACTTCAGCTATGCAAAGTGGTGCAGGCACTCTAATAGCTATCTAACGTCCCCTGTCCCCTTCCCTTATCACCTCATGTCCTGTAGTGTTCCAAGAGCCCCAGCTTTTGTTCCAAACAGGAGCCTAAATGACAAACCCAGTGCGCAACGTGAACCTTGGGTCTGGGACAGATACAGCCCTGCCCAGCCACCGCTGCTCTCTAGCAGTGTTTTTCCCTCTGAAGAGTTCACCTGTTTGCTCTTGTGGTTTGGCTTCAGGACTGGTGATGCCTGAGCAACTGGAGTTTTTCCACAGTGGTGCCCAGTGCTCTCCAGGCTGTGGCTTTCAAACACAATACACCTTTGTCATTTGTTTGGAGCTTTAGGCGGCACCTGCCCTTGTAGTCGTGCCTGCACCAGTCTTCTTTTAACAAAAACGCACATTTCCTCATACTCCTTCCTTTTCCCCTCCCTCACACAAGTGCTTGATACTAAAAAAACCTGGGATCACGGTGGAACAGTTGACTTCAGACTCCCTTCATGATTACAAGTTCCATTTGGTTTGAGAGAGCTTGAAAGCTGAGTTCAAGATGCATATTTTCTCTTATTTTTTTACTGTCATATTTCATTAACAGTTTAGTGATTATTTTTTCCTGTTTACCTTTCTTTAATCTGTTTTTCATTTTCAGCTCTTCCTCCAAAGCCCCCCAAACCAATGACTCCAGTCAATACAAATGGAATAAAGGACAATTCCAGTTTCTCTCTGCAGGAAGCAGAATGGTACTGGGGGGACATCTCAAGGTAAGCAATATTGCTAGAATATATTAATTAAAATATATTAATGTATGTTGTTAAAATTAGGATAAGCCTGCTAGAATTCAAGACAAAAAGAACGTGCCTATTTCAGGCAGCATTTTTTACAGGAGGGGAATGCTTTAGGACTGTTCTTGGCAAAGCACCTAAGTAAAAGTATTTAGGTGGATTCAGGATATTTAAGTTGTTGCTCCTCTGGTGCAGATATTGCCAGTCTTGGTGACAGTAATTTTTGAGTTTCTACATTTGTCCAGATATACAATCTTTAAAAAGAAGAAAAATGTTTCTGAATCTGATATTTAATAAAGTGTTGTAAACATGCAGTTCAGCAAAATTTCAGTATAAAAATAATATTTTTATAAAAGGAGTTGCATTCTTA
The DNA here is from genome assembly GCA_013399195.1 of Dicrurus megarhynchus. Taxonomy (NCBI): domain Eukaryota; kingdom Metazoa; phylum Chordata; class Aves; order Passeriformes; family Dicruridae; genus Dicrurus; species Dicrurus megarhynchus. The sequence goes on along the minus strand of VXAD01003674.1, from coordinate 1,296,726 downwards.
TTTTTGGTTTCTTTAATGTTTGTTTAAAATTACATCTGTATTAATTTCTGTTACATGGTGATGTGAAAAATAGCTCTTGCAAATGCTAGCCATCACCCAGCTATACTGAGCAGATGATAGAGACACATACCAAGCAAATTAAGTTTTGCCTCTTAAGAAAACCCTTTTCTGTGTACTTGAGAAAGTAGATGGCTTGGGTTTGGTTCAGAAAATGAAAGACCTGTTTTTATGTACTTAATTGCATAAAAGAACTGAAGTGTTCAGTCATCTCTTACCCTCTTAAGGCACTTTTGAAGAGTCTAGAATTTGAAGCTGTAAGAGGACAGGCAAGCGTGCTGGGAGTGTGATCAGGAATTGCTCAAACTTGTGCACATAATACTTTGAAGCACTTTGGCAGACAGAGGCGAGAAGAGCATGTTTGCCACATGAGCTCATTGACGTTCTGAGAGGGGAAATAAGGTTTTCATATCTTTATTGTACCACCCTTATCTTTTTATAAAGTAAACCCTCATAGATCTTGCTTTTGAAGGGCCTTGGCAGAGATATTTTTCTGTTAATTTTAAGTTGAAGCAGAGTGGCAAAACCTGATCACAAAACCCGCTAGGCACAGTTTGTTTAAAACTGCTCAATATTGGTATCAGTTTATTGACTGTGGATTTGTCCCTCAATTAGCAGTGCCCATGATGGCAGGAGCTAATGCACTGCAAATCACATTGGGGTGGCTTTATTAGATTAAAACTTGATACACGCTCATGTAAAGATGGAATTGTTTATGAGCCTGGTTTGGCAGACAGCAGGTACAGGCTGCATCAGGCTATCAGGGCAGGAGCAATGTTCTGCAGTCAAGAACTTGTGCTGAAAATTCTGTCATGAGCTCCAGAGTACAACTTGCAGGCCCAAACCTGTAGGTCATATCTGTCTATTCAAAAAAGAGTTAACTGGGTCCAGTCTGTAAAATGGTCTGAAAGGAGTAAACGGATATGCATGTGATACTCAATAGGAGTCAGCTTTACTAACAGAATAGTTTTCAGGTAGCTAAATCAAAGCTACGGCTATTCTTTTGTTACTCTTTTGAATACTTTTGTTCCTTAGTATTTGAACAAAAAACCCTGCTGTTGATTTTTCTTTGTAAGGTTCAACTAGGCTTCCTACAGCACTTGAAGAATGTTGAGACTACCTGAGAAACTTTAGTTTCCAAATGATTGTATTAAAAAGTGCTTAGGGCTTCCAAAACCTTTGAGGGAGCTGTTATAAAGTGAGATACATAATCTGGGTGAAATGCTCATAAGCAAGATGCGTATTTCTTCAGCTGAAATAATTTTCTTAATGCTTACAGGTACTCACTTTCACTAAAAGATTTCTTGGTTTAGCTTAAAGCTCTGGACTGAGTATCCTTCTGCCTCAGTTGTAAATAAGGAAAAGTTGCACCGAAGCTAGCAAGGCTGTGGTGGTTTAAAAGGGCTGTAAATAAGATCAGAGTTAAACCAATAATGAGCCTCTTGAGACTAAAACTGCACTAAGCTCTAGGCACCTTTGAGCTGTGATTCTAGAGACATGTCTTAAGAGGTCAGGACTGGCTTCTCAAAGGGCACCTGTTCCAGTGTGGACTTTAAAACCTGAGCAGATTAAAGGGAAGGGTTGTGAACTGAGTCACAGCTGCCACTGTTGTTTAAACAGAGACTCCTTCCTAAGTGGCAGTTGACTGTAGCTACTTTTCTTTAGTACAGCTACACAAGCTGAGACTTGCTTTAGGTGGCCTAAAAAACTTGAGAGCCTGAGCATGACAGAAGATTGAACTCTGCAGACATTGGTGTTGCTGGGTCCGATGTTTCACCTGTGGCAAAGATGATCATGTCCTTAGCGCTTCTAATTTTGCTTCCCTTTCCGTTCTCCAGGGAAGAAGTCAATGACAAATTACGAGACATGCCAGATGGAACATTCCTGGTGCGCGACGCATCGACCAAGATGCAGGGAGACTACACCCTGACACTGCGGTGAGCACTGAGCACTTGTGGTCCCCTCAGCAAAACCCTGAGGCGCTGTTGCCGTACCAGTGACAGCCCTGGCTGTGTAAAGCTCATGTGGCTCAAGCTGAGAGATGTTCCCAGTTCTGCACATCACAGAACAAGAAAATAAAGAGCCAGGTCTGACAGTTCTGCTCTGTGCCTTGAGTCCTGTCCCTCACTAAACATTACCCTAAGGATCTCTGTAGATTAGCTGGGACTCAGGGAGGAGAGCTGCTTCATAGTTTCAGAACTGCTAAGGTAAAAGGTGTTTGTAAACTAGGCCTTTGATTAATGGGAGAGTGTTGAATACCTCATCAGCACACAGCTCTGGAGAACTGAATACAATGTTGTGGTATAAAAAGTATCTTGTGCTTTCTGATCTAAAGTTTAGGAAATACTGACTTGGAGTCATGTTCTTTTCTTCATTAAAATCATCTGCAAGTAGCAGGTTTCCCAGAGCTGCCCCAGCCCTGTCTGCTGCAGTCAGGCAGAGCTCCTCATGTGACTGGCTCTGGTGCCTTGCCCAGCCTGCCCAGCCACTTGCCTCTGTCAGGCTCCCAAGGCTGGCTGTTAGAAGCAAGTGGAAGGCACAGAAGCCACAGCTTTGTAGCACACCCTTGGGAGTTCCTGTGATATGGCGGGTATTTGATCCTGCCGTGAAATTCCATTGCCTTAATGGTAGGCTTGATCCCAAGGGTGTAGTTAAAATTCTGCTTTAACTTCTGCCTCAAAGTTCACAGCCTGTGTGCTAAGGTTTGGCATGATTTGGTTATTTTACTGAATGCAGCTGTCTTTAGGAGGCAAAATTGTAAGTGTGGGAGAAGGACAGGACAGTGTCTAAACAGTCCGTTGTTGGAAAAAAAAAAGGAAGAAATAACCACTATATTTGGGGAAACCACTAGAATGTATAAATCTGGATAACATAAAGTCCTACATTTACACCCATCTTGTAATCCTCAAAGGAATTTGTTTAGGTTCATGTATCCTGTGTTAGCACCCATAATTCAAAAAGACTTGTTAATAATTGTATAAGTCTGTACTCAGTTGTATACTCTTAGTGACCCTGAATTGCAGGAAATTACGGGTTTGGGTTTTCTTATGGCTCCTTTATTCAGCCTTCAGCATCCTCCTTTTCCCTTGCAAAACTTCTGGCGGAGCTAGGATTTAAATACCATAAACTGACTCCAGAATGAACACATAGGAAGAGATTTACTTTGGGCTTTGCTCCTGTTCAAATAATCAGATGATAATTCTATGTGTGTTGACTCTCAAACTACTTAATACTGCTACTGTGTAAAGAATCACAGTGAAGGTGTGCAGTGTGGAAGCCACTTGCCCAGGAATTTCACTGGTGTCTTTGTAAGCAGCCATAGTTCTGATGAGGGATGGGAGGGACACAGTAAAACCTCTGAATGACTGTGCTTTACAGGAAGGGTGGCAACAACAAACTGATAAAGATCTACCATCGGGATGGAAAATACGGCTTTTCTGATCCACTGACATTTAATTCCGTTGTGGAGCTCATTAACCACTACCGCAATGAGTCTCTTGCTCAGTACAACCCGAAGCTCGATGTGAAGTTGATGTACCCCGTGTCCCGGTACCAGCAGGTAAGATCTTCATCAGACCCCAATAGCTGTTAGTGCAGACAAGAAAAAAATTACAAATGTGTATATAATTCTGGGTTTTCTCTATTAATAGCCTGGCTTGTTTATTTTTTTAACAGGAAAAAAAAAAGGTGAACTTTCATATTTGGCCTCACTTGGGTCTTCCAAATTGTCTAACCATCTAAGCTGCTACATTTTATCAGGTTTCCAGTCTCCATCTGAGCCCAACAGAGAATTGAAACCTTGACATGCAGCAGAGTTGAACCTCTGAGAAGCCTTTTAATTTCCCCTTGGGCCCTTATGAACCCACTGAGCACTGTTCTAGCCAGTGCTACCCATATGAGTTGTGCAGCTGCTCACTCTGTGCATAGCCATCTAAATTTTTCAAGAACATTTTTAAAACTTTTATTCAGTAGTCCAAGACACATGCTTGCATTAAGGAAGAAGAACTGCAGAGCTTCTTGGAAAAAAAAAGAAACAACCCTGATCTTTAACTTAAGATTCTAAGCAATTTGCTTCCTTCTTTCTTCAATAGGGGATAGCAATCCTGAAAGTAAGGTGTGGTGTGGTTTTGGAAGGTTAGTATTTTGGCACAGCTCTTGGTGTCCCATAGTTCCAGTCCCTACCGTCTGTAAACTGTGGAACATGTTCCATGAAGGAAGGCAGGATTAGACACAGTGTTCTCTAGAAACTGGATTATAAACATGATGCTAATATCTGTAAAATGCAAATGTGCATAAGAGGACGAATGAATACTCTTAAGGAAAAGCTGCTTTGCTTGAAGACTTAATAGCTCTTTGTATGTGCAGGATCAGTTGGTGAAAGAAGATAATATAGATGCAGTAGGTAAAAAGCTTCAAGAATACCATGCTCAGTATCAGGAAAAGAGCAAAGAGTACGACAAATTGTATGAAGAATATACCAGAACATCACAGGTTGGTTCTGCTTTGGCTCTTTGTAGAGTCTATTTCTTGTTGTTTAAAAAGCAAAGAAAATTATTTTAACCTGTTAAGGCTAATAAAGGCAATATAAGGAAAAATATTAGTAAATTGTGGAAGAGAGCCAGGAGGTTTCAGATTTGATGGAAACAGTGAATATTGCTCGTTGCTGTAAGTCCTAGAGGTGTAGTGTGGGGCAAGGAAGAAAGAGGAGCTGAACTTTCTGGTATAAGGTAAAGCTGTGGAGAAGGCCAACACTACAAGCTTTACACTGCAGGCTTCTTCCTTGGCTGCTGGATATTTCCATGCTGCAGTGAGAACTGTAGAGGGGTTTGTCCAGGTTTGTTGTGAAGTGATGTGCGAGTCAGTTACCAGATATTATGCGTGAAGGAAGCATGAATACGGTATTTGGACTGCTTCTTGTAAAATAAGATAATTCATCTATGGGGAGGAGGTTTGCTGGCAGTCTTCCTGCAAACTAAGATGGAAAATATGACTAAAATATTTGAGGGGTTTGCAGCCTAATAGACAGCATCGTGTAGGGGAGGAGGATAGACTTACAGGGAATAAATCTGCCTGGTTCTTTCCTGACCCTACTCAGACATTTGACTGAATTTAAAGCTGATTAATCCCATTTTGACTTAGTAGGGGGAGAAAAGATCATCGTCTCGGTCAGTTTAGGGAACACGATTGAGTCTTGTGTTGTCATCTGTATTATGAACAAATGATGAAGGACTCTTTCCTTACATAGGAAATTCAGATGAAGAGGACTGCAATCGAAGCATTTAATGAAACAATTAAGATATTTGAGGAACAGTGCCACTCACAAGAGCGATACAGCAAAGAATACATCGAGCGATTCCGCAGGGAGGGGAACGACAAAGAAATTGAACGGTGAGCTCTCGGGTTGTGTTTGCTTACCTGGAAAAACTGGTGCCCGCACTGACACTGCCATTACAGCATCATAGAAACCACTTTGGAAGCTCAGTGTTTTCTAAGACCTTCCCTCAAGGTATCTCACCTTTCAGTAAAGCTCTCTCCTCTCAAGGAATTGAGGAGCTGGGAAATCTCTGGATTATCCTCTCTTAACTTCAGTAAATCAAGATACTTCTTATCCTCTCTTAACTTCGGTAAATCAGAGGACCAGGAAAGAACAGGAAATAATGATTTAATTTGCTTATCCCATTTCTATTTGGATTTGCTCAGAATATAATTCAGAGAAATCTTTACTTGCAAACTGTGAAATTTACATAAATCTGGTCAATCTCATTGTCCATAGTCGGTTTTAGTCACTTCCAAAGAAGATCAATATTTAGTAGCTGTCATCTAACAAATTCAGTAAGGGCCTTCTTTGAAACTGCCCTTCTGAGAGGGTATTAGCAGAAAAAGCTGGATCTATGCCTTTGAAGAAAGGCCAGGTATAATGCCTAAGTCGATATAGTGCTTTATGAACCAGATGAAGGAAGTTTTTGGACCAGAAACAGTTACCTGTAATAATCTCACTATGCAATTGTGGTGCTTCATTCTTAGTAAAGACAGCTAACAAGCAGAAAATGTAATTTTCCTGAATCACACAAAACCTGCAAACTAACCTTGAATGAAGAGACAGGCAGCATTATTTCCTGGTAGCTCTTGATAGTAATTGAAGCCTGCATTTGAAATCTTGCTATTGCTGATACCCGTGGTGGGCTCACATAACTGATGTAACAAAAACTGAATCTGACAGTGAAGGAGGAATCTGTTCTCTCTTACCTTCCTACAGAGAATTTCTTCCTGCATCTCTGCCAGAAGGAAACGTATTAAAGTAAACTGAAGGTTGCAGGCCGTCTGGCAAGAGGTCTTTCCTGTCACTCTTACAGTAATTTTCGTGTAAGGATGAGGTGGTCAAAGGGAGGAGCTGCTGTTACAGTGGTCCTTGTGATACTCTTCTGTAAGTGCTACCAGTAGGTTCCGTCCTTCTGGACTGGTTTGACCTCTTCTTTCACACTCCTTTGCAGGATAATGATGAACTATGAAAAATTAAAATCACGCCTGGGTGAGATCCATGACAGTAAAATGCGCCTGGAACAAGACTTGAAGAAACAAGCTCTGGACAACAGAGAGACTGATAAGAAAATGAACAGTATCAAGCCTGACCTAATTCAGCTCCGCAAAATCAGAGATCAGTATCTTGTGTAAGTAAGCCTGACCCATACCTCAGAATAGTGTCTCTGATGAATCTGATTAATGGCTGTTTCCATCAGATTAATGAGAACTTAATTTTCTTTTCATAACCAAAGTTCTGTTAGTGCTAAGGTGCTACAGTCTGGCAGGGGATGTCTGAGTGCTGGTTGGCCTCTTCTTGACTTCATTATTTAAAGAGCTAGCCACAACTAGGTGCACATTCTGCAACTCCTGTGAAGAAAAAATTTAAGAAAAATTAGTTATAAACAAAACCTGTGCCTGCTAATGCAATAGATGTTAGTACTTTTTTTTGTTAGATGTCTCAGATGTTGCTTATACCCACACTTGACTTCACCACCTCTGTTATCCAGCTCTTAATGTGCCTGGGCTGGACACAGACTGTCTTGCGTCTGAGCTTCAGCTTGCTCACTAAGAAAACCCATACGCGTGCTCTGAAGTAATGTATTAATGTTCTCTTCTTCTGGCAGATGGCTCAATCACAAGGGGGTGAGACAGAAGCGAATAAACGACTGGCTGGGGATCAAAAATGAAAATATTGATGAGTAAGTGTCACTATACATATGATTTTATTGAGAAGTGTTCCATTAATAAGTGTTTTCTCTTGTGGGGTTGGTAACAAAAACCACCAGTTTCTCAATAAAGGACTGGAGCCACGGTGATGTCATGTGAGGCAGCAGCTCTGCTGAAACACATAGGATTAAAATCAAGATCTAAGTGGAAGCCTTTAATACATGTTTTCCCAATTTGGGCAATTCTGGTATTTCTTTGTATGATTTCTGCAAAAGTAACTGCTTATTAACTCCTTTGCTGATCACTGGTTAACAAATTTATCCTCTCAGCACATACTTTGTGAATGAAGAAGATGAAAACCTGCCACATCATGATGAGAAAACTTGGTTTGTTGGGGATCTCAACCGTATCCAAGCAGAAGACTTGCTCTGTGGGAAACCTGATGGAGCATTTTTAATTCGCGAGAGTAGCAAGAAAGGATGTTATGCTTGTTCTGTGGTGTAAGTCTGTTTTCCTTTTTGTTCTAACTACTCAATTCATAAATCTCTACCAAAGCTCTTTATTTTGGAGAACAAAAGCCAGGCCTAGCTTAGGCCTACCCATTGGAATGTGTTGCATGTTTGCAGGAAGACTGGCATGGTAAAAGCTTTGTAACAAAAATTTGCTTTGAATGTGCAGTAACTGTAGTCCTGCAGCCTCTGCAGTTCCCACAGTAGTTAGTACAAAATTCTGAAGTATTCCAACTTGAAGCTCTGTAGTCTATGAGTAAGTTAGGGCCTAATTCTCCCATAGTCTTCCCTGCTAAGGGACACCTGGGAAGAAATGAAGTGAGGCTGTAAAGGTGTGGCATCCTCCATTCTTACTTTCATGCCCAACTCTAGATCTTTCTCTTGTATTTGTAAGGTAATGGTGATGCTTCACAGGATTATTTGTGAGCAGTAGTTTTGATGACATTCACACAGCCTTGCATTGATTTCTTGCATTTCACTTCATTTTATGCTGGTGTAAGGAAGGTCAGAAATACCTTGACTCCATTATCTAAAAATCCTTCAAGCCTGTCCTGAAGTCCAAAATGGCTTTCACTGATTTATTTCACATGAGGTTAATTGCTTCTGAGCACAAGTCTGAGAAATGAATACGTGAAGGTTTAGCACTTCAAGGTAACTGAAGATTGTAGTATCTGCTGTGTTCAATGTTCTGTTCATTGCAGTCACTCAAGTGTTGGGTTCATCAGATGCTTCTGTTTGGTTGGGATCATGCTACAGGCTTGCAAAGGGGTAGCGTAAAGTAACCTGTTCCTACATGTGACTGGGATTCTAACAGGCTCCAGGACAGGGATTACATAATACCCGATCTTTCTGGCAGCTAAGTTTTTCTAGCAGCTTTGGAATTGCTGTGTTCCAGTAGCTGCTTTGCCAAGTTAGAGACTCAGTCGCTATGGCTTCAGATAATGAATCAGCTTGAACCCTTCCCATGCTTAACGTTAGAAAATACACATGGAAGGTTAGCACTGTGTTTCATGGAATACTCTGTAGGTCCTGATAATTTGTGGGTTTTGGTTTCTTTGCTTAGTGGAAAGGTTTCTAGGTAAGTTGAGTTTCTAGGTAAGTCATTGCTGACTTCGGGTGCTTATCTTCTTGGTTCAGCTCTTGACTTTTTTTCCAAGGAACATTTGGAGAACGATGCAGTAGGGAATTGTACTGCTGGGATGGAAGAGCCCTCTTATGTGGATTATTATGCAAGAGTGTTTAATCGCATGCCCTGAAGCACTGTTTCTTCACAGACTGTATTAATCTCCTCCACTTGCATCTACTGGGTCCTCCATTATGTAATCCAGTGACTGGCAGAGTTGCTGCATTAGTTAATTGTTAATAGACTGTCACTTTGAGTTTGTCCTTTTATGTTAAACTCTCCTCTTTCCTTTCCTTGCAGAGCTGATGGAGAGGTGAAACACTGTGTGATCTACAGCACTCCAAGAGGTTATGGGTTTGCAGAACCGTACAACCTGTACAGCACACTTAAGGATTTGGTTCTTCATTACCAGCAGACATCCCTTGTCCAACACAATGATTCCCTAAATGTCAGGCTTGCCTATCCTGTCTACGCACAGATGCCCCCCTCTCTCTGCAGGTAAATTTTGGGGAGGAGGAAAGCGTTGGCTATCTTGGATTCTTTTCTACGATTTTTATTAGAACTCAGAGGGCATTCTTTCTCCTTAGACTGCTTGTTTTGCACAAGAAGTGATTCTGTGAATGTGAATCAAAAAGAGGCCTAGCAGCAACAAGACGACAACTTGGGTGTAGGTGTCCTGGTGCTACCTTAAAAGCTCAGCTGTGCTTTTACACCGATACTTTTGTTTCCTTATGAGGGGAATAAACTCAACGCAACGCATATGAAAATACTGGAAGCAAAGCATCATTTTATGGAGATGATTTTTTGCCAGGCACCTTCAATGGAACTTCCAACTGGATTTTGTTTTCTCTTGTTCTAGTAGACACAATTTGAAGCCTCTGCCCGAGGCACTGGTAAATGTCTTTCAGTCTTAAACTCCCAACAAACTAGGGGGAAACTCTGCCACAGCAATTCTTCTCTGCTAATTTTAGCAGCTTCACTGCGATTCAGCCGGACTTCCAAAAGAGGGCTTGTCTTGAGGTAGCATGGAATTTGGTGAGAGAAGACCAAAGGAATTATGGGAAAGTTTCAGGTTTTTATTTAAATGGAAAAATGCTTGTAAAAGGAAAGTTGCTTTATTTTTTTGCCAACAGTAACAAAGTTTTGGTTTCAATGGCACTACAGGTCTTTGCTGAAAGGAAACATAACCAAATTGAACACGCCAAAACTTTGTTCGTTGCTAGATCGAGCACTTAGGGGGGAGGTTGCATTAGCATCCGCACATACTTTCTGCACCAAAACTTGAAACAAATAAAAGGAAAAGCTAAACATTGTGTGTCTTCAAAACACTAAATTTGTCTGATCTGATGTAATTGCTCACTCTCCTCGTTCTTCACCCCCTCTCCCTCCCATTCCTCAGCTTGGGATTCTGTTTTCAGATTTTTAATGATACTGTGCTTCAGAATGTAAACCAGAATGAAGCTTGCACTCGCCTGCTGCAGGTCTCTTGCTGAACAGTGACAGACTCTTGTAACACTTGATTTTGGTACAGAAGAGGTCGGTGTAATCAAATGCTTCTGGATGGCTTATTGTACCAAATTCTTTGGTGGGGTATAGTCACTTCCAGTTGTAAGAAGTGAGCATGCTAATCCTCGATCTCCTCTGATTTGTTCTTTGCAAGCTGGGTTCTGAACTCTCACACCCCTGCAGCCAAGTAAGATTTTACCCTGGTATAATCTAAATTCCCTTGTAGTTATTTTAGACATGATGCAAAACACAGGAAGGGAAGAGAGCCATACTCCTCAGTTATTGGATGTCTGGTACCATCCTTTGGCAAGGGCTGCTGTCAAATACTGGAGTGGGTAGTCCTGGGTTTCATCAAGTACAGCAATCATCAAATAAATCCCCTCCCTGGAAAGTGTACAAAGCAGCTTATTTCCATTCCTTAAGCTTCTGAAATGAAAAAGAGCTAAGTTTGGCAAACCGAACCACTTGGCATCAAAGCACAACTGGCAAAGCAATTGTTCAGTGTGCAACCTTGAAAGTTACTTTTGTTCCCATTACTGGAAGCGTTTCCCTTGCAATGCACCCATTGTGCAGGACAGGAAGCAGACAGTCATGCAGGTCTGAGAATGCTGGAGACCCGTTTCTGACCCTGGGGCTGATTTCCTGTTCAAATGGCTTTTTTCTGTAATGCCTGGGCAGTAGTGCCAGGCTTGTTGATGTATAATGTTTACACTAGAAATATTATTTCACTGAATGTCTTGAATTCACAAGTAGGGAAGTGACAAGGCTGGAGCACTGACAGCCATTGCAGGAAGGGTAGTCTGGTTGCCTGGCATGCCATGACATTTTTTTATTTTGCACTAATGACCCTGATGCATCCCAGACATTTCCTAATTGGCCAGAGTGCAATCTTCAGCCAAGGAATTGTGTAGATGCCACTTTTCTCATTTAAATGATACCCTACAAAGCTTAACCAAAACTGTGTGAGAGAAGAATAAAATTCACATAAGGTGCTATGTCAAAATGAACCACATCTGCTTGTGTGTCCCTTCTACTTCCCCAGGAAAAATGAGACATAGCCTTTGCTGTTGGTGGAAATCTTGAATGGTTTCCTCAGTGGTCTGTGGACATGGAATTTTTTCTTTATAAAGAAACTTGCCTCTACATCTTGGCTAATTTGCAGTTCTAATCTGGCAGCTGTGCAGCTGCCATTCTCACACCTCTCGGGCATCTAGCATTCCCTAGATGCTGGGCTGTGACCAAATGCCTGATGAGGGAAATCAGTTCAAAGGCACAAAAGATAGCCAGGTGCCTCATGCCTGTGGAAAAGCCTGTGTGAGAGGAGTGTCTGATTGTTTTCCCTGCCCCTGTGATCTCTCTGCACTCTCTTACTGACAGTGTTAACATTTGAGGCTGGTGAGGTCTATATTTCTGATCCCTGCTTTTGTGACAGAGATAACCTGGCCAAAGTGTTTCTGCCCCAGTTTCAGGTAGGGCTCAGTTTTGTTTTAAACAGGCACAGATCTGCTTCCAGGCTCATAAATCCTGGCACACCCTCACAGTCCTGACAGCAGCAGGATAGCAGAGCAGGGCTGTCTGAAGTCTCTCTGTAGTGGAATCTGATTGATCCTGTGAGGTCTTGGTCCAGGCTCCAGCCCTGGCTCTGCCAAGGTAAATAGACTGTGATTCCATTAGCATCTGTGAAGGTAGCTTGGCTTTATGGTGGTGTGAGTGAGTTGGGACTCTTGGCCCTTTGCTCCCCGAGATCTTTTTGCTGATCACAGGTGATGTGTTTGCTGTGAATGATGGACCCAGAGCCAATAAGCCATCCTGAAGTGTTCTTTGAAGTTCTGTTTTGCCCAAAACTTCAGACCGGGGTTATGGGCAGACGAAGCCTGCGTTCCTTGTACTGGCTCCATTATTCTGAGCAGTCTCCCTGAGGCTGTTTTGCCACTGTATCTCTCTGTGTTTGGTTTAGGCACCTGAAGTCCCAGCTGCTGCCATTGTTCCCCGTTGACTCGCATGTGCTATTGCACAGATTCTTTTTACAACTATTTTGCACTCACAGAGCAAATGAAAATTGGTATAAAATCAACTGACACGTTTATCTGGTGTGAGCTAGGGGGCAAGGGCTTGGTCCTGCACCTCTCATTGTGCTTGGCCTAATTCTGTTTGCTCAGTAGCATTAGACCTGTGAGAAAACCCACAGCTTCCAGGAGCTGTTCTACACTTGCATGACTGAGAAATCAGAAATGGGCCTGTGAGGTGCAGGATTACACCCCAGGATGAAAAGCAGCTGTTAAGCCTGAAACAAATACAGGAAATGTGAACATGGAGGCAAAACAAAGAAACTCAATTTCTTTTAAAACTGTAAGATGTGAGAAGGTTTCAATTTTAAGAGTCAGAACATCAGGAGGAAAGGGGGAAGTAGCCTCACTGTCGAAGCAGCCATCTGGTACCAGGCTGCAGTTAGAAGAGGATTGATCTCATTGACCCATATTGTATTAAATATGTATGTAGAGTTAAATAAATAACTTTTGCACAGTGTTAAATGGGGGAGGGGGGGAGGGGATGCTGAAACTCGAATATGCACAGTTTCTTCTAATCTGTTTTGAAGTATATTTGCAGGGAATTAGGGGTGATTCAGTATTTTGTATTGGTATGGATGGAAATCAGGTCTGCTTCCACAGTTGCCATTGGCCCCATTGTGGCAGCCACGAGTGCCATGTTTTTGAAGTTAGTAAGTTATAAATCTTTTCCCACTACTTTCTTTATTGATTACAAGTAACCTGAGCATGGGAAGAACCAACCTAGAAACAGAGGGATGTCCCAACAGATGCTTCACTAGGGTGTGGAGCAGTAATGTGTGATTGTCCACCTTCTGATACTGGAGTGCTCTAGTTTTGGGGGTTGTGTTTGGGTTTTTATTTCAGTCTCATCAGCAGTGAAGTGAGTTGCTGCTTTGCACCATTGGTAGTTGCAATCTAGAGTTATATCCAGTACAGCCCTCTGTCTTATGCCAAAAATAAAATGCTCTTTCCCCACTCATCTCTCTTGAGGTGGCAGATGTTCAAGAAGTTTTCCGTTTAATGTGATGGGCCTGATTCTTTTCTCGCTGACGCTAGTGTTAGCAAGACTTCCACAACCAAGAACAACCATTCCCAAGGAAAAAAACTTGCATTTACTCATAGCTGAATTCTAGTCACAGCAGGGCAAAAATCAAAGTTTTTCCCTTGCAAAGCCAGGCAACTGTAATGGGACTGTGGAAATGAATGTTGACACTTAGTGCTGTTTTGGGGAGGACAGGAGAAGGAGGAGGGACTTGGTTGCCCCAAATCCTGGGCTCTGTGCAGGCTTTGGTGGCACCATGTCTGTAACTGAATGCTGTGGCTGTTTAAAACAGCAGAATTGCTATAAGAGTGTCACACTTTAGGTTTGGAAAAGCCCCTTATTTGGTACTTGAACAATCTCGCTTCTGTTTTTGAATGTCTGTTTATTTTTTATTTTTTGTTACACTAACAGGGAGTAAAAATCTGAAATGTTAGTGAGTCTTGTATGCTTGCTGCATTGTGCAGACATGAAACAGGTACTGCTTGTGGATCAGGAGGGGTAAGAGACAGACAGGTTCAAAATGCAGTTTTACAAAGCACTATGATGGGTTGGGGGTTGTTTTGTTTAGACCATGTTTAAGATCAAGTTTTCTTACATGTAGTTTCCTTATAGTTGATTTGCAACCTCTGCTTTTGCGATAGCAAAATCAAAATAACATTCCCGAAGAACAAAAATGCTGTGAGGGGAGGGGGGTCAGGCTTGCTCAAATTCAGCATTCAAAGCAAATAGCTTTAGGGGAGAGGAAGGATCAGCACCCTAAAGCATCCCTCTGGTTGTAGTTAGATGAAGCAGGAGACAGGCCATGAAGCCGAAACCTCTGCCTGCAACCACAAAAATAAGAGGGTATGCCAGAGCAGACCCTTCCCTTTGGAATAACCAGTTGCGCTCTCCTTAAATGCACATGCAGGAGAGGGTTTAGGGAATTGGTATAAATCCTTGAGGAGCTGCTGCCCTTTCTGTATGGGAAGGGAACTTGCACTGCTGATCCCCTTGTTTCCCTTGGCACACGAGCAGCCGGGAGAAGGGAAGGACCAGCCCAAAGAAGCGCCGGCCTGTTCGTCAGGCAGCTCGGCCAGTTCAGCCCTGCGTGAGCAGCAGCTTTGGACGGGGTTACGTGAAGTTTGGCCAACATTTTTGTGAATCTTGCATTCTGTGGGCAGAAATACTTTCCACCGAATGGGAAGGGGGGGGAAAAAAAGAAAAATCTCTTGAACTCTTTTCAGTTCCTTCCTGTTTGTTCAAAGGGGCAGATTGGGAGCTTTAGCTTGTTAACTGTTTAGATGATGACAGTGCTTGAAGTGCTGGTCTTTGGGGCTGGCTCCATACAATTAATGCAGAATTTGCATTTTTTAAATTGCTATTGGCATAGACTCACCGTATTTTATGACTAGACTTGCCATTTGTTCTAAAGTTTGCCTTTAAAAAATGTAATACGATATTCAGAGGCAAGGAAAAAAGAAGTGAGACGGGCCCTTTTTGATAGAAAAAAACGCTTCATTGATCAACCTGTATTAGAGAAAGCAGCTTTAATTTGATGCCCCCCTCCACCACCTTCCCTTGGGATTGCTTCTGTGAGATCGGCACTGGCAAATGAGGGGCAGGATATTTCCCCCTGTATCCAGCAACGCCGTTCCCATGCACTTCCCAAGTGCTTGTAGCAAGAGGCTCGGGATCGTTTGGAGAAAGTTACTGCATCCAAAGACAAAAAGAAAAGGTCTCTAAGGGTGACTGTAACCTCCCGGCAGGAGGCTGTAGGATGCTGGGGCCGGCCCCGAGCTGCCCCCGGGTCTCTGTTGGCTGCAGGGCGGGGCTCACGTTCAGTCGGCTGGGTCGGGGTTTTGATCTGTTTTGTTTTCGTGAGTGACTTCTACATCCAGCAAAGATCTGTTTGATGAAAACCTGTTAATTTTGTATATCTGGCTGTTTATTGCACCATGGGATTGTAATGGTCTGCATCATCCGTGTGTGTGTGTGCGCGTGCGTGTGTGTGTATATGTACTGTATGTATATAGATATATGTAAAATATATTCACGTACACATTTATATGCATTAGCTGTAAGTGGCACTGCCCCTTAAAAATAAAACAAAACTCACCGTTAGCACATTCTGCCACGTGTTCAGGCAGAATCGGGTTGGTTTCTTTGTCAAATGAAAAGGAGTTTATTGTGTTCATCTTGCATATGTGCTTCTGAAATGCTGAACTCTGGATTTCCTCGGGGGGGTTGCTACTATGTTTGTAAACAGAGTTGATTTGGGGTGTTACTTACTCTGGGACAAAGCATTCAACTGTGTCCCAAGCAAAGGCTTAGCAAAAGAAAAACCCCTCTTGCTCTCCTGTGAGATGCAGTGATTGTTTGCACGTTTCAGTGGCCCCTCAGTGCCCCCTGTCCAGAGCTGATGTGCAATGGGTGGTGTTGGTGCGTGTCCCTTTGTGAGTGGACTCTTTGTACAAGGTGTGGTTCAATGTAAAGCATGAGTGGGTGTTTGATCTTGTGTCGAGGGCTGAAATAACAGCACACTCCTTTGTACAACCTTTGCATCAATGTTTCTGCTTTTCTTTGACTTCTATTTTCTTTAAGGGAAACTGCATCTGTTAAGAACCTGCTTCTCCAGAAGCTATTGAATTATTTTGTTTTCCAGATGAATTCCAGCATGTAACTTTGGTACTCTTGTTTGTTATTTGTGTAAAATCTGTTCTTCTGTCGTTTATGGTGTAGTCGGGGAGGGGGGTGGGGGGGAAGAAAAGAAAAAAAAAAGGAATTCATGTAGTTTAACTTTTAAAGAAAAGAAACAAACTGCTTCATAAGGAAACCAAGTGTATGTTAGTGTTTTCTGACAAGTCATCCTGTAGTTTCTAGCTCAGTAATGCAACACTGTACTTGTCACCGGGTGTGTTACAATTTTGCTGTACTTTCTTTTACTAGATGGTTGGGCTTTTAAATCCCAGACACTAAGCATCCTGGGCCTACTTGCTCTAGATCAAAAAAAAATGCAATAAAAAAAAAGATTGCAATAAAGCACATTGACATGTAATGTTTTAGAAGGATGTACTGACAGCTGTTTCTAATAAATTCCGAACTGCAGTGTGGTCGGGCTGCCGTGGTGTAGCTGTGTCTGTCTCCCAGCCGAGGCCATGGGCATCATCTTTAACAGAAGCAGAGGTCTTGCAGAGGTCTGATTTCCTCTAGGCTGGAGAGAAAGCCCCTCCTGGGGCTGGGAGGAGGGAGGAGTACACGTAGCACACGCGCTTTCCTTAATGGAGCCTTCCCTGCGTTCCTTTCACAGCGTCTTCCGAGGGAGCAGGAGCCATCAGCAGTGCTCTTGCATGGCTCACTGCTTCCTCTGCCATCAGGGAAAGGCACATTTGGTGGTGCCACTGTTGATGCTGGGGGGAGAGGAGGGGATGCACCACTTGAGCAGACTTAGGAAAGACATGGCCCAGCTGCATCTGTTTGCCTAGACATTGCAGGAGTTTGGGAAATCACTGTTTGCTTTCCCAATTCCTTCATAAGCACCAGATACTGGAACCACTAAAAAATCAGTGAGTTTGGGGGTGGTGTTGCTGATCCTCTTTCGTTCCGAGCACCGGTGATGGCAAGAGGGCAAACTTGGGGGGGATGTTTTGTCCCTTGGGAGTCAGATGGGATGCCACCCTAGCATCCTCCGAAATTTAGGGCAGGGGCAGTGGCTGTGCGTGGCTCGGTGTTTTTGTGACCCCATGAGTCGATGTTTTTGCAGACTGACAAGCAACATTTTTCCAACCTCCTGAGTCAACCATTTTTTTTTAGAATGCTGCATCAGCATTTTTTGCAGGACCGAGTAAGCCTTTTCAGCTGCTGAGTCAGCATTCCCTCCATCACCCACACCACAGGCCCCTCCACCAGCAGGCAGGGAACACCCAACTGGTGAAAAGTCCCTGATCATGGTGCAGGGGAGCTGGGAGCACCCAAATGGACCCTGAGGGCTCACTCGGGCATCTGTCATACACCCAGCAAGGAGCTCGCCCCATGTTACAGCACCTCGGGGTGCTCCCTGCTGTCCTGCCCATAGGGAAGGGGCACAGCACTGGAGGGATGCAGCCACTCAGAAACATCACCTGGAACAGCAGGAGCCATGTGGTATCCAGTGGATGAGCCATGGGCTTTGTGGGCCAGTGTTCACTGCATTGGCACCACCTGCGAGAGGAGAACAATGGGGAAACATCAGCAAGAAACTGGGAGGACTCTGCAAGGTGCTGCAGGGGCCTGGATCTTTTTTATTATTATTTAATTTATTTCTTTTTAATAAGGGCTAATGAGGTAGAATTGCAGGAAAGATGTAAGTCACTAATTGGCGAATGGTTTTTCAGGGCTTTGCCAGACGGTTCGCTGTGTTATGAAAACATCACAGCCGGAGCCGGCGTAGGAAATTTCCAAGCTGCCGTGCTGACTGGATGGAAAGAAAAACACCTCCCAGCTCAGATGTCTTCTCAGAGAAAGGGCAGATCCCGGGGATTTTTCCATCCTCAGCAATTCCACAGAGCTTCCTGCAAGGCCCCTGGGTTCCCCCCCACTCACACACAGGAGCCTTCCCAGGGGCAGGCAATGGCGTGGCACCACAGGGCAGGGGTGCAGGATGGATGGACAGAAGTCCCCAGGCTGCTTTCATGGGGTTTCTGTTCCCCCCCATGCAGGAACCCACTCTAGTGGGAGATTCATGCGAGAAGCTGGCCCATGGGAAACAAAATCTAGTGGGGAAAACCCAAACACCTCCAAAAGCCCATCCTCCCCCAGCCAAAATGCCTTGATGTAAGGGATCAGGGTTTGGTTTGAAACCCGGTGCTTGTTGCAGCAACCAGGCTGCTCCACTTCTCCTCCTTGGTTTCAGCTCTCAAAATAGACTTATTTTAGTCTAATAGTTTAGTTTAATAGACACCGTGTTGCTGGGCAGCAGGAGCAACACAACCCCAGCCATAGCTCCGAGTACCACAGTCATAAATAAAGGGCAGGGTGGTGAGAGTGCTGCACAGCACCTTGAGCAGCCCTAAATCCATGAGGGACGTGGTTGCCTGTCCCCTCCGTCCCACTCCAACATGCACAGCCGGAGTGTGGGATCCATCAGGTGCCTCTGCTATGAATGAAGCACCTGAGCCTGGAAATGCAGCCAGGGCAGCTGCTTCTCACACCAGTCCCACTGGGTTTGGGGTTGGGGTGGGTGCAAAGGTACCAAAGATGGAGGGTGCTGCCTGAATCCCCTGGGAATAGGACCCCTCCCAAAGAAGCACAACCTGTCTGAGCCCCAGGGACACAGGAGGATGGGGGAGTGTTCACCCTGGTCATGGGCCTCAATTCATCCCCCTGAGACATGAGATGCAGCATTTCCCTCCTTGGAGCATTAAGACCAAGCTTGGGGCAGCAGTCAGCAGCTTTCAAGTGAATGGGTGGGTTAGGGTTGGCCACAGACCCAGAATCCCCATTTCTTGGGCAATCTTATCATCTTGCTTGCCAGGCTTCATCCAAATTGGAACAAAATGGTAATGTACAAAATTTGACTCTGGACAATATTTTCAAGGGGGAAAACCATCCCACATGGATTTTTCTTGAGCTGGCACAGTCCCACACCAGCATTAGCCTTTCTGTACCAATGTTATCCATGGGCCCAGAAGGGTTGGGAGGAGAGAGTCTTCACCCTGACCAACATAATCCACTTCCCTGGCTACTATTTTCTCCAGATTTTCTCTTGACTGCTGTTTTCTTCAAATCTGTTCTTTCTGATGGCAAATCTTTCTCCCTGAGGAGATCTAATTGGCTTTGTAGGGAAGTGATGGGTAGGGGACAAAATGCCAGGTCACCATCTGCATGAAGTCTCTGTGCTGCCTGGGCAGCAGGTGTGGTGGAGCAAGAGGAAAAGGCTGCAGAGGGCCACCCTGGGTTGCTGCCCACTCTCCTGCCTCCAAACCCATCCTTGGTGGTGGTGGTGGTGGCTCCTGGGAAATATCTTGGCCACCTCTGCCCGGGCACTCTGGCGCATTGCAGGGCAAAACCTGCTGCAGGTTCCCCTGGGCTCCAGCTCTCCTGGGCACAGCCCTCTGCCTGGAGCCCTCCCTTCCCTGGCCCCACCAGACCCAAGCCATCTCCCCCAGACAAGGGACAGAACCCTGACCTCCCCCTTGGAGCAAGAGGAGGCAGCTCCTCACATCCACCTGGCTCTGCCTCCCAGCCCTGATGCAAACTAGAACAACTCAGAGTCCAGCTCCCAGAAGAGGGATAAGGAGCAGGAAGAGGAGCATGAGCTGACACAAGGCCTCAGGGGCAAGCAAAGGCATGTCCCATGGTGGAGCATCTCCAGGCAGACTAGGGTGCCAGGGGGGCAGGGGCCAGGATGTGCCCCTCCATCCCAAAAACCTCTCGCTCCTGCAGGGGCTTCTGGGCAAGATCCTGGCTTTTCCAGCTGCTGCCGCAGGTCTGTGCCCAGGAGAGGCACTCGATAATCACTAGCCTGCTTCAAGCAGAAATGTGGCTGGAGCATTTCCCAAACTTTTTCCCTTTGCTGACACTTTCAAGGGAAGGGGCAGGATGGGTGCACTGAGAGCAGAGCCAGCCGCCCTGGGCAGGTGCTGTGCACTCTCCCGCGGCAGCTGTGCCAAAGGAAACACAAACATCCTACCCAAAGAAAGCACTTTTCATCGGCAACACAGGTTCCCATTTTTGCACAGGGCTGGTCTGTTCCGGGCAGCTTTCCCCACCACACTGCCGGGCCGAGCAAGGGCCCGGCCGAGCTTTCCGGGCTGGGCTCCGGCCAGAGCCGCCCTTCCTGCCCCACGTTAGACCCACAGAAACCAGGCAATGTGACCACGTCCGGCACCTGGAGAGGATTTAGGCTGACCTGATGTGAGACACCTCAGAGTTAAAGGGGCTTAGTCAGCCTCAGAGTTCCTTCTGAACTTGGGATGTGGCATTTGGGGATGTGGGACCCTGGAGATTGGAGACCTAGGGGCTGTGGGACCTTGTTTCTCCTTACTTCTGGCAAGGGGAATTTTGGCCAAACCTGACTGTTCCAGCACTGCAGACAGAAGTGGTGAGGCCTCATAACCTAGAAGGAGCTTTGGAAGGGAAATTCCAGTGTCATGGAATGGTGCAGCTCAACACCAAGCCAGGACAACAAACATAGGTTATTAAAAAAAAAAAAAAAAGAAAAAGAGAAACTGAAAAAACAAAAGGCAAGTGTTAACTTTGGCCTAAAATTTGTGAAGACCTGAGGAAAAGGCAGGATTTGGGGCAGAAGAGGGGGTGAGGAGGAGTGCAAGGGCACTTGGACGCACATCTCTCATGGAATAAATAGCTCTGGGTATTTCATACCTGCCCTCAGTGTCGGACGGGGAGAGGAGCAGCCGGGGCTCCTCATCCTGCTCCTCTGTGCCCATCAAAGCACTGCCGCTGTGGCAGAGCCAGCAGGTCCCCAGCCCCAACACCTGCCCCATCTCACCTGTCCTATCTCACCTGCCCAGGGTCACCTGTCCCGCGTCACCTGCCCCATCTCACCTGTCCTGCATCACCTGCCCAGGGTCACCTGCCCCATCTCACCTGCCCCATCTCACCCCCTCCCCCATCTCACCTCCCCCATCTCACCTGCCCCATCCCACCTGCCCAGGTTCACCTGACGGAGCAAAGTCCACAGCAGGAAAAGCGAGGCTGAGGCCTCGGGAACAAAGCAGCCTTTCACAGCAGCGGCTTGGCCAAAGGAACCAGGGAATATTCCTGTCCAAGGGCTCCCAAACGGCTCCTAGCTTTGATCCTGGGCATAGGGCGGGTTGTTGGCGTTTTTGCTTTCCTTCTTTGTGTTGCTCTTTATTTTTTTCCCTTCCTACTTCATGGCGTAATTTTTGTGCGTGTCTATGATTTCCAGGAGAATTTTCTTGCCGCTCTGGGAAGAAAAACCTTCTGCTGGGAGCAAGATGCAGACACTGCACAGCCCTTTCACCTGTCTCCTGAGGGAGAAAAACCCTCCTCCAGGATTCACTGGAGGCACAGGTGTTCATCACCATCATTTTCAGTTCAGAGGTTGTTTTCTGAACATGTCTGATAAATCCTGGCCTCACTCAGCATGGGAAACTGAAACAGTTGCACACCTGTGTACTTTCCTCCCAAACCGTGTCCCTTCCAGAGGATTCGATGGCTTGGATGCTCAGGTGGCCTTTCAGACTCCCCAGGTGATGAGGAGAAGCATTTTCCTCCTGAGCAGCCCCCAAACCTGCTGGCTGCCAACCAGTTCTTCTGTCACCTGCCTAAAATCTGCTCCCCCGCCCCAAATGCAGAGGGAGGGGATGCACCAACACACCTTCCCCAGCTGAAGCCGTGCCCAGCCCTGGGCTCTCCCCTCCTGCAGCACAGGGAATGGTTCCCCACGAGCCTGTTCACTCACACAGTGTGGGGCACACCTGACACCCCTGGCAGGGCAGGCCAAGCCTCCCCCTCCAACTGCTCACATCCCAAATATTTTTAGGCAGTTGGAAACACGCCTGTGCTGCTGCCAGCCTTCCATGCAGGGATGGGAGGAGACAGATGGGATGGAGAAATGGAGTCAGCCCTGAGAGGTCACTGTGGCAGCCAAGGGAATAAAACCATCCCCCTCCTCTTCCTCCTTCTCCTCCTCCTCATCCTTCTCCTCCTGGTCCCACCACCCGCCTTCTGACGGATGTTGCCTTTGGACCAGACCTTCTTGCAGCCCAGCTGCCGAAAAAGCGCTGTGGTGAGCCCTGTGCGCCCGTGGGCCATCTGGAATCCATCACTGTCTGTGCACAGGGACTCCAGCCAAACCCTGCTCCTGCCTGCTGCTGGCAGCTCTTGGCTTTCCAGGGGAGCACCTGCGGGTGCAAAGGGATCCCCCCACTTCCCAGCACTGGAATCCAGCCAGAGAACCCACTGTACCCCCAGCAGAGGCTGGGAAGGGGAGCAGCCACCCCACAGCCCCACGGGAGCCCCATGCCACAGCAGCTGAGGGGGGCCAGCCCCATGCTGGGGGAATGGTGCTTTTTTCCCCCTGCCAAGGTATGGGTTGGTATCCCCAAAGTGTGGAGGTGCCATGGAGGTGTCCCTTGCCAGCCCAAAGTGCTGGGCCGTGCTACAGGGCTCCAGGTGCTGTAGGGCATTTTCTGGCTCTGCCACTGCATTCCCAGATCCTCAGGCCCATCCTTGCAGCCCTCCCCATGAGGCTCAACACTCTTTGGGGCTCATCCCCCTCTACCTGAGCAGCAAATGTCCCATCCTGCAAACAGACCCCAAAGGAGCATCAGCCCTCTGTTCCCATGGGTGCAGCACCTGCCCAAAATGTCCCTGGTGCTCCTTCCTTGAGTTATCTGCACTCCTATCAGGATAAGCCACTCCTGGAGCTTCACCAGCACCCGGCCACAGCACCCTCAGAGGTCTGCAGCAGTTCTGGTGGAGTTCCAGCCTCGCTCTCCTGAGAGCAGGATTTGGGGAAGGATGGGGTGGATTGCCCTGAATTTGGGATGTGCCTGCACACACACCTTCGTGTCCTTACCCCACGCAGGAAGGCCCCAGCAGGCAGGAAGAAAAAGGAATTCCGGCCCAGCTCCAAAAGCAATCTCACACCAGCTCAAGCTGCCAAACCCCAGAGACCCCCAAAAATTCAAATTTGGTCTCCAAACCAACTGATCTGATTCCTGTTCTAGTGCCAGCACCAGCTCCTCCAGCAGCACAAGGACAGAGAAGCAGGGCTGGAATGTGTGTGTCTCCTGGGTTCTCCTGGGTGCTGGGTTGGGACTTTAATAAAAACCAGAAGGTCTCATGGCTCTGGCCTGCATGGGCAGCACTGGCCTGACTCCCACAGCTGGAGATTTCCTGGGGAAAAGTGGGGCCTTCATCCCCAGCTGCAAAACAGATGGGGAGGCTGCCCATGCACCACAGTGCAGGCAGGGCAGGGGCTCAGCTGCTCCATGGCACTGCTCCACCACCATTCCCTTGAATTTGGAGGCTCACATCCCCAAACAGGGACAGCAGCCACAGCCCCACAGGTTTCTGCTGGATATTGCTGCATCCAGCAAGGTTTGGGAAAGAGACAAGGGGGGGAATATTCCCCCTCGCCCAAAGTCCTTCATGGCTAAAGCAACCAGGAAGGTAAGCACATGGAAATGCAAGGAATGGGGGGACAGGGAGGGGCCCTGCTTCTCTCCTCATGCTCTAAACATCCTCGTGTTCCTACAGTGAGAGGGAATGTGCGCAGTGCTGGGGAGCAGCACAGTCCCACAGGAGCTTCCCCACTGCTCTGGGAATGTGCACCCCTGAGCAGCCCCATGGACAAACCCAACGGCACCTGCAGGGTTAATTAGCACCCTCATCAGTGACAGCTCCAAAATTAACAGGCTGGCTACGCCACCCACATCAACCTCCAAAAAGTCAGGTGAGGGTGGGAGGGAGGCAACAGGAGCCCATTTACTTTTAAGATCACTGGTGGGCAATCAAGCAGAAAAGTGGCCTGGGGTGTCACACCAGCAACCTGGGGCTGGAAATCTTTAAAATCTCATTTTAGTCTTCTCCTTTCCATCTCCAGCAAAGCAGCCACGGCTGTCAGAGGATGAGAGGATGAGCATGGGAATTGTTTATTGGGGAATGCCACCTTCTGCTGCCGGTGACCTGGCAGGGAAGCACCTTTCCCATCTACCTTCTCCTTCAGGGTTAACAGGGGTGTCCAGAGCAAAGCCCAGACTTACTCCTAGAGCAGTGAGACCCCATGTCCTCGCTGCCAGCAGCAGGGATGGCTTGGTCATCTGCTCTGAAGGAACCCAAAGGAAAACCCTTTGGGATGCTGCCCCACTGTACTGCTCACAGAGCCTCCCAGAAGGCAGTTTTGGGGGAAATCCAGCCATTTAGTAAAGAAGAAGAGCTAGCTACTGACCAGAGAAGAGTTTGAAGCCACGAGGTCCGTAGGTTTAGCCCATCCTCCCCTGGATCCCTCCCTGATGGCACCCAGCACCCTTGCAAAGCAGCAAACCCAGAAACAGTCATTTATATGTCTGTATTAGAAATGGAAGATGCTAAAACCAGCAGCCGTGGTGCTACTCCAACTTCCAAGCCCCAGAAGGACCGCGGAGCTCAAAGAAGCTGCGATAGGTTAAATATTGCCTCGGGTGAGCACCAGGGAGAGGCAGGGATGCTCCCGGTGAGATCCGGGGGAGGAGGGAACTCTCCCAGCCCGACCCCACCGAGTTCAGCGACAGCCCTGCACAAAGCAGCTCCCCAGGCAGCGCCGTGGGAGAGCGTCCCCCTGCCAGAGGGATTCCCAGCCCACGGCATCACCATCCCTGGCACCCCCCATCCCCCATCTCGCACACCTCCGGACCGGCAAGGCGATGCCCCCGCCTCACCCCTGACCCTCCTCACTCTGGTTTAACCCCTGTGCCCTGTCTCCCTCCCACGCCGGGCCATCCCCAGCAGCCTCCCCTCATGCCGAGGCCACGGGGAGGCTCAGAGGGGATCAGCCGGCGAGGATGCTCCGTGCCCGAGCTCACGGGAGCCTCTTCGGGGGAGCCCCGTGACGCGGGCGCAGCTCAGCGGGATTAGCGGGCAGACGGACGTGACTGCGAGGCAGTCGCCTGGTGCTAATTAAAGAAGGGATATATTTAGGCACCCGGTTATCCCCTGCATTTCACTTATTTTTAGCTCCCAGTCTGCCAGGCTGGGGTGGCACATGGGGAAGGGCACGGACGCGAGGCAGGATGGATCCATCCCCAGCAGCCAGGAGGTCCCGGCCCCATGTCCTGGCCAACGCTGAGCCCCTGGGGGAACGAAACCTCTGTCCAGACTGGCTGCAAAAGAGGAGAAAGCTTTCTTTTTTCCCCAGAAAGGCAGGAAAATGGGTTTCAGGGAGCAAATCCCTGTTCAGTCCTTGCCCCAAATCCATCCAGCCTTTGCCATCACCCAGACCCCCATACCCAGGGGTTGAAAATGGCCCTTTTTGGAATCACCCATCTAAAAGCACAGCTGTGCCCAGGGCAGAGGCAGCTCCCCCGTTCTCAGAGACACATCCCTCTGCAGTGACACTGGCCTGGCAGCAATGCCGCTGGTCCCCATACCTTCTTTCTTTCCAGTATTGCCCCTCAGCACAGCTGGAGTGTGTCCGTGGCACACGGCTGAGCACCCTGTCCACAAGGGCCATCAGCAGGTGTGGAGCTTCCTCGGGTCCTAAGTGGCCTGAAGAGAGTGGAGAAACAGCAGGAAGGACAGAGCCCAGCATCCCTGCAGCCCTCCTGGGCCAGGACAGCCCATTAGACCCATTCAGTTCCCCCTTTCCTTCATTCCCACAAGCGCTCTGGGGTTTTATATTTGGGGGCTTGGGGATTTTTCCCCTTTCCAGTGTGAAATATTGATCAGGTCTCTGCTAAGCTTACCTCCCGCCCCACCAGACCTTCTGGCTGCCCTGCTTCCTTCACAGAGCAGAGGGTGGGGTGTGGGAGTAAAACAAAATAATGGGATAATTAATGACCGAGGGAGTTGAAACCCAGCTGAAAGCCAGGCTGCTCTGGCTGGCCTGGGAGGAGGCTTCCCAGCAAGGAAGGTTTGGTTTGAGGGTATTTTTGGAGCTGAACAGCATCCAGAGGTGGCCAAATTCCTCCTTAGCTGGCCCATCAAGTAAAGCCTCTCCCAAAACAGTGAGGCTGGGAAGTTTGGACCATAACTCAATAAATTTGAGATGGAAAAAGAAACCCAGCCCAAATTCTTTACTTATTGAAATCCTTTGACTCCAGGAGCAGGTGTGCTGCACCCTCCAGCCTGTGGAGAGTGGCCAGGGCCGTGTGAGGCCGTGGGCTCCCATCACCTGGGCTGCAGCTCGCCCCGGTTCCCTGCTGCCCGTCAGAATTAGGCGGCCCATTTGAGCAGGTTTACGATAATCATCAAATAACTCGTTCATTGACAGCGTGTCAGGCTGAGAAGACTGACTGAGCCCTCGTTTGCTGATTGCTAATTAGCTTAACATTCCTAATCCCTCATTAGTGACTATGAAGTAAGCTCTGAAATATGAGGTCAGCCCTAATCAGCGTTTAAAATATAAAGCCCACTGGCACATGATGGAGGCTGGAGAGAGGGTGGCTGCAGGCCAGCCCTGGGTGCTTCCATGGTCACAGGGAATGGGGCTGCACAGAGCAGAGCTGGATAGGAAGAGTTACACTCTGTGGAGCCACGGACAGCTTTACATCCCCCCAGAGCTCAGCCCCTGCCCTCAGTGCCCAGCCTGGATCCACACCGGGCACAGGGAGTGAGCCGGGGTGCAACACACGAGGGGCCCCACATTCCTCTGGAGACCTCGGTGCATCCAACAGCAATTCCAGCTGTAGCTTCCATTCAGGGCAGGCTTCTGCAGAACCACAGATTATTCTGAGCTGGAAGGGACCCACAAGGATCATGAGTCCAGCTGTTAAGTGAATAGCCTGTATGGGGATCGAAGCCATGACCTTGGTGTTATCAGCACTGTGCTCTGACCAACAGTGGGGGGCCAGGCACCGGTGCAGGATGCTCTGGCTTTCCCCCCAGTTCCCATCTTTGAGATTCCAGGTTAACTGCAGGCAGCCAGGCTGTTGGTAGTGGGATTTTGACCAGACATTCACCCACACCTTCTGATCCTAGGGGAAGGAATCAAATCTCAGCATTGGCAAGCAGGCACCAAAGCACACTGGGCTGCCACTTCCATGCCATCGTTTGGAGGGGAAAAAGTGGCCCTTAGTTGTTGTGGCTTAATCCTCTGGAAGAATAAACTGTTGTGGACTAAGAGTTACTTATTCCTGACTGGGGAAATTTCTACAGGAGGGCTGCGGGCGTTAAACTTAACCCTAATTAAACTCCAGCTAGTGAGCCTTAAAGAAGGAGAAAAATATCTCCATTTCCATGAAAATGTAATTTAAAAAGCCCTTGCACCACAACTCTGCTCATGCAGGGCGATGCTCCGGCCCTGCGGGAGATGATGCTCCGGATCTGGGCTGCGGGGCAGGGCCAGCTCCCGCTCCACGCCCGGTCCCTGCACGGAGCCCGGAGCAGGGAGCCTTTGCCGTGACAGACTGGCCGGTTGTTCCAGCGCTGCGGGAGAGGCACCGCTGTCCTCTCGCTGCGCTCCCGTCCCTCCGGCCCCGCTCGGCGTGGGCAGGAACATCGCTGTTTTATGAGCGCACGTCAGCGATGACGCCCAGCGCCACCGGAGCGGCTGCTGGCAGCGGCACTGCAAATCTCCTGCGGACCGAGCCGAGCTTCGCCCCCGATTCCTGCTCCGTAGCTTCTCTGGAGCACGGAGACACGGGATATTTTGAGCATCCTTGGCAGCAGCGAATGAGGATCAGTCCAATCCCCTCAGACATGAACGTCTCCTCAGCTCTATTCCAAGGACAGGAATAGCCTTTGGAGGCTTTTCCACGTGGAGGGCACGCACCTGCAAATGTTAAAAGCAAAGATCTGTTTCTGGAAAGGTTTTGGGTGGTGCAGCATCAAGGCTGCCTAAGTAAGTGGGTGAGAAAGGGGCAACACAGCACCTGCTGGCTCTTGCCCCTTGGCTAATCCGAGCCAATGCCAAGCCCCTGCCCCTGGGATTTTATTGTGCATCCAATTCCTGAACCCATCAGCCACGGTGTGCACTTGCGGCCAGTCACATCCTCATCTCGCTCAGCCAAGTTTCATGTCTGACAGGTTTTTACCCCTTTTGCCCCTTACGTGTTTTCACCATCGGGACCCTGCACTAGCAGGGACACAAGACACTATAAACTTATGGACTCGGTGGAGGATGGTAAATTCTGGGCTTGAGTTTCAGAGTGGAAAGCTTTGGCTTAGCCACACACCTGGCCTGTGGAGCAGAAAATCCCAAACGGCCTGGCAGAGTTACTCCAATACCCAGACACTGCACAGGCCATTTTCTGCCCCATCAAGCAGCTGGTTGAGCAGGCAGGTTGGGAGCACAGCCACCCCCCAGTGCTGTGGGAAAGTGAGGGGAAGACCAACCAAGAGACAAACACGAGTCTGGATTTATGTAAAAAAAAAAATTATTTATTTTGGAGGAGGATTTGAACATCGACATGCAGGTACAACATGAATAAAAATTATTGCACCGCTATTATGTGGCAATTGTTCAAGTTTCTAAAAACACAGAAATTCCACACTTTCTCTTATCTAGCTAAGTGCTGAGTGACACGGCTTGGCAGAGCCCAGCGCAGGAGGTGCTCTCACAGCCACCTGGATATGGTAATCGAACACAACGTAAACACACACTTCTGTCAAATCTTCTACTAGAAGTACAGAATTATCCTTCACATCCAGTAAGAGAAAACCAGAGAAAGACTTTATCCTCCCCTCTTCGGAAGAAAAAAAATAAAAATTAAAAAAAAAACCAAACCAAAACTCCAAATCACACCTTAATGCAAGTGTGGCAAACAAACCCACTGGTCACTCCTACCCCTTCCCCACAAGCGCTCTTTAGTACAGCAGCAGCCAAAGGCCTCCAACATTCGGACCCAGGAGTGGCCGGTACAACGCTAAAGTCTAATATTTACAATAAATATCATCCATTTCTCTTAGTTTGCAACAGTAAGAGACAAAGGGAAAAATAACACTGAGGCACGGGGCAGGGATGCGCCAGCTGGCTGCAGGAGCAGAGAGGAGCTGCGGAGGCCGAACCAGCTGAGATGCCGCCATCCCAACACAGATGAGGAGCAGGAGACACATCCAAGCTGACGGAAGGGAAGAGGGAAACAAAGCGGGAAAGCAGCATTTTTGGATGGTGACATGCACGGCTCATTCACCAAACACACACCTCACGCTCGCGACTTCCACCTTCCACCTGCCTGACTCCGGATTAGCCACGGAGACCAAGGGCTGGGCTGGCCAGGGCTTCCCTTGGGCACTGCGCGTCCGAGTCAGCACTGGGAACACAGTCTTGCCCCTCAGACACAGCTTTCCCAACATCCTGCTCCTCCCCAATGCATTTTGCAAGCTTTTGTCTGAGAAGGTATTTAAGGAATTTGTAGCAGAGTAAGGAATAAGTCTTGGTGTATCTACCTGGCTTATTATCAAAATTTAATAGAAAAAGTCTTTTTGCCAAAACTCTTTGCTAAAGTGCGCCGTTTGCATTTGACAGAAGGTGGAACAGGGACAATGGGGCACCTGGCACACCGAGGGAAACTGCAGGACTGACCAAGAGCAGGGGATACAAGGCTTCACTAGAATGCTTTCCTGGCAACGCTGTTTGGCTTTGGCTTCCAAAAAACCAGGGATTTTTAATTGCACTGACTGCTCGCTGTACCGTAGCTACGAAAGAGACAACGAAACACACACCTCACCTTTTCTTTGGCCAACATAGGCAAAAGCAGCAAAAGCTGTGACATAGTAAGGGTTTTCACTCCTCCTTTTATGCCTAGGAAAGGATAATCCTGCAATTCAGCATGGGAAGCACCGGCTGCAAAGGCAGGGAGTCAGCAGCTTACAGGTACCGTCACAGGGTCCCACCCCTGCCAGTGGGGGATGAACCAGGTTACCCAGCCTGGCTCACCCTGTGCTCACCTCCTAGGAGCAGTGGTCGGTTTTCTCCTCAGGTTTTTTAATCACAGAAGGAAAAGGGGGACCTGCCACCCAGGGAACAGCCAGGTCGGACCACGTCCTCACACAACTCCAGGCTCACTCCTTAATTTACACAGACACTTCCATCTCGCCAAGGTCAGGTGCTCTCAGGAGATCAGCCTGAGGCTTGTCTTTGTAATTACCACAGACTCAGGATGCCAAATCCATTTTTCACTGTTCCTGTCCACGCCATAATATCCTGCGCTGTTTCTCAGCAATGTTTTAGTAGATCAACCCATCAGGGAGAAAACCAGCCAGATAAGTACCGGATCCTGCCAAGTCTGTTCCATACTTGCTACTGCTCCAAATCAGCACTGAATGACACTCACCACCAAGAGCGCTTGGAGAGGCTGGAGACACCCAGGACCCTGACAAGGCAGTGGAAATACTGTGGTTTATAATTGCAAACCAAGTGTATACGAGCAGCCTATGAATTCCTGGAAAAAGAGCGGAGAGACAGCACAGCAGGCTCTGCTCTCAGTACCACCACAGCAAGGTTTATTAAGGTGTTACCCGGGAGCACTGAGGCTTTGGTTAGTGTAGTAGCAACACCATACATGTTCACACAGACACACAGAGTAAACACTCACTTAAACATGTTTAAAAAAAAAAAAAAAAAAAAAGCTCAAACCAAACCAAAACTTGGTCCAGAAATGAAATCCAAGCAGCCAAAATCCAGTATATAATGGGGGGAAGTAACTGCTACACAGAAAGAAGCAGGGTGAGATTCCAGAGATTTTTGCGAGTTGTGGGTTGAACTGAAATCAGATTGAAAGAGATGGAGAAAATATATTCCTATATAATAAATGCATTTGCATTTAGGGGAGGCGAATCAAAATTTCAAGTTCAGAGAAAGCCAAGACAGTGAAGGAAGCATCAGTGTAAAGAAATCAGACCAACAGAGATGGGTTTTAGCCTGGAATACTGTTGCACAGTCATTCTGCTTCTAACAGAGTAAGCCAGTGAGCAGGGCACTGTCCCTCGCGGGTGATCCGCAGGGAGATCCACTCAGACAAGACTAGGATACAAGCTGAGCACAATCTGGGACAAATGACGGGAGTGTTCATTGAGAGGAACCTTTAATTGGATGAAGAAATGTCTTACAGTGCTACAGGTATCACCACTCAACACATTTATTGGTGCATTATTATTGATCTAATCCTCAGCAAGCAGCACTGTCACCCAGAGTCGGTCACATTTAAAGCAAAGCGATGTCTAAACCTAGGAGCAAAGAGTAAGTTTTTAATGGAAAGTGACCTCAGCAGTGGAAATGATCTAGCTATCAAAGCTGAAATCTGAAAATATCACATGTGTTTTGAAGTCTGCTTGCAGCTTGACCACAGAACTCGAGGAGTCTGAACTCTTCATAGGTTTGTTTGTTTTTAGAACGGGCAGAAAACTCAGCAAGTTTCCCAAGCCCCAATTCAGAAATGTTAAGGGACACCTTAAAATCCCTACCTATTTAGACTCACCAAGAGAAGGAAAAGTCTCCAAAGGTTGTTTTTCATTGAGATAACTTTGCCAGACACGCTGGAGAATACGCGACTACAAATTTTTCTATTTTAAAACCAACCTACAGGCACCCCTTTCCTGGGGTCACTTACTCTGAGGCAGGGCAAGTTATGAATTGAAGCCAGAGAAAGGAAGATAAAACATCACTATAATTTTAAAAACAGAGGGAAAAGTTGCCGTATGTCCCACAGAGGATAAGTAAAAACAATCCCAAAAAAAGCCAGCTTACGGATTGGAGGTTCCTCTTTCTGATAATTCCATTGAAAAATACTCTTACTTGTTTTAAAGGGAAGACAGGGATCTCTCTCTGTCCAGCCTCTCCAGCCAAGTCCTTCGTCTCCACATCCTCCAAGGACACAGGACTGTGAAGACACATGGTGACAAAGAGGTTACACTTGCACCAAAGAGGGTCTGTAGTTCCACAATAACTTGCAGACAAGAGAGTGGGTTCTTATTCTTGTCAAGGGACATCAGATTGTAAAATCCAAGCAAAAACTTGACATTTGTGAATTTCAATGGAATTTCAAAGAGAATGCTGAAAAGCAGAAATTTAAAAACAAGCTGCCTTTTTTGCACACAGAATTTTTGGGATCTCAAATAAATGCGGAATTAGAGGGAAGAGCACATCAGGCCCTAAACTCAGGCAAAATAAAAGGCGTGGAAAGAAAAAAAAACCAACCAACCAACCAAACAAACAAACCTGTTTCTTAAGCCCTGCTTTAAAGATACCCTGTTCTAAAGAGACCTCAAACAGCAAGCATTACTGTGTACAAAAATAGAATAGCAAGGATGAAAAAACACAAAAAACAGTATGAAAAAAACCCTCCCAAAAATAGATGTACACAAGTTCTATTTTATATTAGTGTATATTACAAAATTCAAACATGCAGTCTCTATTTTGAATGTAGAATGCTCCAGTCCATGAGTACCAGCGATGCTGCTATGTTTTCTTTACAGCATCATCATGTGACAGGGGAAAGTCTTGTATTTTTAACTGATTCCCAACCTCTTTGCTTTTTGCTTGTGCCAGAGTCCCTTCTTTACAGGGCTTCGTGCTGCCATCTGGCAGAGGAGAGGCTCTCAGAGCTGCTTGTCCAAGAGCATGAGACAGCTCTTTCGACGGAGTGATTTTACAGCTACCTGCCAATGCCTCAGATGTTTTAGCACTGCAAAAAGGTGCCTCTTTTTTGACCACCACAGAACACGTTGCCTCCTTTTTGGCCCCCACGGGACACGCTGCCTCCCAGGGCTTTGCTGGGTGTAAGGACTCTGCACAGGACCCGCTCCTCGTGGCCGGACCATCTGTGCTAGAGAGTTTGGCTTTCTCTTGACATTCTCCTACTTGTGAAATTTCCTGCCTTTTTTGTTTCAAATCTCTGTCCTCTTTACAGGAGGCACCCAAATCCTTTCTCTTTTCCACCTCTCCGGACCCAGACATACTGAGCTTCAAAGGGCCCAACACGCTCTGGGCCAGGGGCACCAACTGGGACACGGAGAGCGCACGCTCGATGGCACCGGGGAGGAGGAGCGGGGAGGACACGGCTCCTGCTGGGCTCGTTTTGCTGGAGGTTAAAGCACCCTCTGCCTGGGATGAGCTGGGCTGCTGCTTTTCGGGGCTAGGACTTCTTTGGGATGTTTCACTGGCGCTCCCAGGAGACAAAAACGAGGAGCTGTGCTGTTCCACAGGCTGAGGCGTCTCCTTGTGACCCTTCTCACCGCGGTCTGGGGGGCTCGCCACAACAGGAGTGCTCGTGGTTGCTGTGCACCATGAGGAAAGTGCCAGCAGAGGTTTGGAATCCTGTTTTTTCTGACTGCTTTCTGTTAGCACAGGCTCTTTCAAGTCAAATTTACCACAGGAGGCCCCAGAAGAATCACCTTCTTCAAGTTCCAGGAGTTTGATAGACGGGCACTGCATATGTTCTGTGCGATCTACTGGTTTTTCAGTACTTGGAGTTCTCCCTAGATCTTTGATTGCTTCAGAAGACCTCTCTTTTGGACCAAAACACTCAAAAGTTTTGTTTTCTGGCAATTTATGCTCCTTTGCAGTAGCTTCTGATTTTAGGAATGGCTTTTCTGAATGAGTTAGTTTTTCTGGAGAAGTTCTTGAGGGGGGCTCTGGCAGGGAAGTGTGCACACTGATTTGCAGCGGCTCTGAAACAGGCTTGGCTTGTTGAGTATTTCCCTTCTGCAAATCTTCTGTACCTTTTGGATCTTCAGGTAGAAAGGCATCATCTTCGATACTATCCTTGCTTTCCAATTTAGATGAAAACTTACTATCCTCATTAAAAGAATCTGAGCCTTGGTCTCCACTGCCACGGGGCTTGTCCAGCCTTCTCCCATCCTGACTATCTTCTGAACCATCATCTGTTTCATCTTCAGAAGAATCTACTTCCCTGATGGCCTCCTGCTTTTGCAGGGACTCCCTCCTCTCCACCCTGTCCTGTCGAATGGCACCCAGCTTCCGTGAGCCCGGCTTCTGCAGCATCCCTTTTTCTGCCAGCCCAAGTTTGCTGCCTGTGGTTTCGTTGGCAGATTCCTGTAAGCTCTGGAGGCTGGGATCCCGCTGTAACATCTCCTTCTTAAACTCAGAGTGAGAGATATCCAAGCTGTGCTTCCGTGAGGAACCCAGCTTCTTCTCAGAGGAGGAGAGGGAGGCAGCCAGCTTCTCGGCCGACTGCACTCTCTTCAGCAAAGGAGACCGAGGGGGCTCAGCACTCTTGGGGCGAGAAATTTGTCTCACCAGTGGTGGAGAGGAGTGTAGTTTTACTGGGAAAGACTGAATAATACTGGAGCTGCCAATCGAGTGTCCCGGCAGAGGAGATGGGGAGCGCTGCGGTGACGTGGACTGCGGGGTTGGTGATGGAGTGTGAGCCAGGGGGGACAGAGGGATGTTTCCTGCAGATTTACGCCTTGGAGACCTGTACTGCCTCTGGAGCTTTGGTGCTAGGCCATGCAGAGAGCTGGGTCGGATGTGTCCAGAGCTGGCTGGAGAATTGGGAACACTGGAACTGGGAGAGCTGCTCTGGGAAGAATTGCCACCAACTTAAAAGGAAAAAAAAAAAAAAAGAACAAAGAAAAAAATACCAAGATTAATACATTACATTAAATAAATTTAATAAATTTAATAAATTAAAACAAGTTACTGAAAGTAAGTCAAGACACAATGACATGTTACTCCAAAGCACAGCAGTAATATTGAAGGTAACATTGCCAGGCTTCTGATGGAAATTCACATCATTAGCACCCAACACCAGAGCACAGTAAGAAACACTCAGCTATGAGAACACTTTTCTCGAAAAAATTCCCTTTGATCAGGCAAACCACGTGTTTCATTGCTATTCTCCAGATGCAAATCTCTTTTTTCCAGCAGCTGATTCAATTTTCAAATATGACTTTGCCACACTGTTTTGATTTCTTTTCTCTGAACATAGAAAATGTGTCAAACTGCTATGAAAAGACTGCAACTTACAACACACATTTTCATCAAAGTGAAAGGATGCTGTAGCACAGCAAATGCATTCTTAAAAGGATGTATGGATTTTCATTTTTAAAAGAATCAATGAACAAGAACACGTCCATCCTTAAGGTAATCAACATCACCGCTGTCATTTGCTTCACAAAGAGACCTACTACCTGCTGCCGTGTGTTTTATTTCCAAAATTAATCATTCAGCAAAAGTCTCCTTCAAGATTTTCTTTTCCTGTTTGACTGGATTTTTTTGCTTAGTTTTGTTTCATTTTGTTCCTTTTTTTTTACCTGAGTGTACAGATTCTGGAGTGGATCTGTAGCTCTGGGTTGGTGACCGAGGAGACAGGTTGTGAGTTGGAGAGCCAGGCACACTTTCTCCAGATGACAGCGACCGGTTCAGGGACGACAAACTCCGGCTGGTGTGAAGCAGCGATGCTTGTTTAGTGATCTTCCTCAACAGAGAACTCTTCTTCTTACTGGGAAAGAGCATTCAAAAGTTGTTTACAAGCCCAAATGATTTATTTAGCTTTACTAACATATTCAGTCAATTTTGCGTCAGAGTAAAAGAGAGGGAAAAAAAAAAGGAAAGAACAACTAAAGAATGTACCTGCTGATAATACATTAACTGCAAATGGATTTGACGAGACCTCTCTTACATTATCTTGGTTACCCTTTATTTTTAACAGAGAAACATCAAAACAAACCTTTCCTGACCGTCCTTTGTTTTGCTCTTCTTGTTCCTACGAGCCATCTTGGATTTGTAGCTGGCTTTTCGAGCTGGACCAACTTTGATGGAGGTGTTCTCAAATGGTGTGGTAGAGATGGACACTTTATTTCCGCTCTGTCAGACACAAGACAAAGAGACATTGCTTAAAACATGGTTATTTGAAGCAGATCTGCAGCCAAAGCAGGTAGGCTGCTAGTTTATTGCTGCCTGCCATTTTGTAATCCTTTGTCAAACTCCATTTTTCCCCTCAGCATTTCCAGCTATCATTTATTAAGGAATTGCCGAGAGAGAGCCCTCGTTAGTCAGGCTTTCACAAATGATTAGCTCAGACCCCAGCTGGTAGGTAAAGCTTCCCAGAGCAGACAGAACACAGCATCTGACCTCTCCCACTGAGATCCCGAATGACTCAATTTAATACTTGTAATACTTGGAAACTTGAACA
This sequence comes from Dicrurus megarhynchus, assembly GCA_013399195.1. NCBI lineage: Eukaryota > Metazoa > Chordata > Aves > Passeriformes > Dicruridae > Dicrurus > Dicrurus megarhynchus. Next base: position 1,260,517 of record VXAD01003674.1, on the reverse strand, counting down.
AAGTGATATTCTGTCACCAATCCTATTCCCAGTGCTCTGACTGATGGCAGATGTGAGCATATCAGGCATCTATCATGATGAATCTGCAACACAGAGCATGGCTTGCCTCACTTGTCTTAAAAAAATAATAATGCTGACTGCTCCTCTATTTGCAATCCCAAAGACTTCTGTCTCTTGGAAGAGTCCAGAACTTTGGGGGTTTTTTTTCTGTAAACAGATTCTGCTCTGAAAGCTATCAAACACAAGTCATTTAACTGGATAATTTTAACACCAACCAGTACAAAGCTGCTCTTAAATACCACCAGGTGCTGTGTGCACACTTGTATTTCAGACAATGCCAATTACACACCTTTTAAACAAGCTGCTCATGTTTTCCAGAATGTAACAGTGCTGAGCCCCTACCTTCAGAATCAGCTCCACCACCTCGGTGTGCACCAGCCCATGGACCGGCTCCCCGTTGACGTGGGTGATCAGATCCCCTTCCCGCAGACCTGCTTCGTTTGCCGGACCCCCTTCTTCCACGTGCTGCCAACGACAAGGGGGGACTGGTTTGAGACGGGGAATGTGCAAGACCACTGGCCCAGATGAGACTCAAAGCCCATCCATCTCACCTGCTGCCACAGCCAGCATCAGCCGCTTCAGAAAAGGGTGAAAGAAACCACCCCGGGCACAGACAAGCACAAAACCCTGCTCTCTTCTGCTCCTCCCCAGCATCCCACCAGTCTTATCCTCATCCAAGGCAGCCAGGATGGTTAAGCTGATCAAGAAACCAGCTCTTCCCAAAGCAAAAGGCTTAACACATTTCCGAAAATTTTCAGCACTCAGGAATGCTACCTAGATGCTCTTGATTTCCAGACAAACATTCAGCCTTTTTCAATTTCTTTGCCACGCCAAATCAAGCATCCTTCCAGGTACATGCTGGAACCCAAGGTGGCCAACAGACTTTTAAGGAAGACTCTGCCGTGTGTTTAAGGTGCCTATACTGCATCTCATGCCAAACAGAGTCTCTTTTTCCACTTTCCATCCTTTATTAATCTATCCAACACCAGACTCCTCCCCTGTGAACACACTGCCTTTCCCCTGTCCCTGGTCAGGAACGTAAGCCTCCTTCACCACGAGCAGACAGATGTGTAGGGGAATGCACATCTCTCCCTCTAGCCAGGACAAATGAGTATCTTGGTAAACTCAGTATTTTTCAAGAAGAGCAGGAGAGAGGCAAGGCAAAAAATCAGTTTCAGATTATTTCTCTAAATGAGTGTTAAATAAGGACCAAAGCGTGTCAAGTCCACATTATCTAATAAACACAGAAGTACAAGGAAAATAATGAACCACCTTTACCCTGAATGCATTCTCCCTAACTACACAATCCTAACAACACTGCTTCAGGGAATGGATCATTCCTAGAAGTCATCCACACTAACACAAAAGGAACACAGAGATCAAGTACCAGCAGCAGTGAGAAGGAAGCGATACAGACATGGAAACCAGACCTTTTAGCACAGCTCATAACTAAGCCAAGAGCTAAATCCCATGGCAATCAGCATAGCAGCAGTGATGCTTTAAGGCTTGTAATCAATTCCAAGTGACTGCTTGGAAAACCCCAGCAGACTGAACTGATCAGAAGCAGGTTATAATCACTAACACAAGTCTGAATAAATTAGCTATAATGGGCCCTCATGCAACAACCCCAATAAAGAGAAAGAGGGTATGTACACAGAAACATGCTTTAAAGGATGTGCTGCAGGTGAAAGAAGGTGGATTCATGTAACCAGGGAAAAAAGAAGGAAAGAAAGGTTGCTGTGGTTCTGTGATGGGCTTGAAAACTACCGGAAAACCCAAAATGCTGCTATTTATTTATTTATTTATTTGTAAAGGGTTTCCCCCACCCCAAAAAGATAACTTTGGGTATGAATAAGGAGAGAGAAAACAGGGTGGCAAAACACAATTTCTGAAAGCTAAACCCCACACCTCTGGCTGGATGCATTTGTGGCCCCAAGGGTCCTCTTTTTAGAAAAGCAGAGACATACCCAGACCATGTGATGCACAGTGTAGATATCACTGTCACCCATATAGACGCGAATGGCGCGCAGAGTGAACCCGTATTTCTTGCCAGCCCGATGGATGATGATTGGTGGTTTCAGGTTTGCGATAGCAGGAGAAAAGTCGCGGCTGGGTGAGGAGTCCCTCGAAGATGGGTTGGAGGAGAGAGAATGAGGTGACATTGGACTGGCCAATGGAGAACACGTGTGGTGATCTACAGTGATGACACAAAGGTGGGCAAAAATTAGGAAACCAGGCCTCCAAAAGAGAGAAAAGTCTTGTTAGAGAACAGCTACGAAACCGTATCTGCCAATGCTCTTAAAGCTGGTGGCCTTCACCAGAGCTGGGTTTGTCTGCAGCTTCAACTAATTCATGCTTCCTACTACAAATAGCAGAGTTTCCAAAAAGGCACATTTGGAGGTGTGCATTTAATACAGCAGCACTGCTCATATGGAATTATGGTTGGGTCACAGTGTTTTCTGCTTCTCCTTCCAGGACTTACAATCCATCATGAGCATTTGCTCTAGGCACAATCCTGCAATACCCCATTTCCAGGTTATGATCTATTATCCTCCTCCAAAAGATCAGATGTCTCTAGATCTTGGTGAAAGTTACACATTGGTGCTGAGAAAAATCCAAATCAGTTAGTATTAACACGAAAAGAATGAGTAGGTGATCAGACAACAACTAAGTCTAGGCAATTTTGGTAGCGTTTTAAATTCACTGGGGCAAAAATATTTAACCCCAAAATATTAGCTACTGAAGGGACTTTGCTACTGAAAATCAACATCACAAGTGTACTTTTGAGTGAGTTTCACAAATGAACAGCCATGGGCTGAGCTGTCAGATAAATTACCTGACTGCTTGCTGGTGGAACAACATCCACTTTTTAAAGTACAAAGCAAATACAAAACTCTCATTTTAAAGTGAAGCTGGTCAATATCAGTAAAATAAACCCAAAGAGCAGGAATATTAAATGCAGCTGTAGAAGGTAATCTCTAATCCATTAAGAAACACCTGCTGAATCGCCCAGCACATATTTACCTGGCAGATGAGAGCAGCTCTGAAGGAACCTTTGCTGGGTAATTAAACACACATTTTAGAGATTTTCATGAGGGAGCTTGTAGTTCAAAAAGCAACTGATGCTCAAAGCACAAGAAATGTGATGTGCATCACCATGAGGGTGCCAGGAGCAGGTGCATCCCTGCCTCCAGCTCACTGCTGGGAGGAGCAGGGGGGCATTGCCCATGGCCCAGCTGCATTCCCTGCTCCCATCTAGGCAGGTACAGGCACAGCCCTGGAAATACAGCATGGTCTTATGCTCTGGAAAGAAGGACAAAATCCCTGTGAGGAGAAACTCCTCCTGCTGAACCAGTCTGTCACAGCTCAGCATGGCTGAGCTGCTCTCTAGGAGTTATCACCTGGCATTGGGAATTGTAAAGGTCTGGCTCTACTTGTAGACAGAGCTGGGCCAACAAGTTGAGCAATTCAGCATTGACTTAGTGAGTTACTTACACTGTTCAGTTCTTGAGCACTCAATCTCAACCAAGTTATGTGGAGTTTCTGAAGCTTCCTGGTACATAAATGCACCAGCCACATTTCATTCCCAAACAGCGCTGTAGTTAATATGTGACCCCAAAAAATAGCACCTAGAGGGTTAAAATCATTCTGTGTCTCTATACCTCCTTGCTGCACCATTGTCTAGAGACCAGCTAGGAGTCAATTTAAACAAAACCAGGGGAAGAACAGGGCCCAGCTGCCATTTGCAGAAGCTGCAGTCAGACCACACGCACAACGCTCCTGTCTGTGGCACAGCAGTGCTCATCAACCTGCGAGCAGGAAATATTAAACCAATGGTAAAAGTTAGATCGCTCCCCTCCTGCCAGCCAAGGCATTATTCCAGGAGAGCGAAGGGGGAGGATCTGTCTGCAGACCTTTTGTTTAGTGCTTGCAGATTCTGACAATGCCTCACTCAAGGCATTTCTTACCTGAGGGAATCAGGAGAGACAAGGCAGTAGCGGATGCTGATTTAATCACTTTATTGACAGGTCTCGAGGTACGTTTCTCCCCTGATTCCCCAGAGAGCAACCTGTGTCGTGCCCGCCGCACTGCCAAATCGCTGATGGCTTTTGGAGTGGTAAAGTCTGGGCCTTCATTGCTATTACTGCGAGCTCGTGGATCAGAGAAATCTGCAGTGCTCCCAGCTACAGTTTAAATTAAAACAGATTAGAACCACAGGGAATTCCTAACAGTCTATTCCCCTACAGGCAAAATACATTAAATCAAAGTCATGTTTACATGAAGTCCAAGAGTAAATTTTCCTAAGAAGAAACCCCAGGGCTTGAATTTTTATTTACAGAAATGGTGTTATCCTGAACACAGAAAATTAGCAGCTTCTATTCTGTGGAAAAGCTCGCTAATGAAATCACATTGCTCAGTGGCAGTTCCATGAATCCTAAAGCCGTGGTGCACTTCTGCACACCATTTCAATGGGATCGTTCACAGATGAAAACAGGTTTATAGAAAGTGCTCCATTTTTACAACCAGCAAGAACTGTCAATCTTTAAGTTAAAACTGCCTGTAATAGAAAAGCCAGGTTCTACTGGAGTTGCACATAAAAAATCCACTTTAAGAGAACACTAAGGTACTCAAGTCAGGGAAAGTAAAAATGTGGATTGCGAAGACAACCTTAATTTGCCCCCTTCTGTGCACCATTGCAATTTAGTCTTGAATTACTTAACCTGCTATAATTATATATAAAATGCAAAGTAATCTTGAAGATTACTGGGCATGTAACAACAGCAGATGCTGGGGGTTGGGGGTCCTCTACTCAAGGCCACTGCCTCAGTCCCCCATGTGATACCTTAAAGGGGCACTGTAAAAATACAGTAATTAGAATTTACAAGGTGCTTAGAAATGAAAGTGGTGAGCATCACAGCAAGTCCACAAGGGAAATTAATCATTCTGTCTTCAAAAGCAAATTTTAAGCAGCATGCAATAAATAAAGCCTAAGGGCCACATTTTGAACAATGAGGACAGAACAAAACATTGATCATCGTTATTTAAGTGGGCATCACTGCTCTGCATACTAAGTGAAGCAGAAAGTACCATGAAAATAAAAATTCAAGCACCGTTCCCATAGACCTCAGGACCAGATGCTTGTTCAACATTTAAGAGCCACAGAGTTTCAAATCAGGCTCCCAGACAATGAGGAACCCGGATTTGGAGGCTACCTGGGAAAAGGTGCCATATAAATTAGAGGAGCACTCCGAGGCAGTGACAGGAATTAAACTCCTTTCAAGCCTCTGACTTGGGGACACCGAAGCACTGGTATCCCTGGATCCCATGCACTAGATCAAAGACTGCTCTAATGTATTGAGCTCAGGGGAGCAGGCTGCCCAGGGGAACTTCATTTTTGCCAGTCTCACATTGCAGATACTTGAATTAGCAATGGAAGCGTTCTTGCCATTTTTAATGGCATGTTTCTAGGCTCTTAGCATGAAATTGAGAACCCAAGGTTTCACTCATGGCACCTATGCCAAGCAAGTATGAGGCAGCTTCCTTCTGTCATTCTTGCACCTCTTCTTTACACGATGGCAGCACCAGGCCTCTTCAGGGAGCATGGGCAATAAAGGGCAATGGGACAATTTCGAAGGAATTTCACAGACTGAATTGCAGAAGAGGAATAATAAGATGTGGGGATCTTTGGTTTTACTCTGGAGGCAAATTTCTTCTAAGGCATTTCCACCTTCTGTTATCAGTCCCCCATCACATCTGCCCAGTGCCCTCCACCCTGTCCATTCTTGCTGCCATTCTGACTACTTCCTCAGTATCCCTTTTCCTCTCCATTCTCAGTGCATCACAATTGCTTTGCCTGCTTGCTCCCAGTTTCTCCCAGCAACTTGTTCCTTATTTTCTTACCCAGTTAGTCCTTGTTATTCAACCCTACAATCTAGTCCTTCCCCTAATTATGCCTTCTTTCTCAAATTTTCTTTTGCCAACCTTCATTTCAACTTCCCCTCTTTCTTCCATTGTTCCAAACTTCCTTTTTTTCTCCCTCCTTACTACTTCCCAGCAGTTCCCAGCTCTGGCCTCTTCTGTTCTCAGGAACAGGCAGCTTCACCCCCTGCCTTCCCAACGCCCTGAAAGGGGCAGGAGCTGGGAACACTCCAGCACCCAGAACCCAGTCCTGCACTGCAGCAGCCCAGGGCACCACCACAGGAAAGTTCAGATCAGCCCAGAGCTGGAGAAGAGCCTCAGGACAGTCAAAGCTGCTGAGAAATCAAACACTGACTTCTAAGAGCCACCCTACTAAATTTAGGCTGCACTTTTCTAAGACTGCAACTGGATGAGTTTCAGCATATTTGGCTGTTAAAATAAGAAACATTTCCCTGACACAAACCCCACTTCCCCAGCGTATTTCAAGTCCCTCCAAACACTTGGGATGAGCAAAACCATAGGAAGCGGGGATCTGTTGGTATGGCTGACACCCACGTTCTCCAGCTCCAACTCCGCAGTGATCTGTTCTGACTAATGCTTAAATTAATGCTGTCTCAGGTAGGCACCCAGTGGTTGTAAGTAGGCATAGACCACATGAATCTCAAGCGTGAGAAGACCTAAATCAATTTGAAGTGACAGGAGTGAAATCTAAGATGCAATTTTGAGGAGATGAAACCACTGGTATTATTCCAAAGGCAAGCACATCCACTAAACTACCCTAAAATACCTACTTAGCATGAGGCAGTCACACCCCCCGACACCCAGACCCACTTTCACAGGGTTAATCTCCCCAAGGTAACGCGGCCTCCATGGGGACCAGGACACCCCCACACCAAGCACGTACCTGTCAGCGTTGAGGCGCTGCCGGCGGCCGTGGAGGGGGTGGTGGCTCCGGCGTCCCCTTCCAGCTGCAGCTCGTGCTCCACAGGCTGCTCCGGAATGGGCACGGGCAGCCCCTCCCGCGCCTGCACGGTGGACAGGAGCATCCCCTCGGACTGAGGCCTTTTGAGGGCGGCCCCCTCGTCCTCGGCGGAGATGGCGAAGCGCGGCATGTCCAGCAGCCCCGAGCAGCGGCGCCGCACCGTCAGCGGCGGGCTGGAGTCGCTCTCCGTGTGCGAGGACTCGGACATGGACAGGCGCTTGCGCAGGCTGAGGGGAGAACACCGAGACAGGGCCGCCCGGTGAGCCAGGGCACGATGGACTTTGAAGGGTGAAAATAGGGCACAGACCCAAGTCACGCATCTGAAGCCAACTTAAGGCGGAGTTTGGTGACACTGAGAGTTAAAACAACAAAAACTTGGGGCATCGCCTGAGTTTAGAATTCCAAAACATTCCATTGTTAAGCTGCTAGGAAAGGAAGTGATAAACCCCCCAAATAATATAATAATATGAACGTGATATTAAATATTATTTAAAAAATCACAATTGCAAAGTGCAAATCATCCTCCACGGTCCTTTTGGAATTAGATGAATTTTTCTTTCGAAGTTGCTCTAAATTAGAAGCCGGGAAGGCCTGTTGCAGAATGAAGTGCACCTCAGTTATGAGTGTAATCTACAAAACATTTTTGTTTTTAAGGAAGTCATACCAACTAGGTCAGAGCCATATTTTATGCTCTTTGTAATGCAAAATGTTAGTGTAAAAACTTTACAGGGGTTGCACAAAATGAGAGACATGCCTTTTATATGGTAAGTTTTCAGTAATGCCAGGAACATGGCAGGTATCCAAATTCTGGGTATTCATATATTTTACTGACATTTTTTATTAGAGCACAAGATTTTTTGAGCATATTCTGAACTTTTGAAACTTTGAACTTTCCTAACGATTTCTCTACTTTGTAACAAAAGGTCAAAGTCTGGCAACACAAGACTTTGCATTAATTTAAGAAAAAAAACTGATGTGGGTACATCTCTGATATAACATAAGAAAGCTGCCCTTAAGGTTAGAATACCTTTAAATTCATTAAAAGTTATTTGCTACAAATTTAGAAGATGTTAGTACTTAACTAGATACATTTAAGGACCGTATCACTTCTACACTTTCACTTTCAGCTATTCAATCCAGGCTTCTCCTGTGGAAGTACAACATAGGAAGCTCTCCTGACCTAACACTGGTCATACAAAGTTTTGGCTGGTCTTTCTCAGCTGCTGTGGGAAGACAGAAGACTCAATTGCACAGAACTCACATTTCAGGAGACCCAATGACCCAGCTGCGGTCCCGGCTCTTCAAGCCCCCCAGGCTGTCCAGCCGATCATCTTTTTCCTCACTCAGGCTCCGCTTGGTTGGTGGTGGAGTTTTCCTCTCCTCGTGGATGGAAAGTCGTTCCATGCTGCTGTACACCTGCGTGCAGCAAAAGATCCTTCTGTGCAGGGAAAACCAACCCACGGGGCCTTTTCTGAGCATGGGCAAAATCTCCTCTGGAAATTTCCCCCTGAAAGCATCAACTTGGTAATGTTCTTTGACCAAACAACGCAGTGCAGGTGTGACATGCTCAAGGCGTGCCAGGGAGGAAAGGAAAAAGGCCCAGCTTCAGAAACACTAAAATGCTTTCCTACAACAGCACCCAACACTTCTCCTTTGAAAACACAACAGAAATACTGGGAAACTTTTTGAAATGACTTGATTTTTGGTTTTAAGGATTCTCAAATCTAAGAGGAGCTATTGCTAAAGACAGCTCCACAACTCTTGAAGGCTGGCATCTGGATCTTGAAATCTTACTACACGAATTCACTTCAGTGATAGGCATCATGCTCATGACCCCATTTCATTATCATCAGTCTATCAGCATTGCCCCAAGCTTATTTCAGAACAAAAAAGTCCTGCCCTCCTCAAGGAATCTACTATAATGCTGACAGCTTAATGAAAGTGCCTTTCTTGGTTTTACAGCCGTCTTTAAATAATTAAATGATTAAGCAAAAAAATCCATCCTTTTAAAGCTACACTTGACTGTGGACCTAATTTACATAAGAAGAGATTAATGAAAATAATGTTATTAAAAATTCAGAGCATCAACAAGATAACTATTAATAAATCATATGGCTGAATTGTCAGACAAGAATTTCAAAATATAATGAGCCTTTTATGCCTCCCACATTACAAATGCTGTGTAATTTTCCAGGTCTTAAAATAAATTCATTAAAAGTAAACTTTCTCTCTTTGTGGCAAAAACACTGAACCCGAAAGAAAAGCTTCAGTCTAACAAACGAGTCATACTCATGGTGAGAAAAGGCAGAGAAAAGAAACCCTTACATACTCATGAGAACTTTTTCAAAATACCAACTAATCCTCAGGTCCAATTTTAAACATACTTTTAGTGATGCAAATCAGGAGCAACTCCATAAAATTAAGAGTAACTGTTATTTAAACCACTGTAGCCTGGTTGAGGACAAAGAACAAACTGGTCCTTAAAAACTGACTTCAGCAGTGGAGAAGTGCAGGAACTGTTGTGAAAAAACCGAAATACTTTTCAGAGCTCCTTAATAAAATTCCTACTCCCCTCTCACTAAGAGGGAAATACAATTCATAAAGTGGCTGCCTCAAAACAGCATTTCTTCTCCCTTCTGCTCCTCTCAAACATACTATATTTTATCAGGAAGACCAGTGTACTCCTTTCCTTCTAGTTATGCATTTGAAAACACCAGAGGTTTTATGATTTGTAGAACTCAGGTCATTCTTGCTGCATTCTTCTGGACCCCCTTTTACTGGTCCATCTTCATTTTCAAGAACACTGCCTAGTACAGATCAGAATACCCCAGTGATGCCCTTCCTACTGGTAAGCCCAGTATGGAAAATTACTGCTTCAATAACTTGGCACATCTAACTCATGAGGGACTATGTGCCCAGACCCTTCTCTTTGAAATTCTCACCTTGCCTTTTGCTCCTCAGGCCGTATTTGAGACAATGAGCAACCCCAGAGACGTAACCTTCACTGATGTTCTCACCCACTTTGATTTGAGACCCTTATTCCACATGTCAGAATCCATTTTCATCCCAATACCATCTTGTCACCTATGGAAGGTCCTTTCAGAATGTGACTGCTCAAAGCAAATAAGTTTTGGATACTCCTTATGCCAGCATCCAAGTCATCAGGAAAAACACCAAACTGTATCAGATGCAGAAGAGCCCTACACAATGCCCTGCATACTTGTGAAAGTTTAAGAAATATAAACTGTTATTCTCTGATTATTCTGGTTCTCACCTTCTAAAAGGCCACAAACTACCACAGAATAAACTCATACAGTGTTCTCTTTCCTCAGTGAATACTACACACCATGAGATGCCACAGAGCACCCACATGATTAAAATCTGCCCCATACAAACCCAAGAAACCGTGTTCCTCTCTAGATTTTTTTCTTTCAACCACGTTAGCATGTCCCTACCTTGCTGAACCTGGGGGAACACGAGGAAAACTGCCGGATTTCCACGTGATCATCATCATTGGTGTCCTCCTCTTCTTCTGAATCCAGGTGCTGGTACCGTTCTGAACGGGCTGGGAACAAGACATGGCACTTGCATCAGTGTGGGGAGTGTTGGTAACTCACACCTCAAGCATTGCTTAAAGAACTTTGAGTGTTTGTACACCATGCAGGGTATTTCCCTTAATACTGAAACATACCCAGCCAGTTTTTGCTCATCCTGTGCAATTGCCAGTGAAGAATATCTCCTTGGAACTGAATTTATCTTATCCTGTCAGCTGTATTCCATTCTGGAAGCAGCTGATACTCAAAAGGTGTCTAATCCTGCAGACCCTTCATGGTAGGGATATTTCTTCCCTACAGCACACAATCATATGGAAGGAAACACGGAAACAATTCACTGTTCCGCTTTCCAATAAACAGCTTTTTTGATTGTACAAAGTCTGTCCTGCACACACACACATACATACAAGCCTGCTTAAAAAAATAAAAATATTTACCCCCAAAAAATCTCCTCTTTTCCCTCCTGCAACTAGGAAAAGGATTAGATTTTGTGAAAGAAAATGGGCAAGCAGCCAATATGCAAAGCTATTTTTAATGCAAAAACTTCTTCCAAAGAGATTTTGTGCTTTGAGATTTGCAGCACTGGATTTCTAAGCCAGCCACACTGGATTTTGCGGGGTGGGCACTAATAAGTTTGGCTACAGAAAGCTGATAGCTACACTGAGCCAAATTTGCTGCACCCCATCAGCCAGAGAGCTGATTTATAAAAGACTTTTATAAATTCTAACATTTTCTGCATTATAACAGCAACGCCAACTCCTATCCATGTCTATGTGAGATATTTCCTGACGTGAGAATTCCAGCCTTTATAAAGGACTCACATCAAAGTCACTCTGATGCTGAGTGTGCCTGGGCATGTGGGGAGTTTCCCAACATTCTGACTTGACAGACCCAGACATTTTGCTTTTACCCACCAGGATCTGCTCGTGGCTGCTGCTCTGGGCCTCTGCCAGTCACTGACCCAACTCAGTGACCAAAGTTTCCACATGCAGTAAGTACAGTTAGTGGTGGGAACACCCCACCACATCAGTTTCTCCATGTGTGTTGTACCAGGACGACCTCAAGACATGTAGAAACCCCACCTCTGCCTCCTCTGCACAGCTTGACTCCAATTGCTCTCTGCAGCAACCACACAGAGATTTCTCACAACCCATCTCACTCTCCCATCCTACCTCTCCAAACATTCCCCAGCCTAAAAGCCCCTTCCCCAAACTGGAAGAGCACTATCTAAATGGAATCACTGCTTGGGCAGTGTGAGAGCCAAGGGGCTGGAGGCAGCTGCTCTCTCCCTCCTTTCACTCTCAGCAAAGCACAGGAGCTGAGCAAAAATGTGCTTCATACAGATTTGACCAGTCCCATGGCCCTGGGATGGGAGAGATTCCATTGATGTAGAGCACAAATTTCCGTATGTCAGGGAACTGAAACAGCCAGTATCCCATTCTGCAGCTGGAGAGGGGGAAAGACCTCACCCTGACCAAGCCCCTTCCACCTGCTCAGCTCCCCAAGTCAAATGAGAGAAGTTAGGGAGCAGAGGCTCTGGGAACAGAGATCTCTCCATCCCTCCTGTGACGCTCCTCCCTTCTCTCCCAAGAGCACTGACTCTGTCTGGTGCTTATCTTGAAATACCAGGAATCTTACACAGCACTGATACCATGGCGGTTCCCAGACATTTATACACACCAGACAGACACTTCATATCTCATCAGAGTTAATAATACTAAAGTGATATACTTGCAGTGAAAATAATTTAAATTACATTAAATCTCTTCGGAATTTTCCCCACATACTTGTCTTCAAGGTCTAGGGTTTGTTTGGGGTTTTTTTAAAAACATTTATTGGCTGAAAACAGTCACTAGGGAAAGATCATATTGCTCAAAAACTCAAGGAATTTGGATTTACCAAATGCTTTGGAAGAAGTTTAATAAACCCAGCATGACAATGGCAGCACCTCTCACTGCAGGGCCATGGCTGGCAGGACCACAGGCACCAGTGAAAGGCCAACTGACTCCAGCAGCAACGCTTTTTCATTTAAAATTAATTTGCCTTCAAAGAAACCTTACTTGGCATTCAACAGAAACTTTTGAAAGCAATTTCCATCAAGTGTTTTATTCAATTTCTAAAATGACTTATCTCTAATAATTTCAAAAATGAAATATGCACAGGAAATATGATGCCGTTTAGACCAATTCTTCAGTCTTACTGTCAAAATAGCTTGTGTCATCCTCAGATTCCAACTGTGGGATGAATTCAGCTTTCTGTCGGAGTAATCCATTCCAGTCCAAATCTTTAAAGAACCGATGCTGCTTCACTTCAAAGGCACTACCTGAAATAAGCACCTTTTATTGCAGAGTATTTCTTTCAGCATTTGCATAACATGAAAAACAAACCCTAAAAATATCAAGAGCCTACGAGAATGTACTCGAGTACTTTTAAGTCACGCATTTTCCAGGAATTTTGAGAAACAACGTATCCTTTTACCAAAGTGATCATGTAGGATAAAACCTGAACAAGATTTCCTCCTTCCCACCTCCTCTTCCTGTTTAGCAACAACGCAGATGCTGGAAGACAGCATCTGCTATTGCATTCATTCCACAGCGAGTTGCAAGATTAAGAAGTAACACCTTAATTTAACATTTTCAAACTCTAAACAACATCTTATTCATAACTGAACAAAGAGAGCAAACTCAGAGAGGCACTTAGGATGTGAGAGACAACTCACAACTCCACTGTTGTGAATAAACCCATTCATGTGCCTAGAACAAGACAGGGCTCACCTATCTTCCTGAATTAGTATCTTTTGTAATTAAGCTCAGAACCTTGGGTACCCAGAAGGAAAAAGTAAAGACTATCTGTCTACCAGTACACACAGTTTTTTCAAATGAAATTAATATTCATAGCAGATGCTACTGTCTTTTTAGAAAAGAAAAGAGCAGAGGAAAAGAGATAAAAGGTTTGCTGACTGCCAGTGGCACTACGACATGCCAAGTGAAACAGCAGTCTCAGCACAACAGGTATGTAAGAAATAAAAAAAAAATCAGTCCATTAACTCATTTTATAAGGTTAGAAATTCTACATCTTTTCCATGACAGCAACATCTTTCAAGTACATGGATTTTAAGTAGAGAAGAACATGTGAAAACCATCTGACATCGTTATTAATTCATGATCTATTCATCACCCTTGTGTGCACATGTGCTAAGTCTGCTCAATACATGTGCCTTTTGGAACGGTTATATATTTATCTCTAAGCTTTTTTTTTATCCTTAAAGTGTGGTTTTGAATTGAACATCCCAAATTAAATTAATCAAATCAACGAAAGATGAGCTGTGCTGTGAAGCCACAGTGTTGCACAAATTATTCTAAAACAAGAGTGTAGCTAGAGATTATTTATTATTATTTACTATGAGGCAATGAGAAGTGTTGGCTTGTAAAACTTTAAATTTGACATTATAATACAGGAAGACTGACACACATATCTGACTTTGCCAAAAAGATTATCAGACTTTGCTGTATGTTTGGAGAATTCTACACTACAGGCCCCTAGGAATGGGAAAGTTTTCATCTATTTTATTACACCCAGGAATTCACATCCATGGCAGCGATTAAGCCCCTACTCAAAGAGAACTTCAAAGAAATCTGATTATACACTGTTGAAATGGAGACACAACCCTCAAGCCTGTAATGGAACAGCACAAATCAGAGAAGTTACATTGCCAAGCTGACAGTGCCCCTTTCCTGCTTCCCAAACAAGACAGGAATATCTGTCTGGCTCATGGACATTTGACACTAATTCCCAGAGCTCCACCACAATGAATCCAGTATAAACTGCTCTCCAGCTCTAGAGGAGCATTCGACACGAGTGGCTGTGCATCACTGGTAAGGTAGCTTCATCCCCTGCTTCTGGACATGCTTTCCTGTGCACAAGGTTCTTACCTGTTCCCATTCTTTCCAGAGGATTTTGGCGGAGAAGCTTAGAAATGAGGTCCTGGGCATCTGGTGGCAGTGCATCATCTCCTTCTGGCCAGGCAATTTCATCTGGGGGCAAAAAGAGACTTGACATTTTCTACCAGCTTCCCAACTAATTTGAATAACCATTCACACTCCTATACCTCAAAGTGCAACGTTGAGAACTGCCCCAGAAGCATAAATACTTTGAATTCAGCAGCTTAATATAATTCAAGCATTGACATTTTCCAAAATGCATAAAATTCAGCATCAGCTAAAGCTGCTGTCAATCTAAGCAGTGCTTGTGGAGACAAAAAAAAGCTTTAAGGACTCTATTAATAAAGTATGAAATGGGACTTCCAAGACAATCCATAAACAAAGACAGAGACAATACTGTGGCTGTATCTCCTGCCTGCACATTCCACAGCCATTATACTTGGAACAGAGAGAACAATTCACAGGTAACGATTTCATGCATCATATTTAGTGCTTTGCTGAAATTTGCTTTTTACAAAGGACATTTGCCAAGTGTGTTAAAAATTTACTGCTTCAGAAAGCATTCCCAATAGGAAATTATTTCACTGGCATATTCACTGAGTGAACACAAAGCAATTGTCCAACTCCAAGCATGAGACAGGTTTAAAAAGCCACAAGACGTGAAGGTACTGAGTACAACAGCTTCAATGTGTTGTACTCAGAATCTCCTTTCATTTCATTTATACAAAATTACTAATTGACTGGCATTTGGACCTATGAAAACAATAACCAAAATCGGCCTGAATTAGACGAATTGGCAGCTGCTTCTTTCATATTCGCCATCATTTAAGTTAAAAGACAGAACAGAAAAATCCCCAAATATTTTTCCTCAATCCCACAAGGATTTGTATGACTCCCACACCGTGACAGAACTATTTAGGAAGAGGTTAAGCAACACAACAACCATCCCTAGCTGAAATCAGATGGAAGCTGCTTTGACACAGAAAGTTAGAAACACTAAAATTAAACCCCATTATTTTATACCTAGTCCTTCCTGATTAAACTGTGGATCCTCACTATTTTCAAAGCACATTTTGAAACCCCTTCAGAGCCAGAGCAGAAACTTACCACTGATCACTTGTCCAAACAGCTCTTCAGGTGTGTCCCCAAAGAAAGGCACGCAGCCGACCAGGAACTCGTACAGGATAACTCCCATGGCCCACCAATCCACAGGCTTCCCATAGCCCTGGCGCAGGATCACTTCTGGTGCAATGTACTCTGGAGTCCCACAGACCTCAAGAGAAACATGCAAGAAAGCTTTAAATCCACAAATTGCCAAATTCGTGTCAAAGCTTGTTTTGTCTTTTTTTGGTTTTTTTTTTTTTCCTTTCCCCCCTCAGAGCTTTACAAGGAAGTTATTAATGTTTTGCCACTGACCACTTCATGCAGTGAATTACTTCCATGGAGCAAGAGTCTATATTTGAAGAACACATTACCTGCACAGAAATAACATCACATGAAATTAAATGTTCCTAGTGTGGACATGCCAGCTAAGTAGTTCTTTGGTGCATGCAGAGGAAAGCATATGGGAAAAATGCATATTCTGTGTGTTTAGGTCTGACAGCTTGATGGATGTCTGCTGGCACAGCTACAGCTATCAGGAACTGAGTTTTGACAAACCTCTCACATCTCTGTGCTAACAGAATTTAGTTTCACAGATGCAGAATTAGCAGCACAGCATGATTACACACTTCAGCCTTAATCTTGGGAGGTACAGCTGGCATGGACAATGGCTAAGGAAATTACCTTGGAAGATCTAAGTTGCCTGGGGCTTAGAAGCAGCAACAACAATAACAAAATAGTAGTAAAAATATAACACTGTAAAGTGCAAGAATATGATCTAATGACTCAGGAGAGTCCTGCTAGAAAAAGCATCCTTACTCAGAAGCAAAGGAAGACAACACCACAGGATGATTAAGAATCAACACTTGGCACAACTAAAAATTCAGCTGAGATTCTAGGTATTTTCAGAAGAGAGAGGCAGTTTTTAATCCCATTATACTGGTGGGCCTGCATCCATAACAGTTCCTTCAACTATGCCCAGAGAATATCAACTCAAACAGAAAGAGTTACATGGAAGAGCTATTCATTCATCAAAGGAAAATCTGTCTTGTTAGCTAGAAGAACTTAGCTGGTTAAGCCTAGCAAAATGAAGGCTAAGGAGAAAAACGACCCCTAATAAATATCATGGGGATAAAAATCAATGTTTAAGCCGTTAGACAAAATTACAAGAAACATACAGAAACTTGCCATGAACTTTCTAAGCACCAGAAGGGGGAGATCGTGGAACAACCTTCCAGCAAAATCCGTGTTACATCCCTACACCAACTTCTGTTTACACCTGCACTGCTGCCTGGGCCACCCTCTCAGCATCCTAAACTAAGAGCAGAAGTGCACGGCTCCAAAACGAGAAGCTGAAATAACAAACAATGTCAATTTATGTACAAACATGAGAACAGACTTGTATCTTTTTCTCTCATTTTACAGTGCACAGCACAGTATTAAGGCAGAGAAGGAGTGCTACGAACTCTGATTCTATCCCAAGACAGAATCATGAATCTGATCCCACATCAACAGATAAAATTTTTCAGCTTACCTGCTTGTCCAGGAATTCCCTGGTATCCTTCTCAATGTGGCCCTCATAAAGATTAGTTGTAAGACTCATCAGCCCAATTTTGGACAGTCCAAAGTCTGTTAGTTTAATATGACCCATTGAAGTTATCAGGAGACTAAAAGAAAGAGAAGTAAAATAATGCAACATTCATTTAATTGTTTCCCAAAAGCAATCTAGAACAAAAAGAACACAAGATAATGCTAAGGAAGATCTCAGTGTTACACCCCCATTAAACATCTGGAAAAGCCTCCTGTGCAACCAAGTATCACAGAGCAGACAAGGCAACTAGGAATGAGACTGTTTTCTGCCATAATTTCATCAGTGCAGCAACAGCTTTGAGGTAATACCTGAAGACATTCTTCCCACCCTTTCTCAGTGCCTATCTGCTCCTACATCAGTAGCAAGAGACTCCATAAAACCTCCTACATGTCAGATGCTGCTGAAGACCAATGCTGCCTCCAGTCCCCATGTCCTGTTGCCTACAGAGAAAGCCCCTGAAGGACTGGCTCTGTCCCTCCAGTTCCAGGGGAGGGGCCAAAGACTTACTTATCAGGTTTTAGGTCACGGTGAACAATCCCATAATTGTGTAGGTACTCCAGCGCCAGAACAGTCTCAGCAAAATACATCCTCGCCATATCAACGGGTAGGGCACCAATGTTCTTGAGAAGTGTAGCACAATCGCCTCCTAGAAAGAAAACATTTGCACATAGAGCACGTTGAAATGGCAAACAGCAGTAAGAAAGAACAGCTATGGGTCTGCAACACAAGATTAGGCTAAGTTTTCTAAAGGCTGTCTCTCACAACCCTGTTAGGAGGAATTCTGAAGATCTCTCTATAGTCTGTCTTGAACTTAAAACACATATTAAAATCCTAGGGAAATCGAGATCCATTTATGTTGGGCAGGCTTGGACAGGAATTGTACAGATGCCATTTGCAAACTGAAGGAAGCCTTGAAGAAAGTAAGGCTGTGGACTTACTTCTGATTCAAGCTTCCTAAGGAACACTGGCCGCACATGTCATTCGACCTTCATTTCTACTTGCAAAGAGGAATTAATATTAAAATTTCCTATTGTCAATACATCTGATTTCATTCCACTAATTTATCTGAAAGAGCACTGATACAATAACTATAATCTTATTTCTCAAACATTCAGTCAAGCAAGCCAGGCATAAGAAATTAATCCTATCCACCAGTGGATATTGCTTATAATGAGATACACTGATAAAGTAAAATCAAATTATATTTCAAAGAATAAGCAAACCAAACAACCAAAATAAACCAACCCCAGCATAAAATAGTACTTTATTTTTAAAAAGGCTGCTAAAGAACAAAAAGTATGTTTCTTAAGTCTTTTTCTAACTGCAATGTCAAACAAATGTGCTACGGATCCAGCCACAACATCCCACAGGAGAGAGGGAGGGTTTCCTTTCCAATGAAGACTGGAAAGTTAATGCTGACTCCTGACCTCAGCAGTGAGGCTCAGCTCCACTGCAAACCTGTTGTATCAGTCACGGGGATGTGTGACTGTGTGTCCCCCACATCCACCCAACTCCATCCCTTTGGAGGTGTGGATAATGGCAGCCGTACCTTCCACATACTCCATAACCATGCACAGGTGCCGCTTGGTCTCGAAGGAGCAGAACATGCTGACCACGAAGGGGTTCTCGGCAAACGTCAGGATATCTCTCTCCACAAAGGCCTGCTGGATCTGGTTTCTCAGGATCAGGTTCTGCTTGTTGATCTTCTTCATGGCAAAACGCTGGCGGGTGGTCTTGTGCCGCACCAAATACACCGCTCTGCAAAAGCACACACCAAGAGGAAAAGGTCCGTTTTCAGCTCAAACTGGTTTGCTGTGGCTTTCAGTTTGGAGCTCTTTGTGGTTTTGTTGTTTTGTTGGGGGGTTTTTTAAACAGTGATTGTAACTGTTATGAATGGGTCTTGACAGATTTATCCATGACTCCATAAAATCCCATTTCAGTGGCAAGCTTCCCTAGAAAAGAAGGAACCCCATGATGCTTCCCTCCCAAAGGTACTCTGGTTTCTTGAATAAAGCAGCATTTTTGCTGATGTGACAAACAAGGAGGTATTTCAAACACAAATACCACAAACTTCCATAAGCACCATTGCAGACCAGCACGTATTTTTCAACACTACAGTCACCACTTTGCTTAAAAAATTGTCCAAAATCCACGGAATCAGCACGAGTTCTTTCCAAGCTCCGTAAAATTAATTTGACGCAGCACTGTCACCAGGGATTTCCTTCAGTAAAGTATCTCTTACACTTCTATCATTTGCAGATCATTAGATTCCTGCACATTAATAATACAGTTTGCAAATAAAATTTTCATCCAGTCTGCCTGCCTTATTGAATCAGTGCTTGTTTCCCTTTCTCTGGAGTACATTACACTTAACATGGCATTGTGTCTCACCAGCCACTGACTATAAAATAAACCCAGGATTAAGACATGTGACTAACAGCAAAACTACCTCTTCTCTCCCCCCTTTTTACAAAGTTACATGGGGCTTGTGCAGAAATATGACTGAAGAGATTTAAAATCTTTTTGTCTAATAATATGATTCTTCAACATGCTCCATTGTGTCTTCACTCACTAAAAACCATGTTTGCACTTTTTCCACATATAATTTTTAAAAAGTGAGTTGTTGTTAACTAAGCACCCACTTCCACAAAACACTCAAGCACGTGCTCAGGTTTTGCTGTTACGACCTACTGAGTATCACTGCTTTTCAGTAACAGCCTAATGACCACTGGTAAGGATTTATGAACTGCAAAGAGTCAGGAACTGCCTTTTAAAATTCTGGATAGGTTTGTATGTGCGATTAAAATTGTAACCGACTGAATTCATACTTGATTCTTCAATGGATAATAAAATCTAATAGCCTTTCTCGTGTATTACTCCTCACAGAGGATTTACCCCAGTGTAATTCTAGCACTTCTTTTAGCATTTCAAGGGCTCACAAACAGCCACATATGTTATATATACAATCTGAACACATGAAAGAAATGGCATCTCCCAGAAGAATGCAGAAGACACGAGAGTGGAACCTCTGTAAGACCTGAGCAAAATTACTTTATGCCTTGGACCTAACAAAACCCAGACATTTGCCAAACTTTGCTACAGCCCTTTGCTGGGTAGGACAAGAATAGCATTTTCTTGTAATTCAAAGTTTTAAAGTCTTACCCATAAGCACCATTACTGATCAGTTTAATAGTTTCAAACTCTTCTTCAGATGGGGTTTTCTTTGACTGGACAGAGGCCCCACGGCTCTGGGGAAAGACAACACAAAAATGAAAATCAGGAGCAGGACTGATTTAATTCTATTTGGGGGTTTTTTTTGTCCTTTTCTTCTTTAAGCGCCCATTAACTCAAACTCAATCCATTTCTAAATTTCTGGAACCCTCAGCTTTAGGGCTTGTATCCTATTGTCTGTATCCTTAGGGTGTTTGCAGATTCCCTCCACAATTATTAGCACAGAAAGTCAGTGGACTGTAAGACTCAGGCCTTTCCTTAATATTACATTTTTAAAAAAACAATAAAATAAGGATCTTTGAAACCTAGCCAGTTACATAATTAAATTTTTCCAGTGGTTTTACTAAAGTCAACTCTTTTCAATACCCATCACATTTTACAAATATAGATATAAAGAATTCCTCCACATGATTTTCATTTGTAACTCTAAAAATAAAAAAATAAAAAAAATCAACAAAACTTGGTAATAATGCCTATTTGCATCTTTTAAGCATTTTACCACCACTGTATAAAGATTTTCACATTTTTATGAGCATGTACTCTAGTTTTAATATGAGCTTTTAAATGTCAGCACTTTTTTTTTTTAAATTACGATTACTCTGCATTATAATTAATTCTTTACTGTAGACTACTTCTTTTGAGAGAAAAAAAAGTGCTAGACAGAGTGAGTGTATTACTGCTTTACCTCGACTGAATCATCTGTCTCGGGAGTGTCTGGGCTGTCATAGCTATTCAACTGGGCCATTTCTGAAAAGAAAGAGGAAAGATTACTTCTAATGATCTCAATCAAACACTATTCTCTTTGTTTATACAAGAAAAACAGGATTTTAAGAGGTGCTTGTAGATGATGAAGGACATTTTCTCCCTCTGTAAAAAGTCACCCCAATTATACAGTGATAACCTTTAACTTCTTGTAGGCTGCAGGCAGTATTTTATATAACGGCGAATATAATTAATTGTTCTAATTTCAGCCTGACTTACTCTAGATGGTTTCTATAATAAGTAAAAGCAATAAATGCATGTTTGGGGAAAGTACTGTCTAGTTAATATTAAAACCTATTCCACACATACATGTCTGCATGTAGCCTGGTGGCACCTCTGTGCTCCAAAAAGAAAAAGCATCACATTTCAAACAGCTGCCCTCCATGTGACGTGGCTGATTCTGCAAATCAGAAGTAGCAGTAGCAAAGTGGGGGAAAGTCACTTAGTTTAGGCTACTCAGCTGTCGCAGGAGATGCTGTAAACTTTGCAAGCCCAAATCCTACCTTAGCTACGAGTCTCTGAACAGACAGCCCTGACATTTCTGGGTGCCCTCCTCACAGAAAGGAAATAAGGCACCTTGACATCTCCACACATTTCTAAAGAAAATTTGACTTTAGTAAGGGGAATTAGCAATGGAAAGGTTCTCTCCCATGACAGGGATCAAAGGAAATTTCCCTTTAATGTCAGATTTCAACAAATGCTATTAAATTGCATTTAGCCATCTTTGGTAGAAATTTTCCCGAAGAGCTCTTCACTTGAAGTCAACCTGTCACTGTCATTCCAGTAAACACCAGAGAAGTTAAACTGGTCCTAGCCAGACTACTAATTTATGTTAAAATTATGCTCTCCTGAGATAACAGAAAGTATGGTTCAATGGCTGAAATATTCCGCAGTAACTTCCAGTCTCTGTCACACTTTCTATTGTTGCTGAACAAGCTGTGCATGCTTGGAGAACTTGTCATTTCAGCCAGCAAAGTGCCAGGCAGAAATATTACCTCACTAATTCTACAGTTACAATCTTCTGGGCCAATGTATGTCTATATTAAGTTTACCATATGCAATTCTGGCACCTTGCAGAAAAGCTGTTTCTGTCCTTACATTGCTCTCTTTGGTTTGGCTGCTACACAAGATGTAAAACTTCAATCTCACCTCCAGCTAAAAATTCATACTCATCTTGGTTTCTCAAGGAAAACACAAAACCCACACTTTTCCCAAAGAGAACAATCAAGTGAGATGACAGGCCACTAGCAGGCCAGGCCACTAGCAGGCCAGGCAGATCAGAAAAATAACAGGTAAATTTACTTTTACTGTCCAATGGCCCAGAGAAAACAGTTAAATCATAAAGCCATTTTCTAACATTGTTTCAGCTATAATACAGGGAGACATTATTAACATCATAAGTAAAGAACTGTCACTACTGATGTGCCATCCTTACCCCAGCAACATTCCTTTGAGACATGGGGCTGGAAAGGACAGTCTAGAATTTGACAGCAAACAGGAAAATAAGGAAAAATGGCCTAGAAATTAAAGCAATAAAATAAAAACATCCTTCAGCTATGTAGTGACCAGGAGATCTGACTATCCTTTCAACAGTTTGGAAAGTACATAACAAGAATTCTCACCCTCCAGGGGATCCCTGGTGAGTCCCAGCTGGCTGATAATATAACGAGGAATGTCGCATTTAATTCCTTGCCCTTCCTTGGCATGGCCTTCTGCAGCTTCCAACAAATGGTAGAACTCTTCAGGATCAAACTCCTACAGCAAAGCAGTGAGAGACACAGAGAGGGGTAAATGATGCAGCTTTACAATTATGAAAGGTTTCTCCCCCATGGAGGGGAATCCTCAGAAACATCCAAAGCTAATTCTGGGCTCAGCAGTGATGCAAAACATTTCCAGTTACAACAAGTAAGTCAATGCTTCCCACTCTGCTCTGCAAAACCAACGGACAGTTACATCCCACGGGGTGTCCATGGGCTTAGATCTGCAAATCAAAACAGGACAAGGACGTTTTACAAAACAAACCCAAACTTTCAAAACGTCTTGTTAACCTAAGTGTCAAGTGTGGACACACCTCCCAGTTCTGTCACACTGAAAAGTGCCAGGGAAAGGTCTGTGATGAGAACTGAGGCACCACCTTCTGCACCTCCATCTGACAGGTGAGCTAACCCAATACAAGCCTTTCCTGCTGTCAGATGTCACTTCTGATCACACCACACACCCACCCAATCCTGTCACTGCCCTAACCTGAGCAGTTGCTAATAAAATTATTAATAAAACAATTTTCTGCATAAGAAGTACTGCTGCCCTATTTCTTGTACTATGCAGTACAGGATCACTTTAGCAACTCAGTCTTGGTGCATGTGATCTCTCAGGCCAGAAAATTTTACAGAAGGTGTGATCTCTTGCACTGGACTAACAGATACAGTAGGAAATAAAAGACAAGCTTTGGGCAGCAGGAGCACTGCTTAGAAACAAGTTCACCAGTTAACTTTAGCTCTCCCCCCTACAAACCTCATCATTCACCAGCAATGGGCAGCTTCGCCAACACTCTTCAAAAATGTTCCAGTGAAATGGGAGGGTGAAAGGGGAAGAGTTTCAGCACACAGCTGAGCATGCACAGAGAACAGTGAGGGCAGCAGTAAAGAACTGGTGTGTGGTCAGCAACATAAGAGAAAAAAAGCACAGAACTGCAAACAAGAAAAGGAAATTAGAGCTTGTGATGATGTGAAGAGACATGAACAGAGAACAGATGCAGTTTTCCATGATTGCTCCAAGCAATGCTGCTTGGATAGATGTTGTCACCAAAGACAGCAACAATGAAAGAAACAAAGTTCCTTCCCAACTCCTCTGGAAAAGGATTAATCAATGGTCTCAGAACTGGCAGAGAGCAGGAGCCAGACCAGAGAGGATCACAGAGAGAGATGGTCACCAGAATGCAGTGAAAGGGACAGTGGAGTCAAGGAAGGACTTCTCAAGGTACGACTGCAGGTCATTTATT
Source organism: Dicrurus megarhynchus (assembly GCA_013399195.1). NCBI lineage: Eukaryota > Metazoa > Chordata > Aves > Passeriformes > Dicruridae > Dicrurus > Dicrurus megarhynchus. The sequence goes on along the minus strand of VXAD01003674.1, from coordinate 1,236,378 downwards.
GGTGAGTAAAGGACAGAAGAAAAAAACCAACTTGGTGACAAAAAAACCCAAACATACAAAACATTAAGGAACTATATAAATTCCAGTTCTGACTTCTTTATAGCAGATTTAATCATTTGAATACAGAGGAATAAATCCTGCTAAGGGGAGGTAGGTGCCATGGAAAAATAAACTGGAAAAAAGAAAATTAGATCCTTTTTCCCTAGATAGTTTCAGAGCTGCACAAACCACATTATTATTTTCTTGGAGCCCCAGAGATTCATTCTGTCAATAAACATTTCACAGTCCAACAGGTAATACAAAGACTGAAGCCAAATAGCTGAAGTTTAGAATACTTAAATGCCTTCATCTGCATTAAAACAATCACAACCATCACAAGAACTGTCTATAAGGTCACTTATTTCATTTACAAGGAAGAAAGAAGAATGAGCTGTGTTACTAAAATTAACCTTAATATTAAATAGTAGAAAAGCTGTTTATAAATTCACATATAATTAAAGCTAAAGGTTGAATTACAAAAAAGTATGTTAAAAATAAAAATTAAAATTAGTACTCAAAAGTATTTAAATAGTTGACTGTCCATTACTATACTCCCTGTTTCATGGGACGAAAGGAACACTAATATTTAATTCTTCATGTCACCAGATTAAAATATATATTTGGGAAAAAAAATTGCCAGAAAGGCAAAGCAGGTTGAAAAAAACAGGGAAGACTAACACACAGATCCAGATATTATTCCTATCCTCTGGAGTCTGGCCACTTCATTGTCAAGGTTGTCACTACATGCTTTGGAATTCATTACTCAAATCTCAATGACTTCGCTGCTTCCACCTGCTCCTACTCACTTTGCAGAACATCAGGTGGAGAAGACATGGAAGAACCTGGAGACCTCTTGATTTGCAACTAAGAGCTGCCTTGAGTTTGGAACTCTTTGCAGGTATAAACATGGGTGCACAAGGCTTTCTAATATTCCATGTTTTCCTAGGTAACGAGTGTACACAAGCAAAAATGACAAAGGTGAATGCAGCAAATACAAACACAGAATGCAGCAAATACAAACACAGTAAGTTTAAATTTATCTCCTTTTTTCATTGTCTTCACTTCCAAAATAAATTTTAAAGAAGTGCTGGAAGATAAGTGGGAGTCACAAAAACTCATCTAAATCACAAATATGGTTTGAAAGCCAAAGAATTCCCAGTTTGAATGGAGTTGTGCCCAGGATTTTCAGTGCAGTCTGGCAGAGATTTCTTGAATCAGTAAGTGAAGGTATCTGTCTTGCTGGTTGTGCAGCCAACTTCATCACTGACAGGGGCCCTCCTCACACTGTAGGGTTCCCAGCAAAGCAATCCATCTGACAGCCATGCAGGAGGAATAAGGAACCCTCCAAACTCTACTGGTTCTCAGGACTTCTGCAGGTGTTTCCAAAAGCTGGTATCATTGGTAAGATTGGACTACTCTTACCTACTTTGTCAAAGAAAGCTCCACAAAACTCATTCATCTCCTAGTGACTCCAGGGAGAAAAGTCACCCATGGACACACTGCCCACAACATAATCCACGTGTTAACTGTGCTCTTATAGCCAGCCACAGATTCCGAATCCAGCCAGCTTCTCTGATGCCTCCAACACCTGTAGCATCCCTGTCACTTTTATGTCCAAAAGAACCACCACGAGTGTGCTCTGACACACCAGGGCATTTCATCCTGTCATTACAGAAGTTTCCACTGTAGGTTTGTGACACCTCACAGTTTTTCGTGACTCCCCTACATTCTCACTAATTTTTCAACATCCTTTTGAAACACAGTCACTGAATTTAATCCTATAACCAATATCCACCACATAATTGTGTACACCTCTTCCTAGATATATTCATGGTTTATGTTAACCCTTTTGCCATGGCATGACAGTGAGAATACAGGTTTTCAAGCTGCTTCTCCACCATACCAAGAAAATATTTTTGCAGAACTTCTGGACACAGTGGCCTATTTCATTGGGATTGCCTAAACAATTTTCACCATTTCCTAGCATTAATTTAAAAAAAAGCATTATTATTAGCCAAATTAAGTTATAAAAGAGCAGTGGGACTTGCTTTTGCATGTATTCCAATAGCACCAAATACGATTTCAGACCCAGGCTCCCAAAGGTACTTGGATCTCACACTGGTCTATCCCACTGTGGGTTCACAGCTGGAAAACCTGACACCAGGTTTCAACAGCTGCTGGGTCTACAGGAGGGGTTTGAGTCCCAGAGCCCAAACACCATTTATGTCATGGTAGGGAACTTCTTCCTTAGGGACAGCTCTTCCGTGGCACGGCGCTCTGGACACCAGGCACACACCCTAAAGACATTTACAGGCTCCTTACAGTAACTATTAACAACATGAGGAAAACCCAGTGGCACCAAGTAGCATGGAATGATGTCAACAGCTACATCTGGGCCCTCAGCCATAAACTTCATACTGAAATACAATTTAGCTGCTCCTGCAGCTGACAGTCCATTGAAGAACTGCTTCTGTATTAACAAAGCCACTTAGTACTTTTTTTTCTTTTTGTAATATCAATTTATTTTTCATCAATGTTTTAATGAGAATTTAAAGGTTTCTTTGGAAGGCTTTGTGTCCCTTATCTCCTCAAGTGCACAGCACTCTTTAGATCCTGCACAGCCTGTCCCAGGCCCACACTCACCAGGCACTCGAGCAGCCGAGCTGGCCGGGCGATGATAATCATCAGCTTCTTCACAAGCTGGGTAACGAAGGCAACCTCGGAGCTCTCGGATCGCTCGTGGGCCTGTGGAGAGCAGAACAGCACATTATGCTCCTAGCACTGAGCTCTGAATTTCAGTTTATCAGATGCTGAACGCAATCACCAGCTCAGTAACTAATTGAGCAGCAAAAGCATGGCTGAGTCAGGGCAGGCTGAGCTCAGCTCGCTCAAGGATGCCAAGGTACAAATGGCTTTTCCATCACAGCTGACCCCTATTATCATGCAAGAGATATTTCAAAGGCTCTATTTGCATTATATCACCTATCAGTTATAATAGACACAATGTGGTTTTAGTTTATTTTTTTAAATGAAAAGAGGAATACTGATTTTTTCAATTTTACCTTCCACACAACACTGACATCTAGGTAATGACTAACAGACACACATATTTCTGAGCTTTACTTTCAGCTAGAATTTGAACTAGAATTTCTCTTCATCATCAAGAAAAACTCAACCTCAGAGCACTTTTTTTTCTGTTTTATCTTTTTTCTGTTCTGTTGAACAACTCCAGCATTGCATTGTATGTTATGTAGGACCAAGCAGATTAGCAAAGAAAAGAGCATACAAAAACTTAATTCAGAGGATTTAGTCCTGTCTGTTACTTTACCAGATTTCAGTATAAATTCAAGTCTTAGTTTCAAGATATTTGTGTGATGGGATGTCTTTTTACAACAGTAAACACACCAAAATAATAATAATTTAAAAAATAAAAAAAAAGGCAACACAACAAAACTCTCCCAAATTACTCTTCTCTTGACGAAGCACACAATGGCTACGTGATGAGTCCTGGAGCAGAAGTGTAATAGTATTTCATTGCAAAGTGATAAAAAAATGGTTCCAATGGCACACAAAAACTCTTAAACAAAGTACAGATGTTTTTCCCCAAGGTCTAAAAATTGTGCTTAGTACAGCCACATATACAGAGTCCGGGACTTAATAAATGAGCTTTTGCTGGCAATGAGCCAGTTACTTAGAGGAATGAAATTTTATCAACAACAGTGAAAGCAGCAATAAACGAAAAGGTTCGTTTAGTGTTGTCCATTAGAACCACCTAAGAAAAAGACATTTATATGTCTGAGAAGTCAAATCACACTGGTGGCCACCTAAAAGAGCAATACAAACACAGGGAGCAGAAGCTCAGAACTAGAAATACACAAGCAGCTTTTTAAATTACATATCTCTGACACTTTACTAAAAAAAATTATTAAAAGGTTCATTATTTCTCATTTTGACACCGGTCAGAATACAAATGTTGATTGTCTCCTTCTGCACTAATTAGCTGGGGCTAGAATTTTAACCTTGAAGAGAATGACGTACCTGCTAATTCATTATCTAAAAACAACATCAGATATCCTTCCTGGCTATAGAGTCTTAAAAAGAAGATTATTTTGGAAATTTTGAAATAAGTTGTAATTTTTTTCCTAATTAAAATTTTTTTAAATTGTAAAATAGAAAATAATCGCAATGAAAATGATAAATATTCACTTTGTGTCCTCTAATGTATTATGCAAACTTAAGAGTTACAATATGAATTGTAGAAGGAAATTAATGCTTTTGTATTTTAAAAGCCATTCCAGATCACCAGGGGTTAGCTGCATTGGAATGAATAGGTTAGCTGCATTGGAATGAATAAATAAAACACCAACAACTTTGTATTATGTGAAATATGAGCCATGCGATTGCAAAGTCCTTTTCTCCCCCCACATAGGTTATATAATGCAAAAAATACAATATAATAGATATAATTCATCATTTGCATCCATTTACACTGTTAAAGAGAACTTAGTCTTTTAAATCAAGTCCTTTTGTTTTCTCCTTTTTTCATCTATGACAATTCAGGCAACATCATTTAAAAATGCAACCAATTTAATCAGGTGTCTGCTTTGAAAACGAAAAGCTAGACCACAACTGCCAAACGATACAGAAAAGCAAAAGGAAAAAGAAAAAAAAAAGGATTTACAAAAACCAAACACAACTTGTAACAGCCACTCAGCCATCATCTCTGCACAGCGCTGCTCTTCCAAGATCCTCAGTGAAACTGCCTCCTCTTCCTTCCTCCTCACACAGGACAGCCCGGACATCCCTAGAGAATTCTTATTTCCAGGGTGTCCCACGCACAGCGCCCGGGAAGGGGAGGGATGCCCAGCCAAGCACCACCTGCTGCTCTCCCATGGGCTGGGCACAGCCGGGCCACCTCAGCAGCGCTTCCCCAGCACCAGGCGCTCGCCTCCGGGCTCTGGTGGCACCTCAGGGCTCCCCTCCCCTCCCAAGGGGAGGAGGGAGAAGCCGGTGGGGTTTGGGCAGAGGCTGATGCCATTCCTGCACACACTGCCGGTGACACGTGCACAGGAGGCAGCCATGGGTAATTTACAAAGCGATTCCCTCCTCTGAAAGACCCATCCGTCACTAACTGTGGCTGCTGGGGCATGAAATTAAAATCACTGTCCTCCCCTGGGCTTCAGCAGGACCAATAACTGCGATATGCAAGTCACAAGGCTGTAATTGAGCTAATATACTGATGGAAACCAAAACAATAGACCTGCAAAGCCAAGGACTGATAAATTTACACTCAGGTTCCTACTAAGAAAGCAACTCCAATCAGAATATCCATTTGCCAGTGTGCAGCATCAGTCAGTGCTGTACAACACTCATACCCTCCCCTGCTCCTTTTGTTCCATGCACAGGAACACCTGTAATCCTTCACCCTCCTGCCCAACTGGCTACACCCAGGCAATGGTCATCAGACTTCTTTTGGCTACTTCTACCTTATTGACTCAGCCAAGTAATAACTGACTACAACCTTTTGTTCCTCAGTAACCTGAGGTTCTAACCCATGATAACAGGTAAAGAACCAAATGTCACAGGTTCTTTTTTATATCAGTGCTTTATCTTATTTTTTAGTATTTTTACTTTGATGTGAAGTGTAACATTCAAGTTCATGCTTTCCAAAATGAAGAAAATCTCTTAAATTCATTTTTACTTCATGATTATTTCAATGATGCAATAAATTCTTCTGGCTAAAAGACAGTATTTCATGCTCCAAACAAGGGAAAAGATCTCATTTGCCATAGCTAATGAGATTTGTTGGCATCTTATTACAAAAGCTGGAATCTAAAAATCTTCCAAGAGCTTTCTGGTTTGGTGCATTTAAACAGCTCATTATTTGCATACCCAAACAGTCTGTTTTACATTTTTACTTAAACTACAATATATTAAATCAAGTTTCCTTTTTATGGTTTGAAGTGCTGTGCAAGTTTAGTTTGTTACCAGGTATCTGAATCGACACCTTAAAAAAGAAATTTCAGGAGAATCCATTCTTTCACACTAAAATTATAAGAAAATCTGTGGATATTTCTGCCACTTGCTGGCCTCATTAATCACCAATACAGCATCTTTACAGTCTTTCAATGTTATAAAAATATACTATGAAACTCCATAGCCTACCACACAGACCATACAACTGCCTAAGTCAAACAGCTACTTGAATTAGCTTCTAATTGGTATTAATTATGTACTTATTATTTATGATACTTTACAACCTTAAGCAAAGGTTAAGATCCTGCCATCAAACTTGGAATAGTCTAAACTTGACTCCAAAATGTCCTGCATTTCAGGTGAGTCCTATATATATTGACTAAAATGGCCCAACTATTTCCTTGCAGAATGCAGTCTGAAGGACAAAGCACAGACTAGGCAAGCAGAGGAAACAAGTAGCTTTTAAATTTTAAAATCTAAAAGATAAGCTAAGGAACAGAAAAAGCCATAGGACAGGAAAAAAAAAAAAACAAATGAGAAAAATGTGGAATGAAGCCTTTGGCTTTCCTCTGATGTTTTTAATATCTTTGTTCTGTTCCTTCATGGTCTGTTCTGCCTCCCTTGCTTCTCTCAACTTTCCTTTTAATCACCTCTAGCCCACCTTACTTCCCAGAGTAAATAAATCAAACTGAAGAGCTGACCCTTCTCTCGCCCCGGCTCTGCAGAAGTTGTTAAGGAGGAAGAGGGCAAAGAAAGCCCCGAATGTCAATTCCTGAACAAGCTCAGAGATGACCACTGTACCTCCTCTAATAACATTTTAATGTCACCTTTCCCAGTATTTCAGAGCAGCAGGATAATGCCTGTAGGATCAAGGGTAAAGGGACATTTAAGAAGAGTATTTTGAGGATTTGTTCTGAGGGAAAGGGGAGAAAAGGAAAAAGCTGATTTATCTGACCCACACCTCCTCTGAGACCCTGATTAACCTCTTCAGGCCAGAAGACAGGACTGAAAATGCAGACTGGAAGTGGCCAGCCCTAATTTATGGCTCTCTTAGTTCCTTATGGTGTAAGAAATCACTGTCCTCACACAGAGGAGGAAAGTCAGGGAGAGGGAGAATTTCAGGCTCCAAGAATCTGCTACCAGCAGCAGTAAAATACAGCATAGTCCCCCTGTGCCCCTGAAATGTAAGGGATTTTGCTGAGCATACAAAAGCACTTTTAATGAAACCTTTCCAACTTCCAAACCATCACCCAAAGAGGCCTGATCCCTTATTTCACAGCTGATGTGTGCCAACACCCTGCTTCCAGGCTCTGGAGACACAAGGGGGATCCACAAGTGGTAACTGATATCCTATAGGCAGACAACTATATAGCCCCTCAAAAGTCATTCCCTACCTCTCTTGGTCTGTCAAAGTTATATTCCCCATCCAAGCAGAACACCACAAATCCAAACATGAGTCACTCTTCTCTCAAGCATAACAAATACCAGAAAAATTACAGCCATACTTATATAAATGGGGTAGCCAAAAAATTTAGCTGACACAAGGGAAGTTCCTGCAGCTTTCACAAAGCTTTTTAATACAACAATTGTACATTAACATATTATTTTTATTCATCTCCCTTTTTCTACTGTCCGGAAAGAGTGGCAAAGGGGCACAAGCTAGTGCCATTCATAGCCAGTGGGTTGGGAGACTGATCAATAAAAATAAAATAAAATTAAAACCAGAACAGAAAACACAGTATTTCAGATGTTCTGTTTCCAGGTGCCTCTGTGACATTTGCTATCTGAGACTGCAATCTTTATAAAACCTGTTTTTTCAGCTTGCTGTATCATTAAATCAAAGCAGAGGACTAGGAAGATATTCCTAAGCAGAGGTCTGGACCCAGCAACTGGCAACAGCACTGACTCTTCACAACAGAGCATAAATTCTAAGAGATGTTTGAAATTTAGCACTGTTTTCATTTTAAAGGGAAAGAGCGATTTTTAATGAGCAGCTGAAGCATACTCAGCATGCACTAAAATTGTGCCCCCTTGTGTATTTTCATATGCTTTGAATGCCACAAAACACATCTAAGTACTACGAACACACAACTGAATTAAGTTCAGCTCAAGAAAAATTTACAGCAACACTAGTAACTATGGTGTTTTCACTCCTTGAAGGCACTATTGTAATTAATTAAGTCATTCAGAGTCCTGAAGTTCATGAAAAAAGATTTCAGTAATTTCATTCATCTGAATAAACCCAATTTTCATAAATGATAAAGACTGCCTTTGACTTACTCATATTCACATTCAATTTTTGTACAAAGGAAGTTCACAGGTGAAGTGATTTACTCAAATCCACCCACAGCAGATCAACAGCAGACTGGAACATCTCAGATCTCCTGACACCCCCCACCTGCTGCCCCTCCCCTAGAATCCACACTGTCTCTCCTAAAATCAAAGCTCTGGCTTATTGGTTAAAGTTTCAACCAAAAGAATATATTCTACTTTTCAGAGGGCACTTACATCCTGGAGAAGTTTCTCTAAGTTTTCCTGCAGCTCATAAAAGTACCGAGAAGTAATAAGACCTTCACGTGATTTATCTAGGCAATCTCTGGCCAGTTCAATAACTTGATGATGAATGAAACTTAGGACCCCATCCGCTAATTGCAGCACGTTCTCTGGAGCATTGGAGGCAATAAACTCAGCCAGCCGTTCTTCCATCTGTGCCGTGGCCTAAAAGTGCAGAATAAAGAGAAATTACTCCTAAATTTTACTAACACAGACCTTAAAGCATAAACAAGTCGGGTCCTAAAGTAACATTTGCAATTCCAAATTGCATGAGGCTTAAAAGATATTCCAAAATACAGTAGCACTTTCTGACAATAAAGATAGTATATCAGAGGCAAAACTTATGTTCACATCAGCAAACAACAGAAATTAATCAAAACACGCTTTCTGAAAATGTAAATGACCATAAAAATATCTCGGTCCTGAGGCTGTATTCCTCCCTGGGTCTCCAGAGTAAGGATGTAAGATGTGAGGCAGTTTTCAGAACTTTTAGACAAGACTGTGGAAGCTGAAAATCATTGCCCCAAGCAATAAACACACAGCATTTCTATCACTATAAGCCCTGATATCCTGTCTCCAGAGAAACATCTATTTTTGCTGGTGGTGAAACAGGAAGGAATGGCCATATTGACAGCTGTGGGATATGCCACCTTCTACACTCATTTCAATGAGATGTTAACTTTTAACTTGCTTCCACAGGTTTCAATACTCAGCTTTTTAAAAAGCCAAAGCATGGCCCTTCTTCTCACTCTTGTGAGAATTTCTCATGCCAGTAGAAGACATCAGAAATTTAGCAAATATGAAATACATAAAAAAAAAATTCAGCCTTTTCCATCCTAATCTCTAAGTATACTAAATCTATTTCTTCAACTGCAGAATTAACATATGAAGATGAGGAGGCAGCTTCAAACTCTCAGCAAACTGCACTGCTTGGAAATGAGACGTAAGAGCTGGGCTCCTTCTCCAACAAGCACTACAAATTAATTCTGAGCTTGGACACAAATTCATTGAATGTATTATTCAAAAAGTGATTCTTTACCTTTGGAAACCTTTCTTTGTACACATGATTCATCATTATTATTTCACTGTCAAAGGAAACCGGAGAGCGACCAGGGCTAGAGGAGAAAAGAAATTATGTTATTATTTATACATATCACACCAAAAGTTTTCAAAACCCAGTGCTGATCATAATGCTGCCACACTGACTGTAGCCCTTCCAAAGCTCTGAGTTCACTTCAGTAATGTGCAGATGCTGAACTTCAGAGGAGATCCTGGCAAGCAATGGCAGTCTGCAGTCACCTGGAGACTGCTGACATCCCTGTCCCCACACGGGCTCTGGCAGAAACCCCCCCTATTTCCACTGCATGCCAACCCTAACACAGAAGCTTGTAAAACACCAGTGCATTTCCTGCAGACACATTTGCTATTCCCCTCATTCTGTGACTGCCCTCCATGGCAGTGGGAGCAACGCTGCTCCAAAAGAAATCACAGTGAGCTCTGGAGTCTCCAGTGCCAGAAGGGAGCAGAGCAAGAGGAAGTAAGGAAGTGGAGACGATTTGTTTTCCTTTGTCTGAAGGATACTGCTCTAAAGGAAGGATGCATGAGCACTGTTATTCAGCTAAATCTTACATACAAATACCACAGGCAACAGGGACAGAGTACTTTTATGAAAGCTGCACTCCCTTGATGCACGTTACAACACGGATCCATACGCATCTATACGCACATTAGCAAGAAACTTCAAGGCACGCCAAAAAAAGAGGACACTAAATCTTGACAAGCTGCATTTCTATTACTGTTTGGGTGGGTTTTTTTAAAGAACGATTGCATCTCGTTTCATCACATCTGATGGTATGCAGGGCTCTGACTCACTCTGCCACCGAGGACAGCCAGATGAGGTAATGCAGATAATCCCCAGCTACAGATCGCCTGCAGCAGCTCATTTCTCCAGTTACCTTCTTTCAACGTTCAAGACAAGCAAGGGCTTCAATTATTTGGCATCTTACACCATCATTGTCTTTATGATTTTAAGAGTATTAAATACTGCTAAAAATACTCTATGTCAAAAGATACAATTTTTATCTTGAATGAGTTCAAACATTTCAAACTTCCTTGTGAAGGATGAAATGAATCTCCCTAAATGGAATAAATGCATTTTAAACTTGGAATGCAATACAGTTACTACCTTGCCGCTAACCTACTTAGAGGAAAAACACTATTTTGGTAACATACATTAATAATTCAAAGAAAATTTAACTCATTGGCTCACCGACTGTAGCAGTACCAAATTCCTTTCATGCCTTGTACTGAAATTCCATTAATTACATCATGTCTTGCTTTTATGACTGTTTATCCCTTAGCTTGAGAAAATGCACTTCAGATTAAATCTGTCACTGAATCCTTATGTTGAAGGAGAAGAAAACTGATTTGGATGTTATGAATAGGAAGTAAAAAGACATTTTCATCAACTTCCCTTAGCTTGGTAGATAGCTATTTTTAATCAAGGAGAATTTTCTTTAAAAAGAAACTTACATTTATATTCATAAGTAATGTATGACAGACATAATTAAACAGAAGGGTAAGAACCTTTAAATTGCAGAATTATAAGCATATTCCCCTGCACATCTAGCCTGCTATCCTTATCCTTTTTTCTCTAAGACCAAACATGCTGACACAAACACGACACTTGTTTACTGGTACTTCATATGGAGCTGAAGGACTTGGTGAACACAGTTATTGAGGAATTCATTTTTCTCTAATGTAATTTTTCTCTGTGTGATCTAAGTGAGGTATAAATTACAAGCACATATAAACCCTTTGATACTTACACAGAAATACTGAGGCACACACATGCTTCATTTTAACACTAAAATTTGTGCATGCTTAAGTATTTGCTGTCTTAGGGCTGAAGTAAAACATGAGGGATTTTGCCTTTTGCTTTCAAGGCACTTTATTCATATGGATACAGGAAATTGAGAGCTATGCAGAAATCAGGCTCCTTGAGCTGTCCTGCCAGCAGATGTAGCATTTCCTTAGGGAAAACCATGATGATAGGAGAATTTATTGGGTTTGCTTTTGTTTTTTAAGAAACAATTTCTGTGCAGAGCAATTGGCAAGAAAGTGAACATTTAAAAACCCTCAGCTTCCTTCGGCATTTGCAGTTTTGTCTCTCACCTTTGGAAGCTGATCAATGCCACTTTTTACCAATTAAAACAACAAGAGTACCCAAAACACTCTGGATAAAACCTCGGATCAAGGGTCACATTGTCATCCAAAATAAAATTTGCTCAATATACCAGGTCAAATTACATGTCTGGCTGACTATAGCAAGACTGCAACATAATATACTGCACCGTAATTTTTAATGTTGATCCTTAGATAGGGAAACTAAGGAACTAATTAGCTGGATACCTGAGTAACTAACCAAAGGCTGCCTGCCAAGCACTGCTGGGTACTTCACAGCACCTCTGGGACACAACCAGGTGAAAAAGAAACATGGACTGAATGCCACCAAGGGAGAACATAAGGAAATTTAGAAAAAAGATAAAAGGAGTTTAATACATTTTACTGGCATGACATCTTTTCAAATGCAAAAGCTTCACACATCTATCCAGCACCAAAAATTTCACAGACAGAACTAAACCAGTCTAACATTTCAAGCCTCACAAAGGAACAGATTATTTTCTGCAAAACAGAGGACACATGCTGTGCACGTGCATAACATTTTAAGACAAAAGGCAGGCTCCTTCCCTTTTCTTGGTGCAGATAGGTAGGTCAAAGAAATGATTATTGTCAGTGAGTTTTTCATTTCAGCAGAGCAGACATTAGAAGAATAATATCTGTCCCCCTAAGCTGAACAGCAGAATGAAAAACTACTCTCTCTTTTCCCCTTCTTCACGCTCCCTCCACTTTATGAGACAATGTGGTGGTGGATTTTCAGGGATATTTATCTCCCACGAAGATTTCTGTTGCCTTCAACTTGTCAAAACTCATGTGTCCTTATCTGATGCTCAAAAAGTGAAAATAACTTATAGACAGCTATTTCAAGGAGCAACACTTACAGCAATAACCTAAATCTTACAAAATCTAGTTTAAGTGTGACTAAATACAACTGAGATGTTTATAAATATGTAATTTTTCCTTCTCTGTGACAGATGCATTTATTAGGAAAAAGCGGAGAAGCTAAAAGCACCGTGCTTCCCTCTGCTTTCACTCTGTACATAAAGGCTTAGTTAGGTTGTATTTACAGGAAATGACCAAAATCAGCTCTCATAGGAAACTTAAACTATAGGCTTTAATTTTCTGTCAATTTCAGACATGCAAAATAAGGAATTTGAATACTAGAGAGCTAAAGTTGGATAAAGTAGGCACTAAGATAAGCCTTTTGCTGAAGGTGAGCCTTCCTCTTCTCCCAAGAAATAAATATTTAAATCTTTGAGGTAATGAAAATTACATTAATCTAGAAGTCAGAAAACTCCCCTAGCAGCAGGGGTTGCAACTTGCTCTTTCCAATGTTTCAGGGGTTTTATGCACGCCAGCAAAGACTGAGACTGCTTTAGAATGAGAGCAGAAAGTTGGAATAATGAGCAGTACAAAGCACAAATAAGAATACCCAGTTTTCTTCATAACAGAAAACCACGAAAACGGTGAGTGAACCCAAAAGTTAATAAATTTAAAACCAATCACTTTGAAGAACCTTTTCAAGTCAAGTTCACAGAACTCACTGTCTTAAGAGAGAAAACAAAGAGACCAACATTATCTGTAATGCAGTTAGAACGTGTTTTTGGAAGGAACAGATGCCTTATACTGTGGAATACAAAATGATTATCCTTCCCCCAATCCATGGGGGTGTGAATCCCTGCTCTGCAGCCTGTGGTGGATGGTGCTGTCTGAGAGCAGCAGCGTGCAGTGATGAATCCACCAAAATTACTCAAGTGGTTAAAGCTGCCTCCAAAGTGCACTGAGATGAGAGAGCCCCACAACCTGCAGGATGAAAGATAAAAATGGAGTATGCAGGCCATTGGTTTTCACAACACCTATTCCTTCTTGGGCATTTTTATCATTAGAAGTCTTTTTCGGTATTTTCCAGGAGTTTTGTCTGTATATTCTTAATGGCAGGATCCAGTGTGCTGAAAGCCAGATTGGGGGATTGCATTTAAAAAGCACTACCCAGCAAAGAGATGAAGAAGCATATTTGATTAAGGATGTTCTCATCTACTTCAACTGTACAAAAATTCACTGCAACAATCTTCAGCCCTTTTTCCCTAGACAACATTATCCTGAAATACAAAAAGAGATCAAGAAAAATGGGCAGATTGGTGGGCTGAGTGACTGCATAAAGGTAGCTCCTGAAAAAGTCATTATTAGTTAACTCTACTTTTATCTCTGACATTCTCCACACATTCCCACGTGTGAGCAACTGCTAAAGATGACAAGTAAAGAGAACTGGGAAAAGATGGAAGGCAGCAACTCTCTAACTTAAAAAGAGTAATGATGCCAAGTTTAGTGCAAGAATTCACAACTTTTCATGCATTTTACTCCAGGGAGAAAAGATCTTGTTCAGGTAAAGCTCAGGATTGTTCTAAACAAAGCTAATGTAGCCTGGGGATCTCTCTGTTGGTCAATAACCTGAAGAATTTGAAGGCTGCATTACAAAAAAAAAAAAAAAAAAAAGAAAAAGAGAGAGAAGAGTTGAGAGATGATATTTAGGAACTACTTCTGCAGGTAATAAAGAAATGTTTTCTTCTACTGAAGACACACTGCGAGCACCAAAACAGGGGAGTCACATGGAAATATGTTCTTCGACTGAGCACATGAGTACTGGATCTTGTTGCGACAGATGAGAGAACAGGCTCCTGGATTTTGCAAGCAGCTTTGTAAGGACGTCACACCTTTGCATTCCAGTGTTGGTCTTGTGTTCCTCCTTCCCCCTGCATAGGAAAGCAGCTGGGAAAGAACCAGTGCCCTTTCTTCGGGGCAGAAATTCTGGGCATTTCAAATAAGGCATGTTTAGATAAAAGATGAGTATCTTCAAGGCACACTGGCAGAACACCTCCAGCAGCAGAGGTGCTACCAAGCTGTCAGTGCACCCTCCACAACTGCACAGTTTGTTAGTTTGATCATCCAGTTTGATCATTAAGAGTGCTCTGTATGAACAGAACATTTGCAGCTAGCTACAAGAAAACAGTACATTCCTAGCCAAAGAAACAAGTCTATTTTCCCAAAAGTTACACATAGGCAATATTCTGTATCTAGGAGTATAAAAGGATCATCTGACACTTCTAATAAAAAAATCTTGGGTTACAGAGGCAAAAAAACACTCCCAGCATTTGACAGTGACATCTCAAGATGCCAGTTCCTCTCTCAAAAAGAGATGTAAGGCTGCAGTTATATAGGATAAAAATGAATACACATTAACAATCAGACCATCTTTTAACTTAAAAAGCCATGGCTGCCAATTAAGGGAAATGTCTGATGTATTTTGTTCTTCTGCTTTTCATTAAAGCTGATCAAACAAGACCATTGAATGCTTATGAAAAAATACATTTTTAGGAAGTTAGCGCTTAATTTAATTTAATGTTGAAAAACAAAAGCTGTCCTCAGCTTTTATTTTTTAAGTAAGTGCAAATATCTTCTCACCAAGTGAGCTAACTCTAAGGTGTGGGTAAATAAATAAATAAATAAATAGCAGTGAACAACGTCTGGTCTTCATGTATTTCAATACTTGTTTGTTTACAAGTACAGGCTGCCCTCTGTCAAAGAGGGTTTTTGCTCCTGCAAACACTGCTCCAATTGGTTGGATTGAGATATCAATTTTCCTTGGAGCTGCAAGGGCCAGCATGAATGCTTGGTAGTGGCAAGGGGGCTTTAGAGCCACGCAGCATCACAGTATTGGCAATAAGCAAAATGAAAACCAAATGAGGCAGTAAGTTGAAAAAATTAAATTACTTCATTCTAAGCTTTGGAATACCAATAGGGCTGGCCATTACCACACGAAAAACCAGAGAGAGCTAGAAAAAGTATTCAAGAGAGGAAGATTAACCAGTTATACGACACACTGAATTAATCTCATCCTACCACAAATTATAAACCTACTCTCTGGTAAATCTGCTTCAAATTGGCTCACAGAGGCAAAATTCTCTGCAACCTGATAACCCATACTAACAAGGAAGAAAAAAGAACTGGGCTCTTCACATGGTTGTGGATATCATTCTTGCATTAGCAAAAGTGTCTTCTACAACAGGATTACACCCCTGTTAAAGGACAATAATTCCTTTAGCATGTGTTGTCTACCTCACCTCTGGAGAATTAGTACCACTAGAGTTACACTACTCAGCAGGAGCCAGCGTTAGGAGTGGCAGCAGGAGGACTGAAGTAGGACTATTGTCCAAAGGGGCTTGGTACAAACTGTATAATTAGTGTTTCACTATGTGGCACTGAGGAGGTCGCTGGCTAAGTGTGCCACTGCCCACAGCACCCACCTGCTCCTGTAGATTACTGTCTAACTACACTTAGCAGATCCATATGCAATCACCATGCAGCCTGCACTGAAGTTCAGAACATACAAATAATTACAAATAATCATGAAAGGTCAGCTCTGCCATGACATGATATTCACCATGGGTTTTGTTATTATGCTGGCCTGTTTCACTTTCTCCTTTTACAGACTCCCAACCAGGTCCTGAGCTGGGCACATTGGTTCTGCATTTCCAGCTGGCAGAGTTTGTGAATATTGTCCATTAATTTAAAGGTGATATCCACCTCTGACACCCTCAGATGAATGAAGACTTCACCTCCTTCAACCCTGCTTGTAAAAACTCTTTTCTTTCACAAGGTGTGTCTGGACTTTCCCTAGACTTTCATTCACTTGGTCCAGCACTAAAGGCATAGCAAAACTTAAAGGCTTTTGCCATGATACAAAATGTTTGTGGATTTATTCCATATAATTGTTAGAGATCTGCAAGAAAGACTGCTCAGAGAGTTTGTGGAATCTCTGTCCTTGGAGATATTCAAAAGCTATACGGACATGACCCTGGGAAGTCTGCTTGAATAGGGCTTTGGACAGGATGACCTCAAGAGATCCCGTCCAACCTCAGCCATTCTGTAATTCTGTGAAAGATGAAATTCTAGTTGCTTCTAGTTTTATGTACAGAAAACTCAAATACACAAGGAAATAACCCTGGATAGTTATCTGTGAACAACCAGTTCTCTGAAGCAACAGTAAAATTATTCAACTACTAATGCAGCAGGAGAAATGTTTTCGGTGCTGTTACAACATTGCTCTAGGGTGCAATTCCATTTAAGCTTTTGACTTTATCTACTCTGGTTTTCATACCCCTTCAGAAACACTGCCAGAATAGTTATTAAAAGTGGTTATAACCACATCCTTATGGTACTGTAGCAAAATTCTGAGAAGAAACTTCACTAAAGGAAATCTACATCCTATGCATTTAGTTTGAGACACTTGTGAGAAACTTGTCATGTTTTCACAGAGTTATTGTGAAAATACAAAAGCAGAGTATACCAACCACTTTGCAATCCAAAATCTCAGCATCGAATGTGAGAAAAAAAATCCTTTCTGATCAGGTGAGGTGAGTTAAAAGTTGATTAAAATAGTTTCAAAAACAGGTAACAAATCAACTACAACAATGACAATTCTTAGACCTGAAAGCACATAAAGAAATGCAATACATGTGTCCAACATCTCAAAAATTCAGGAAACGATCCAAAGCTCACCTGAGACTGCGAGACCGAGGCCTCAAGGCTGGAGAATGGCGCCCTTCCTCATCAGTGATGCTCTCAGTGCTGAAATGCTTTGTCAGGAAATGAAGTTCATCTGCCGTGGGCTGAAAGGGCAGCTGGTGCAGCTTCTCCTGAGATGAGCATGATGACTGAGTACAGAAAAAAATACAGAAAAGAAATGCACTAAACGCATGCATAGGGGTCAGCTAATGAATGGAAGAGGAACGGATTCTGCCAGACACTGTGCACTCCAGCGGAAAAGAAAGCTATTTATCAGACCAGGTGCCTCTTTTATTGTTCTCATTAGGCTAAGCCAACCCTTACATTCAATGACAGAGCTGGTGAGATCAGGAAAACTTTGGGAGAGGGCTAGAGAACCACTGCATCTGATTCTGGAACCAGTACATCTGATCATGCAGATAATTTACTATCAGGAGACAGAAAGGAAGGCACGTGAGTACCAGCACTACTCAGGAAAGGACAAGGAGGTTCCTGGAGTGGTGAGCAACTTTCTTTCCTTTTCCCTCATGCTCTCTTAGCTCAGGAGTTTCACTGGCATGCAGAATGCTATGGAGCTGTGTAGACTTAAGAGTTTTCTGCTGGTTATTGGCTCTCATTGGAAATTGCTATTGTAAATGGTCAGGATTTTATTTCTCCTTTTCATTACCCACCAGGCTGCTTCTTCAACCAGGGTGGCAATAATAAGGTAAAGTATCTGACTTTGTTTTAAGACTAACAGAGTTTCTCGTTATTGAGTTAAACAGCTTATTCTTCTGTAAATAAGTTGATGCATTTATATGACACGTGTCCTGTGACAATAATAGACATGAAACTGTTTTAATTCGTGGATCTCATAAAACCTGAGATTAAAACAAATATTTGTGAAAAATGCCAATAACATCAAAGTCGGACGTTCCAGGGGAAAAAGCTGAAGGTCAACTAATAAATGTATTTTTTGTGTGTGTGATTCTTCAATGCCCCTTTCCATTTTACAGAAGTAAGAAAATAAATTACACAAGGAGAAATTAAAAATTCTCTTTAAAAAAAAAAGGGGAAAAGGAAAAAAAAAAGGTGCTGAATAATCAGAGTAGCACTGAACAACACCAGTGGGCCTTATTAAAATAATCACCCTGACCTAAGTTCCACAGCTCCTTATTATCTGATGAAATTAATTATGTACACTGTTCCAGTAGAAAAACTTTTCCTTTTGGTACAATAACACTCACTCAGACTGGAAGCACCACATCCTAGTACCAGAAGTATTGGTAGAAGGGAATTATATAAGATATAACACATGACCAAAATTTTAACTCACCTATCATGGGAAAGAAGGAATATCTGTCTCTTGCCATATAGCTAGATGATTTGGATTGACATTTTCTGAGGGAAAAAACCCAATCAACCAACAAATCTGAGATAAACAAGTCACACAGAATGCATCTGGTCAAATAGTGTAATTATTCCAAGTACAGTAAGCAACATAAAATCAGGTGATATAAGAACCTATAAACCTGAAGATCCCATTCTTAGATAAAAATTTAATTGGCTCCAGATCCCAGATCTGCTTCCACTGCACTGCACAAAGGCATTTACAGAAAAGAACCCCCTTGAAAGCCTTGGGATGTGCACGAACTTCCCAAGCATGCCTGGAACTGGAAGCCACCACTTCCAACGTGTTCTTTCAGGCAGGTCTGTGTGGAGGGATCATGTTGGGAAGTCACTTCCAGCCCAGTGTTCACACACTGATGATTACCCAGGTGGTGTCTCAGCTTGCACTGGTCTATCCCACACTGAAGCCAAGACAGAGCGTGGGTGTTTGCCCCTTTTCCCACAGCTGTTCTGCTCAAACTGTTTATGCCAAATACAGTGACTATTGTCTCCGTTAAGTACAGAATTATGCAAGCCCTGTTTTGATTTTCAGAGATTTCTTTGATGTCTTTCTTTGTGTCTCAAACAATACAAGGAGCAGGAAGAAGAACTTGCCTATGAAAAATCCTCAAAGAAAAAGGTACGAGGCAGCTGAAATCCCATCCATGGTGAATAACACGGATCCTGCAGCAGAGCAGGAAGTACTAAAGACTTCATCTTAAAAACCTGCATTAGCAGATGCCCAAGTTCTGGCATTGCAAATACATGTCTGATTCAAAACAAATTCAGGAAGGTTAGCACATAGTTACTTGAATTAGGAAAATTTTTAAAAAGTAAACTTATAATCTAGAAAAATCATTAAAAACTTTATGTTTCCCAACAGCAAAATCACTGCGGAAGCTGTGCTAGTCAACCCATGGATGGCCCAACAAAATCCTCCCTCCACTTCCTCTCCCTAAAAGAAATCAGATCACAAAGTTTAGAATTCCAGAGAATAATTAATGAAAGCCCTGAAGATAAAGACCATGGACTTTTCTCTGCCAAGGGCTTCTCTAGCAGTATTAAGGCATACAACCTTTCAATGAAAAGGCATGAAAGAAAAGTGAAACACTTCTGAAGTATTGATTTTCAGGTAATCACATCACAGTACTCAATATTTGCAGCAGACTAATACAAATACCCCCCTGGTGTCTTAATTACAGATGCAGAATTAGCCAACTCTTCTCCAGTAGAAAAAAAACAAGCTATACTACAGTTGCTGATAAACTAACTCTGCATCTAAAAAATGAACAGGAGATTAACTGCTTAAAAACAATTGTATATTGGCCCATCTAACTGATTATTTTATGTTCACCTAACTTGAAAGGTCTTCTCCAGCTTTTTCAGTGCTGGTTTGATGATACATCTGGTCTTCATGATTTGTACGGAAAAGGCAAATGTGGTTTGTCTTTTATTTAAGTGTCATACTTCATTTGGAAGCAAAAAATAAAGCAGAATCTAGAGGTTCTCACTGACTTAGACTAGGTAAATGCCTTGGTTTGTTCAGTAGGTTGGTAGAGCAGGTAATCTATGACCACAGAGATGAGGGTCAGCTCTTGCTCTCACACAAAACTCAACCAGCAGGACACAGAACGGACATTGCCCTTCTGGCTGTTTCATTTCCCACTGACACATAGGCCAGAAGGGACATCTACTGGCTTCCTTCTATCTTGCTTGAGAAAAAAACATAATCTTGAGGAATGATCATATGAAATGGAAGCTCAAACTTCTGTTAAATTCATATCTGCAGCACTAATTCATTGTGTCCTTTTGACAAGCACCTTCACTACCTCTTACTCCAGTTTCAAAGTCTACGCAGGAATAACACTGCTTATCAACTTTAGAGGTGTTATTCAGATCAATTCAAATTAATTCTAATCTGTGAAATGCTGCGATAATAGGATTGGCTTAGAAATGTAATACCAGGTTTAACAGCTCCAACAATTGCATCACTGCTTACTGAACAGCCCATTTCAATGTCTTTCTAGATTGCACCACTGAACCAGCAAAGGGACTAGAGATGAGAAACTCAGTCATTTATGAAAAAAGAATAAAGGTCTTGGAATCACATGTTTCAACCTAACTATTTCCTGCAGGAAGCTGAATTCAGGTCTACCTACCACTATCACTTTATGCTTCTCTTTACACCTCCCTGTTACTCACACTTTGAAAAATTACCATTTGAACTGATGCTTTCTATGTGACATGTCTATCTCAGATGTGTTGGATTGTTTGTTTTATGGGAAAGCATCAATCAAAATTATCTATTTCTGGGAACATGACAAGAGACAAATATGCTTTATTTCCCATGCCAGAAAGCTGAGAACTTTCTAAAAGTAGCCTTGATGTCCCAATTTCAAAGCAAGAACTGATACTTCCAACAGATTTTTGGTGTTGTTACTTTTGCTCTCTCCATGGACATCCACCTGAAGTCTGGTCAAACTATAAACTCTTGAAAAACTGCAGTTTGGCCTCCAAAGGTGACATCTTCACAAGCAAACTGGAAGTTGTCACAGTGACTACCAATGATCAAACTATTTGGATGTCATCCATATGATGACCAACATGTTCTTGCTCCACACTCCCATTGCTTGCTCCCAGAAGAGGACTTAGACACAGCTTCTGCCCATGAAGATCTCACCTAAGACTATAAAGGCCAAAGCAGAGCCCCTTTTCAACAGCTTCTCTTAGATACTTGAATATATAATAATGTGTGGCAGTGAAACCAGGGACATCTTTTTCATGCTGATAATGAATCCTACTACATTTTTCTGTGCTCCTGCCCACATAACTGTATGCATCCTGAAATCGAGTCACCTGCCTTCTAAGGAGACAAAAAAAATACCAAACTCAACAAGAAAAAACTTTTTGAAGTTCAAAAGATAACGAATGGTAGAAATTGTGTGAACTAGAGTTTGCAGGAATGTGTCTGAACAAATGAAGTTATAGAGATAAGATTTAACATAGCAAAATCAGATTTTAATCATATCAATTTATACTAATAGGAAACTTTTGACCCCAATTTCTTCCCTTTCTATATAGATTGCATTTAAGACTCACCTCCAAAGAAACTGATAAATGTATTTGAGAGGCACTAGAAAGCTTATGGATGAACTTAGAACAGTTCACAAGGAAAACAACGATACAGAGTAAGATCTGCATAACATGGAGTACTGAGCCCTAATTAATGAAAGTGTTTCAATTATTAGGAACGTACTCTAAATAATTCATACAAAACCAAATGATGAGTATTATGGAAAGAGGCAGTGATTTGTTACCACACAGTTGAAGATACCATAACACACATACAAGAGCATGTTATATCAAGTCTGCACTGGCAGCCTTTATAGTTCTAATGTTTCTATGCTTGTCTTTGCAAGGTTCTCATGGATAACCACAACACCCAGCTGACTTAAACTAGATTGAGATTCATTTTAGGAAGCGTGTCAGAGTTACAAGGGTTAAGGTGGTGCTGCCAGCTTAGTGGTATTACTGACAGAACTCAAGCACACTGCAGCCACCCTTTCTAATGATGGCTGTAAGAACTGAAAAGCTTCATTAGGAGGTTCAAATTATTGGAGTTGAATAACAGAGGTGGCTTATCAGTTTTTCTTTCTGCTAGCCTGATAGCAGAGGTTTTCAGACTAAGTACTTGAAAGCAGACAGGAATTTCACTTCCCAGTTAAAAAAAGCTGAGAGCTGGAAGGTATTTATGCACTATCTCTGAGTCCTGCCACTTTGGAGACTTTGTGCCTCTCAAATGATTGCTTGAGCCAAGTGCTGCACTGGGATTTCACCAATGCTAAAGACAAAGTGCAAGATGACAGGAGCTGGGAAATGGAGGAAAAAAGCAGCAGAACCAATAATTAAAATAATTTTTAAAATAATTAGTATATTAAATAATGTTAGCAAAACAATGAAGAAAGATCCAGTATTTTAGTAGAGACTCAGAAGCTGATTTGTTAGGGTGTATTTGTACAAACTGAATTGCTTGGAAAAGTCTGTGTCACTTACTGAAACTGTTGAACTGGGAGTGTTTGTTCCATATCCAGATGAAGGAAGAGAGGCCAAGGACCAGCGGCGTCCATCCGTTCTGGGGAAAAGACGTAAGGGAAATTACAGTCAGGAACATATTGTGGCTAAATCTTGAGAGAAATAAGCAATTTTCTCCTCCACATCTGCTAACATCACGCTTTTATTAATGTCTTGAGTTATTCAGACAAATCAGGTATCCTATTTACAATCACACTTGTGGAAAAGCAGTTAGAGTAAGTTTGAAAAGTGAAACTAGGTGACCTTGGAAAAGACAAACCAAAGGGGCACCAGAATCCTGCATTAAGTAGATGCTTTGTACTTGTACAAGACGTGGAGTTTCAAAAAAAGAGAAACAAAAACAGCTCCTTGCAAACTTCTTTGAAAAAGACACTCATGCCTAACATACTTATGCAGCTCCTAGTCTTCCAAATGAAGATTCAGATTGAGGACAAAAAAATCACATCATATCAAGAATCAACTGAAAGCAGATTAATTTGTTTACCTTCTCAGAGGGCATTCTGCCCAGCACATTGCCTGGCACGGCTGGGAAAAACCCACAGCAGCAGATAGGAACAGAGCCAAGGGGCCCACTCGAAATACAGACATAAATCACAGAAATCTCACCTAGGGTTCTTTCTCCTCCAGTCAGTGTAACATTAGTAGTTATTTCCCTACTGTAGCCAAATAAACATGTCCCTCAGGGAAAACATCCAAAACACTGTGGCGATATTGCAGAAAGGTCTTGTTTTGCCAATGTCAAAACTGAGGAATTGAGGAACTACACAAAAACTTTGAGAAGAATCAGTGTTGCCCTCCTCGAAACCCTCATCTTCCCCCAAACCCAATCTCAGTGAGGATGGAAGATGAACATTCAGCTCAGTCTCACAGCACTTTTTCTGTCTCTGATCTATTTTCCCACATTTTCTGTCCTTAAAATGGACAACCATGTCCTGTTGAACAATGGGATGGATGTTAAAAGTCTCTTCCTCACATCAGTTTCCATTTGCTTGGGTTTTTTCTTGCAGCAGATAATCAGTAACTGATCATAACATGAAGCTGAATTAGAACAGTTCTAACTTGCTTTGGAAAGATGGGGGGAGTGGGGTTGGTACACATAGATACAGTGAATTTATGTAAGTGCATTATAAAATAGGATGCTTGGTACAGGTCTGAAATAGTGATTATAAAAACCTCAACTGTTATCTTCACTGTAATATTTCTCATCCCACCACCTATACCCATGAAGCCTCATCTCCAGAAAAAAGTTCTGTGCCCACCAAGACAAAAACGCCTGTTTACAGTTTTTCCAGCTCTAGTTCCTCTTATTTTCAGGCACTGATAGACACTACTCTTTGCCATCCATCTTAGAATGAGAGGGAAATAAACTCACTGTTCCACATCACTGAAAGAATATTATGTCAACAGAGTTTTTAAAAGACTCATGCTTCATGCATTAAAAAAAATAATAAGTCTGTAATGCAGATTTTTATTGCATGCGTATGTTACATCTAAATCCCATTTAGCCACAGGTGATGTTTTCTCTGGCAAGACAATTAAACGTAAAAGAACAATCTCAAAATAATTTCAAGTGAAATGGAATTCCTTTCTCAACCCTGAAAAACAACTATCAGCAATACAAAGTTGTTGCATGCTGTGGTAAGAGATTGAACACCAAACTTTAATGATCTTCACTGAGCTTCTTGTAACATACAGGGGCCCTGGGGAAATATTTAGGTCAATGATTCAACCTCACTTTGGATCCTCAGCCCCAAAGCAAAACACTGTTGCTTGCTGCACAAGTCACTAATTTCTTGCAGAAGAAAAGCTTAATTTCTTTTTTTTTTTTACTTAATTACCTAAATGGTGTATTGAAATAACTTCAGAATTTTCATTTTGACCAAGTTAAAAGAAAACATCTTTCTCAATTAGAAAATTCCAGCACACCCCTTCATGCTTGGGCTATTTTCTGCTGATGCAATCAAGGCAAGCAATGTGCTAAGCAGTCAGGACACACATATCAGCTCTACTCTAGCAGAAAGAAGTGGGACAAGAGTGAAAATCTTCTATATTAAAGGAAGGGAAAAAGACTTTTAAAGCAAATTCCTCCTGCATTTATGCAAAACATTTCAAAGCTACTTCAGTGTTTTGTTAATAAACATATTTCTAGAGAGACAACATGCAATATTACTTCAGCATAAGACACTTGGAATGAAAACTTTAGGTTTTTTATTTATTATAGACACTTTGCTAGCACAACAAAGACATGCAAACAACGAATTCTGCCTCTAAAATGACATTTTAATTGGTTAATTAAGGAGGTGTTTTTATGGCAGCTAAATGATATCTCATGAAGAAGCAGATCAATTTCAAACAAGGAGTTAGAAAAACAACACATCTTCTCCAGAGCGCTACCTGTTTATAATTTTAAGCCAAAATGTAAAGATTTTCTGTTTCTATCACAAAGACTAGAGGCTGAATGCCTAAATGGGGTTGTTACAGCATGAACTTGTTAGGGACACGTGCTCAGCTGCACAGAAGCACAGTTCATACACACACACAAACAGCAGCAATGGGATACACGTTACCTGTCTGCTCTGTGTCCATGGCTGTGTGGAAAAAATTGTACAATAATTATGAGAGAGGGAGAAGTTAAAGATGCATGTGATTTCTGAAAACAACCTTCACCTTCTGTTACTGGTATTCCTCCAAGATCAGTTTTAGTGAATATGAGCAGAATGAACCATTGCAGTGGTTTCAACCATACATTTCCTTATTCCAGCAGGAGGATTCCTGCCAGTGTTGTGGCTAAGACACAGCCATTGAAAGGGTATCTAACAAGGGATTTATGGTTAATCACAAGTCAGACTAAGGACAATCTTGCAGTAAATTGTAGTGGCTTTACAATAACACAAGCTTTCCAAACAAGTTTCCTATTCCATCTCAAGAAAGAACTCATCACAGGGCTAGAATGAAAGAATGGAAATCATAAATGATGTCCAAACAGGATAATACATGAAGAAATTACACCACTAATAAAAGGCAGAAAATCAGCAACAAGTAATTCCTGTGATGGCAGTGGCAGGAAATGAGGTAAGGGCCATCTCTTAAGCCCCACACAATGTCAACAAAAAGGGTACTGTGAAATATCCATGTGAAATATCTCTGGCATCACACTTGCAATTCCTTAATTCCATCATACAGAAGTTATTCTGATACCAGTATGGGGTAATCTAGCATGGATCTGTTGTTACTGCTGCATGGCTATTCAGGGTGTAATGCAAGCAGAAAATAGAAACAGGTTTCTAAAACAAGCTGTGCTTAAGTGTTCTTTTCCCTGGCAGAGAAAAGTACAGAGAGGAACATGCATACTCTAAAATGAACCATTGTACTCAATAGGACAGGCTTAACCTTTATTCACATATTCCTTTAAAAATTAGATTTAAAAATCAGAAAAGTATGAAAGAGTACTTTTCAGAGTTTTATTATTAAAACATGTATTTGCTGTCTAAACTTTTAGAAAGCCATGGTACTGAAGCAGCAAGTTGAAACACGATGTTGAAAAATTATGTTAAGTTTTGACAGTGTTTCTGCTGCAACTTTTCTGCCGTGTTCCAGGACCCAGAACTCCTGTGAGATACTCCAGATACTGTGAAAACTGGTAAAAGTTCAGTTGATTTTAATAGAGATTGTTGAATACACCCAGGTCAGGCTTTAAAAACAAAGGTGGATGAGTCTACTTGGATTGTTTTACCAGCAGGTAAAGCACTAATTTTCCCTCTGAGGCCACAGGAAAATATATAACCAGTGTCTTACATATCACGTGCTATTAAAAAGCTTTTTCTAACATAAGAACAGAAGACCAAAGTCTACTTCAAACAGAATTCAAGGACACCAGGTCTTCTAGCAAATCACCTCAATGGAGAAATGCTCCAGCATTTTCCTGCCATTCAGATAAAGGGTGTACCTTATTCCATCAAATTCTAACCCTTTATTCTTCTTTGAAGTTTTGAGACTAATCTTTTTTTTTCTAACTAGTCCTCAAGCTAAATCTGTCATTCTCAGAAAACTTACTTCCTCTCAGGATGATCACACATTTCCCATTCTCAGATCATTTGAACACAGATTGGGATTTTTTTCAGCCAAGGCAGAGTTTAACAAATCCAAAATACCTTCCTCACACTTGAACCTAATAACCCACCTCCTATGCACAAACCCTGCTGGGGAGTTCTCTAATTTCCCTGTTCTTTCTTCCTCACGAAACTCACCTTTCTGTATCCTTATCCATTTGTGCCTACCTGCTGGGATTCAGCATTCAAATCACCAGTTTTCTGCTTTTCCCAGCTGCTCAACTCTTTCTATCCTATTGCTAACACTAAAGCCACCACTGCACTATCAGATTTCTCTCCAGCAGTTTGATACACCGCATGACCAGCACCTGTCCAGCACTTGCTGCAGGATGGATGACAGCTTCACATTCAGATCTCTCAGTGCTGCTCTTCTAGAGGTTCTTGTAGACTTGCAATTTCAATTATCAGCTATTTTCCTCATTAGAGCAGTAATGTTCTCTTGACAGAAATGCCCAAGAAAGCAGAGAAAACTCAAGAGTCACCACCAGTGAGAAGGCAGGGAATGAAGGCACAGAGCTGTGCACACCTAATTTAAGGCATGTGTATATCTTTGTGCAGACATAGCAAAGAAGATCAGCACATAACACCTCAGTGAGAGCAACATCTAGGACTACAACTAAGTTACAATTACCTAATCATGACTGGCTTTAATGTCACTGTGACTAAGTTATTTGTCACATCACATGCCCTACACGTCATCCTTCTGGGAGAATGTTGTCTCTTCCCAAGGCAGCATTAACTACTTAATTTACTTGTATCTTTTTCCTAGGTCTGAAAAGTACCTAATACATTCTGGTACTGTCAAGATGTAATCCACAAGGAGCAAAATATAATAAAATTGGAAACATCAAAGAAAGTAAAACACAATCAGAAATGTTCTAACCCGTAGGCCATTTGTAAATAAAGTGTATACACTATTTGCTTGGAGCCCAGAGAGAACAGATCTTGCCTTACCTTCGGGCAGGAACAAAGGAAAAATGAGCAGGTGCATTTGGAGAGAAGTTCCTGGGACTGTCCAAGGGGCTGCTACCTGTTTAAGAAAACAAAAATTAACAGTTCAAAACCACTTCGTTCACATTTACGACAAATGGAGTCAGTTTTTAGTGTTCTGAAAGACTTTCAACTGCAAGTTGTAGTCACAAATAATTGGAAATATGGAGCTTTGAGTCTTTGAGCTTTGAGCATTAGTTTGCTAAAGAAATGTTCTGACACAGAGGTACCAGTATTTTGACTCCTTTTAAAATAATTTAAAGGGTATGTTTCATTTCCTACTTTCAGCTAAGTAATGTACCACCCATAGACAATAGAGTCTTTTAGTATTTTGCAATAATTTCTATCTACAAGCTTTTCCTAACACTTGTCAATGAAAAACCTGAGTTAGAAATGACACTGATGCCAGTTTCAGGAATAATAAACAGTAAGAAAACTTTTCTTCCCAATGTATGCCAAGGTTGAACGTAAAATCCCCTGAGGAAAAAAAAAAAAGACATACCACGAGAACTGCACATGATAATATGATAATAAAAGGACTATGTATATGTAAGATGATTGGGCTAAAACCTATCAGTAGTCACACTAACTACCACTTTTCTGAAATGGCACTTTTACCATGAAAATGAAAGTACCAGGGAAACTATACAGAAAGGAAGAAAAAACACTTAATTTTCTCCTGGCACGAGTGTTTTTCCTCTGGGCTTTTTCACACGGTGTGTAAGCATGGTGAGTGGTTTATTGCAATGTATTTTATTTCAAAGTAAAAAGCAACTGTGGCACAGAAAGCCCTTCCGAAAGCCAGGATCATTTACAAACCAGCTACAGAAATGTTTGAAAGTTATGGATGAATTTGCAAGCTATGCATCAGTGAGTGTGCTTTCTATTGGGTATGAAGTGGTTTGCTTTTTCTGATCATTAATATGGGCACAGAAGAGAAACTATACACAGTAAACATGTGTCAACAGCAATTTTTTTGTGCAAAGACAACAATATAGCACTAAAATAAGACCAGGAAAATGAAATAGATTCTGGAAAAGCAATACACTGCAAGGTATATCAGAAATGGCTTTACATTTAGATCCCATATAAAATGGTTTTATTTTAAAAGCCATGTTGAAAAGTCAAACCTCAAGTATGACACATTTGCAAAGGACTTGACTCTGTTTCAGAGGCTTGAGTTGCCCAGCTTGCCCCTCAGGGCAGCAGTGATTTTGAGGCTACAGTCCCATCCAGCAACCTACTGAAGCTTATAATTAAGCCACATTAATTTAAATCCAAGTTATCCACACACCTTTGCTGTTCCACTGAGTAGGAGCAGAATACAAGCATGGTGCTTGTTGAATGTTGAAGGCAACATTCCCTCACACTTCAGCCTTAGAAATGGGTCACAAAAGTCTGCAGCAGCATCTCTGCACAGCTTCTGTGAGCAAGGTGTGCACACCTGGCACATGTGTTGGGGCAGGGAGGGAGGAGGAGGAGAGGGGGAACAGGCTGATACCTCCTGGGGTATGAGGATGGCCACAGTGCAGCACAGGCCAGCAAACTCCATCTGGTCTGCAAGTCTATGAGGGGAAAAATAGCAGCTGGTTGAGATTAAACCAGCCTCAGGCTGATGTAACATGTGTCATGGGGTGACGAGAGAACTGGAGAGGTAAGTGAATTCCAGACCACTCCACAATCTGCTTCATCAAGAGCAAACTAAATTAAAAACAAAGAGTTTGAGCAACAGGTTTGTTTTCCTTTGGCTTGGTTTTCTTCTGCATTGTTAGTTAAGACTAACAATGAGTTCAGAGTTTACTATAACACAATTCAAGTCTTCATCCAAAACTGGATACTGTTTAACCCATTCCTGGTATATCCCAAGTACAGAGGGGAGAGAGTGATCAGAAACCAACAGCTACATAATTTTCGGTGCTTTCATTTATTAAGCTTGTACTCATTTTAATTCTTATGGTCACAGAGGAAAATCTGAACCATTTTTCTACTTTTGAACCACAAGAAGATGGAGAGGTCTGACAGTCCCAGTCTAGGAGGCACTGCAAGCTTACGAGGATGATTGAAGAAGTCACCGAAGTGAAGAACTGAGTCAGGCATGAACACACACATCCTGGTAGCAGCACGTGCCTTAGGGTGAGGGTCACCAACCACTTGCTAGCAGAAAGCTGAAGGAGCATTTCAGGATGCAGCGGGAGTGAGGCCTTTCCATGGTCATGCAGATGATCTACCAAAGCAAGGAAGGCTGCCAGCTTTGGTGGGAACCTTGGTCTTTGCCTTCTCATTTTTCAAGCTTTTCTGACAATTAACATTACTATGTCAAGATGATAGTTTTGAACGCGTTTGAACGCCCAGCGTTGTTATAAACAAGCAGTGAACTGTCATTGCCTTTTTATATCTTCATCAATCTTTGAACTTTCCGGGGTATGATCAAGATAGAATTTCAGAATAACTGAGCAAATTGGGTAATGATAGTTTTTAAATTTTGAAATTAAGTATGTGGGTGTTCAAATTCTTCTGAGCCTGCACTGTGTGGTACAGAGATACTACTAATTTTTGAGCAACTACTTTTTCAGATGTATATGGCATATTTCCTTTCAGACACTGGAATTTTAATTAGATCCCCTGTGATTTGCTTCTAGTTTTAAAATGAAAAGCAATTAGTTTTTCTACTCAATTCAAGTCTGGGTGAAGCTTTTAAAACAACAACAGGGAGACAGGGAATTACTACTTTCCCTAAAATTTCCCTGCACTGCTGCATCTGCTCGAGATGAAGGTATTTTAATAAGAGAAACCTGAGTGCAATGGTCTCATTCACCAAGGCTGATCGAAACCCTATTTATTCTGTAGCAAAGGTAGATTCCCCTGTTGCTCCAGGGTTATAGTTGGCTAGTACTGAACCCGAAATGCCTCTGTCTCAAGGGAGGCTGTTACACAGAATGATTGCCCATTAGGTAAATCAACACAGCTACACCAACGCCAATAATTCAGGCAGGAACCTTTACATCTTCCGGACACAGGAAGAAGGATGCAGCCAAAGCATTTGTAAATCCACTACCTTCAAATATGAAACCAGACCTCACAGGCAATGACAGTCTCAGTTATCCCCTATAAACATGAATGACACTCATCAGATAGGTTATGAGTCCAAAAACTCACAACAGAACCATGTTGTAAAACTGAGAGCCATACTTCTGAGAGCCATAAAAAATAATAAATAAATACAAAAGGCAAAGCTTTTGTGGTCTTCTGTGTAGGATTAAAGCAAGCAGCTAAAGGTCATATGCATGTTACAGAATTAGATGCCTTCCAGCACACAAATTTCAAAATGAGCACAATATTTAAAGCAGCCTGTGTACCACCAGTCTCATAAACAATGAATGCCATGGTGCTCTCACACCAAGGATCACAGGCATGACGTGCTGATAAACCTCAGCTTTGATAACCAGGGCAGGATGTTACATATTCTGCACATTCTAAAAATAATAAATAAATAGGCACCTCAGCAACAGCCCTTTTTCTGCCAGAAGGTGGAACTGAACTTGCAGTGTAAGAGCAGAATCATTTAATTCAGTAGCACAATGCTGCCCGTGAGCAGCTCCCTCTGTGTGCCATTAGAGATAGGAGCAGGGCAAAGGTCCCAGCAGTGACAAGTGCCTCCACTGGAAGCCAGAGAGCAACCTGGATACCTTACAGCTGTGGAAAGTAAATTTTAAAATAGCCTGAGCTTCAATTTTCCAGCTGTAAGTACCTATCTCCTTACTACTAAATTATAATGTTACTTCTTTGATTTTAAGCTTTTCGATTTAAAATATAATCTAATGACAACTTAGTCAACTTTATGGTGTAACCTCTTTGTAATTTTCAGATTTTAAAAAATGGATTCAAAGAAATACAAAGAAATGTAAGGAATACTCGTGTACCTCTTTAGTTGCCCCTCTCATTTCTAAACAAAAAGAATTTAGAATAAAAGCAAAATTTTCAAACTTGCATTTCTAAAACTGGCCACTACAAGTTTGGGAGACTAAACCAGCAGAGTGACTTCCCCACGAGCTGTAGCTCTTCATGCCAAGGTACCAGCTCATTCTGGAAAATGCTATTCCATACAGTTGAAAACTGAACTAGCACACTTCAGTGTTCTTCATTCAGAAGTGATTTCATGGCAGGGTTCAAACTGTTTGGATGTACTTCTTTCCCAAATGTTGAGAGTTCTTTAAGTAATACTTTTCTTCTAAATTTTCTAGGATATGAAACTGCCTGGCATCTTGTTGGGATGCTCTTTGAGATGGCAAGTCCCTCTGCTTGGATCAGTGGTCATGAGCAGGTAGGTTTGCCTGACAGAAAGACAACTGTCCAAGATCTCGCCCACTGACTTTTACATCATGTACAGAAGAATAACTCCTGACTTTACTGCCATACAGGACTTTATTTTAGCGTGGTGTCTGAACAGAAACATTTTAGAAAGCCTCCCTGGTTTCTCTGCATGCTTGCTGTTCCTTTGATTTGTAGCAGAGGTTCAGAATGGGTATTAAGAAGACACGATGAAAGTTCAAGACAAAAGAGGCCGGAGAGAGGCACCAGCATTTCTCAGTAACTTATCACTGCGTGTGCCTGAACAAACAGATTGATAGATACTGCTCAAATACTAAACAAATATCACAGCCTGTTCTCAAATTCACTCCTCATATATGATATTTCTTAAGAAAATATTTGTGACTCTATTCTAAATTTCATCTACTTTTGTCTCTTGAATACTTTTGGGTTTTTTTTTTTCCCCAGGGAAGACTCCTAAATATAGTACTGGTAGAGAATTCAAATTACAATTAATTTATTCTCCTATGCACTACTGGCTACTCTTGCAGGTAACAAAGGCTGTCCTTTTAATTAATAATTTTAAATCCCATATGCAACATCAGGGAAAAAAAAGGAAATATTTGACAATTACTGCTAAAAGTAAGGTGGCACACCACTCTTCCTTTTAGAAGACACTCACAGACTTCTAATAAATTATAAGCTTGTAAAGCCTGAAACAGCATCAAAACCACCAGAAGAAACTTAATTTTTTAAATAGACAGAAGATAAAAGCAAATCAAAAGAAAATAAAAGATACATGTTTCTATTAGGAACATTTCTGCATTTGTTTTCTGAGCAATGATCATGTCAATATCTTGGTGCAATCTCCCAAGCAAGGACATTTCTTTTTCTCAGTTAAAGGCTTGTAGAGCTAATTTAGAATTTAGTGAAACCAACACGTAAATGAATTCAAAGCAAAAAGCACAATGTAACTAAGTGGAGAATCTCTACCAAGAAAAATGCATTTTTGAAACTAAATTTTACAAGGTTATCACTACCATAACCACACACAACAGCAGCAAGGGAGTTTGAAGTGAAAGGGGATGGTCCTAGACACATTTTTGGCCCTCCATTTTATTTTGGATTCTGAAGTAGAAAATTGTTTTAATATATCACCTATAAGTTTTTGTTAAAATTTTAATTTGAAAATCATGGGTCATTGTAGAATAATAATGTTTTATTAAAACATATATATTTTATTATAAAATAAAATTTTAATAACTTAAAGCACCTTCCTAGCTTTCCATCACTGGGCTTTTTATAGCATCCCAAGAAAGTGGCAGATTTTTACAAAAACTTAAGAGTGAATGAGGCTTTCATGGGCATCCCTGAACAATAACTTCGGCCTTCTTTTTCCTTTCAACAGGCTGAATGTCACCTCTTGAGATGCAAAGCTCTGCAAACAGAAGCAGATGGCTCCTTCTAGCTGAGCTACTATCAGTTTGCTGTTCTTTCTCAGCATTGCCTCAGTTTCAGTCTCCAGAAAGCATTTACAGAACATACTGCCACGTAGGAGGAAGACAGTCTGATTATAATGAAAACAACATTCCCTGTCTTACACGCAGCGGTGACGCGTTTCCAGGGAGGCTCCACTGTGGATGATGTGCCACAAGTGTTCCAGCTGTTTCATGCTACGGACTGGTGCCCACCAGGGATGCACCTGGAGCCCAACCATCCTCTCTGGCATTTTGAAATAGCGAAAACAAAGTCATCACACATCACCTACCTCCCTCAGCAACAAAAACAAGGGAACATGCTGTTCGGGCAAGCTGTTGAATTTGCATGCGTGACCCTTTCTGAAGAATTATTCCTTCTTTTTCTATTGGAAGAACATCTCCACACACTTCACTTCAATGACTAACAAGCCCCTGCCCGTGTGCTCTGAAATGAGCATTTCCCAGTTGCTGCCATGGTAAAATTGGCAGCAACGTAAAAAAGAAATAAAATTCCCAAACACCTCATGTTGCTGTGAGTAGCAGACAGAGACCATAAGATGGCACACTGCACAGCTGCCGGGCTGCCGGAGGCACGCGGAAACAGGCAGGATGTTCCTCCTCATGAGAACTGCAGTTAAATCACTGGCACAAATTAACCATGCTCAGAGACTCAAAACAAGAGATTTACTTAAATGTATTTATCTAATTTTATTTGGCTTCGTTTTCCGTCTCAGGCTCTTTTGCAGGACGTAAGAGGATTGAATCCCCCAGGAAGAGATGGATACAGAAGCAAACTAGAAGTGCAGAACATAAAACATTTATCTTGAAACTATAAGGACCTTCTTACAAGCTTGAGAAGGTGAAAAATTACAGTCAGAATAATTTCCAAAGGGCGTATTTTGATGCTGAATATGTTCAAACTCACTACAATGACTACTGACATTTATGTTAATGATTCCCAGGTAGAGCAGTCCTAGGGAGTTACCTGCATGTCCATGAAGAGGGGAATGTGGCCGTGGGAGAGTTGGAGATGTGCTGGATGTTACAATCAAACTCTTCCTGTTGCTTGTCCGACAGCTGAAAGCAAGAAAGATAAACCATTAGGCATGGTCAGATGGACAACAGCACCTCGAGGCAGGTCCTGCAGAATCTCTTTCAGCTAAGGAAAAGGAATCTCTCAGTATTTAGGGTGGTATTTTCTCACACTCTCGATCTCAGTAGTGACCCTGCAAAGAAGGAAATGTACAGGGACAGAAGGTACTTGGTCAGCAGCAAGTGTTTCAACACTCTGGAAGCATTTGCTGCACAGGCCACTGGAAATAGCTGGGAACTCATTCCTGATTCACAGAATATGTGCAACTCATGCTTTACAACTCACACAAAAAGCAAAAAGCAGTGTAAAATACCCCAGAGTGCTTTGGATACTCTTACCAATATCCAACCTAGCAAATAAATCTGTTACAATTATTGGCTTGGTTATAAGAAAACCAGAGCATATTCCTTAGGGCAGAGTTAAAATTACAGAGCAAAGTGTTAGCACAACCCAGCAGATGAGTGGGAGTACTAATCAAACTTAAAACCTGAGATCCAAAAATCTTTGTGAACACATGTGGCAATACCAATAGAAAACTCTGCAAAGCAAGTTTCAGACACGCCTCCACCACATCAACTCCGCTCATTGCCATGACTTTGCTCCAGCAAGGAAAGTGACACTTCTTATTGGACAGTTCAGATTAATTTTTTCCCCGTTGGAAGTTTCAGAACCGAGCCAAATGAAGAGAAGTATGTGTTTCCTCCATTTGCTTCCCACCTTGTGACTGCTGGTAGCAAACATTTAGCTCTAAAGATGATAAAAGGAATCGCAATTGGTGAGGGAAACATTTTTAAATCATGGGAGCTGTGAAGAAGAGCAACTAGATAATTAAATCCCTTTGTGATTGCCACTTCTCCTGTTGTTTAAACAGAAGAAATGAAGTCCCAGCTAAATCGTACAACTGACCAAGTATTACAGCTACATACATCTATTCATTGTACCTCCGGCTTGCTTCCTACATGGCACAAACATTCCTGCTTACTTCAGCAGTTCTCAAAACAGGTAACTAGAATCCCACTGGTGTTGATAGGGGTGGGAGAATAGCCAGGAGCAGCGAAAGTCGAGCAAAGGCTGAACAAGGAGCTCGCTGGCCCCGCTCCAGGCGTGCCCTGTGAAGCTCCACGCTGGGTTCCCCAGGTACAAGCAAAGCCTCTTTGCTTGCAGACCCCAACTGCTGACGTCTGCCAGGCCCTGCGTGCACTGACCGACCTGCTGGAGCTGCCCAACAATAAACACGCTCAGGCTGCCAAGAACTACAATTTAATGCAAAAGTAGTTTGCTGCCACAGGATACAGTGCATCTGACTATTATTATTTGTAAGCTTATTTTATTGCTGTTCTATAGGAAACTGGAGAACTTGATGCAGAAAAAAATACAACCGAACTGCCAACTGTAATAAACAGTAATAAAGTTGAAGCACCATTAACTGCTATTCAGGCTCTTTAGTGTACTTAAAGCATTCCTCAAAATTATCCAACTGATTCCATACAATCTCCATTTACATTCATGTATTATTCAACAACAGTCCATCCAAAAACTGATTGCCATTGTGCACATCTCATGGAAAAACTAACAGCCTGATTTTAAGAAGCTTAAAATCTCAGTTCATGGATATTTTTAACATGTTTTTAGTTACACTATTCCAGTAACTGCTGAAAAAACCCAGAATACTCAATTCCAACATTAATACCAGATAATCATTGTTTATATTAGCACAAAATCTTTCTTGCAACATGAAATTCCTGAGTGTTCTAGTGTAATATATGTTACTATGTAAGAAATAAAAAACAATCCTGGGTTTTACCATCAAATATAATGTAAGAATTTAAGATCTTGCTCAATAAAAACCACTAGTACAGTGAGAAAACAGAGCTCCATTCTCTACAGCTGTATCTCTTTGCTAAAGAGAGTTCCTAAAGTACACTTTACCACAGCAATGTCTGGAGCTGGCTATGGAAACTTGGTATATTTAAACCACAGCATAGCAGGGGAAGTGAACTGTCCCAAACTCAGAGCTTTTTAACTGCTTGCCTGCATTTTCCCAATTGAACAGAGTTTTACAAACCCATTTTCTCTGCTGTCTTTGCCAAGATAAGGAGCCAAAAGAGAAAGGGTTAAGGGGCTGGAAAGCAAGCACAGCTGAGACCCCTTAAAATAGGTCAGGTTTATACAAATGTACCCAGAGGAGGGAATGGCTTGGAGTGAAAGCCTAGCCCCAAGCTGGGAATAAAACATTGTTCTCTTTGCACCCTCAACACTGGATAACTTTTAATTTTCCTGGATCTCTCATCTGCAAAAGAGAAACACCACTTGGGTCTGTTTAGCCATTTCTATAACTTACGTGCGTTGGCAATAAGGCAAAGCTTAAACACAAAGACTAAAAACACAACACCCAACTTCCCAAATTCATGTTGTATGTTGAGAAAAATATAAAAGTACAATCATACTCTCTACTGGCTGAAGAGAGCTCTCTGCAGACAGAGAAAAAACTTGTAACCTATCAAGGAATCCTAGAGGAAATGCAGAACAAGAGTGATGAAGTTCTGGTAGCCACTAAAACACAAAAAAAGGGTGAAGGGAGGAGGTAACATGCAGACTTCAGTGGGATGACCTCTCCCCCAACAAGTCACTATGACAGCATTTGAGCACCTCCTAAAGAACAGCTAAATATGAAAGAAGCAAAGGTGGCTTTAAGCAGGGCTTTGTGCCAAAGAAATTCAAACTAGTCAATTTAAGTGTTGGCAGAAACAGTTCCACTGAAGAAAAAATTATTTCCTGGAAGATGCATTTTAGCCAGATAGTGCTCTGCTCAAAACTGAGCTACCAGGCCAATGATAATGAGGAGATCACATTGTTAATCCTTTAAATTGCATTAATTATTTATTACTGTTTGCAAAGTCTCAAAACAATACTGCATGTCTTTTTGCTCAAAAATTAATTCAATCTGCATAAGAAAAAAAAGGAGTAATAGGAGAAAGTAAGGGGGAAAAGGTTGGCTATACATCTCTTACT
This sequence comes from Dicrurus megarhynchus, assembly GCA_013399195.1. Lineage (NCBI taxonomy): Eukaryota > Metazoa > Chordata > Aves > Passeriformes > Dicruridae > Dicrurus > Dicrurus megarhynchus. Next base: position 1,198,618 of record VXAD01003674.1, on the reverse strand, counting down.
TTTTAACTAGGAAAAAAACAGTTTTTAACCAGTCCAGAGAGATTTCAAGCATTATTATTTGTTTATAAGCTGAAGTTTGGCTGTTTTCATTAAACACAAGGCAAGCCCTGCCCTGAGCCTCCTTTCCTCTCACCATTTGCTATGGGTCTCATTAACCTTTTTTTTTTCTCAGATCCCACTTCATAATTTCAGAGAGCAAATCCCCTCCAGGTCTTCCAGTTTAGGTAAAACACAATTTTAATAGTGCGGAGTTTCTGTAGGGCCCAGAGCTGTAGGGCTGAGCTCCAGCCCTTGGAGAGCTCTGTAGGTGCTGCCCTCCCTGCCCTGGTCGAACACCCACATGGCCAAACCTGAGTCTAGAAACCTGTGAAAACACAGGAGCACCTTGATTTAATTCTGAAAACACATAGTAAAATGGGTATTTTATATTGAACCAGTTGAAACAATGCCTTTGCATCGCTATGGAAATAGAGCTTTTACTATTTCTAGAGTTAACTTCTCTGCCTGCAGTAAAAATATCATTTGTTACGTGTACTGAAGTGTCCCCAGCGCGTTCCTGAAACTGAACACTGCAGGACATCGGACGTGGGTCGGGTAACTGGACACTGCTTTTGGACCCACTGAAATGCGCCCCCAAGCCAGCACCCTTTCCCAGAGTTATTTCTGAGCACATTTGGCATAGTACCTGTGACCTGCATGCAGCCCCCGGCTCTTCGGCTGCACCCCAACCAACCTCCTCCTCCTCCTCCTCTCCCACAGACAATCCCAGGGCAAGCCTCTAAAATTAGCACCATGGGTGCACCTTGTTTTATATGCATATTCGGTCTGAAAAAGAAATCAATGTCTCGGCTTCAGCATAAATCGATATTTGATTCTTTATTTTAGCAGTTTACGCAGGGGACATCTTCAACTCAGTGAGCAAAACTGATTAATGCCCATGAGGTATCTGTGTAATGAAAGCGATGGCCACAGAAAAAAACAATGTAAATATAAATAACCAGTCAACACTACCAAGCAATTTCATACCAATGTTGGTTATTATAAATGAATAATGATCAGGAAGTTTCTCAAAATCTATCTGAATTTATAGGCCTTGAGGAATTTCTCATAGCTGAAGCTGCTGGAGTATGTAAGTAAACAAGATAACAATGACTGCACAAGCCTTCTCATTGACTTTGACAGAAATCAACTTGAAGAAATAAAATATATGGAAAAAGTACAGCTTAAATCACATTTTGGCTAGTATTCATGAATGCATGTTATTCATATTAGTGATCTGTCATAGAATCACTAAGGTTAGAAAAGACTTCCAAGATCATCAAGCCCAACCTTTGACTGAAAATTTTAATTTTAGAATTTTGTGAACTACCTCAGGTTGTCAAAGTGCCAGATTAACTTTTGCACTAACTTCTTTCAAAATAACATTTCAGAAGTCAAACATCAAACTTGTTCCAGATTTGACATTCAAGTCAGTGACCCCAAACAAATCCCTACGAACTGGGATCCAAAATTCCGAGCAATCGTATTTACTAAAGTTATTTGCGGTTACATATTTTCCTAAAATGTAATATCACCTAACCAAACTTCACCAGATTCTCCTCTGATGTTACAGAATTTTGGTTTCAGTTGATTTGCTTTACAAAGAGTTCTTTATGAGAAACAGACATTTTGGAAATGAAAATAAGTATTTAAAATTTTTATTCACAATGACAGAAAATTTACAAAATCCAAAATCTGCATGTCAATGAATGCAGCAGCTGCAGAGCAATGTTAACTAGATGTGGAAGTTATCGTCTTAATTATAGTAATTCAAAGATGGAAGCAATTTTGTAAGCTTTAGCACTACCAACAACAGGGATAATTAGTTCTCTAAAATAGATAAGTAAGCATCTGGTTCAACTGATTTCTTTTTTTTCCACATTCAAGAATAGTTTAAGAGTTATTCATCCTAGAATAACCGGGGAAAAAAGTGTTATTATTCAGGGTGTAGGTTTGGGGGGTTGCACATTCCTACAATAAACACTTCTTTTGTTGTAAAGAAATACAATTACACACAGTTAAGATGTGAAGGATGCAAGCACAAATCCAACAAGCAACGTCTTAAAGATTGCAGGCAGAGTCTCCATCACAACAGACACAGAACTGTCTTCTTCCCAACATCACCCAGGAAAACTGCATTTTATTTTCAGTCATTAAAGTCCCAGGAGCAAGGAACCATTCTGAATTTGGATTCCTTCCTGGTTATTTTGTCCAGACTAAACAACTAAGGAGCCTTTCTCCAGCGCATCTCTGGACAATCCTTGCCTGCCACTCACTCCTTTATAAAATCAATCCCTAGCTCCCACAATCTTGAGACTGGATTACAGTATTCCTGTTTCCACCATCTTTTTGAAGAACTTCAAATAGGACTGAACTTTGGAACCTAAATAAAAACAACAATGAAAACCAACCGCCTGAGTGCAGGGTCCTCTTCCACAAGAAATTTTCTACAATTTAATTATTACAACCACAGGAACAGATGCAAGTTGTTCAGCAAACCAGGCTCTACTCAAATTTGCATTGCCCATTGTTTTGAAGCCCATGAGACAAAATAAACTGGACAAAAAAAGAAGTACACAGGGGAAAAAGATGCAGTCAACTTGTGAAGCGTGGGTTGCACTTCTGTACAGATATCCAGAGAATGCACAGGGGTAAAACACACAAAGGACATTGTTTTCCATAATGCCACCACACCTTTCAGCATGCTCCAAACACATTAACTGAGGTGAACACAGAGTCAGGCAATGCAAGACTTGCAAAGCAAGGAGTAAAACGAGTGCAGATGGTTCTTTTGTTTTAAGGAAAATTAACATCCTTGTACTTAGGAATTAACTGATTGCATGAAAGGCCATTTTCCTTTCATCTAAACCAAGCTATATGTTAGACAAGTCCTCCTACTTCATTTAGAGCTCAAATTGAAGAAGCAGCATCACCGCAAGCTAAGAAATTACAAAAGAAAAGGCTGAAATTGCCAGTGAACACCAAATTTATGTCTAATTTGCCTAATGCTTGAGGCTGGTGCACACCTGCTTACACCACGCTGTATAGTCCAGACCTTTTGCATTATTAACAACATAGGAACAACTCTGGAAAGCCAAACAAAATGAGATGTCACAACAAATTACAGTGACTGGTACAGCCATTCTCAACTACATGAATCCACTTTACTCTGAACACACTCCAAGCTTATCTTTGTTTTAGCATAAAATAACAAAAGTAAGAAAAAAACCTCTGATTATGGAAGAGAGACCCCAGAATATATATGTAGATATTATTTAATGAGCAAAACCATAAAACAAACCTTCTCAAGCATTCCTATCTTCTACTTCAGTTGTGTTATGCATTATACTGCCATGAAGTTACACCACAAAGTGTGAAAGGCTGACTGAATGAAAGCTAAGCATAACTGCATACTTTCATTTCCCATTTCCTCCAAATCTATTATTAAATGCTTCACGTAGCATAGCTGCTTTTTAAATAAGTCTCTACTTGGCAATTCTCACGGAAGGTAGTTTATCACATTTCTTTTCCTCCAAAAAATCCAAGCAAACAAATTCCAGAATGAAATGACAAAGTGATTTTATATTGTTTCAAATCCTCTAACCGTGGAGCATACAATTACATACAGGTGTGCAATGTAACAAACCTCCTCTAGACACTCTGCCAGATGCATCCAGGAAATAAAGCAATTGAGCTGAAAATGAAAGTAAGTTTTCCAGGTTTCATGGAAATGTTACATAAAATAATATGAAAACTCATTTGGTTGCTTTGTAGCACACAACATGAACAGTTCTCTTCATCTTGTTTCAGAGCATTTTCTTACTTTAAGAATCAAAAAATGTTACAAATTAGCTCATTATCAGCTACCTGTGGTTCCAAACCCCAGCATGAGGATTAATTACTGATCTAATTTTAAATCTATTCTAACAATACGCTATTTTAGAAATAATCTCCAAATCAGACTGTCAGGGGAGTTGCCTCTACTGCAATAGAGCACAGATTTTCACATGATCGACCAGTAGTGTAATAACCACGGTGGCAACATTCTGAACAAGACAAGGATGTTTGCAATCAAATTATTTGCACATTTTAAAAATACATGTTCTTAAGGTGCTCTCCTGAGCTCCACTGGAAAGGTTTTGCTCTGTTGGTAAGACTCATCCTTCCAGCTACGGAGACCAACAATAACAACCCCACTGAAGAGTGTCAGGGTTTGTGATTGCTTGGCAGAATGTTACACTCACAACCTGCTTTCCTACAGTTGGAACTACAGCTCTGCTTTGGCTCTCAGACAAGTGCTGGGCCATGCTTCCACCCCTGGTGCCTCTGCTATTTTGCACATGAGCCTCACTTAATGCCATCCTCAGCTCTGCAACATCACCCTTCTTAAGAATCATCCAGCATATTTAACTTGCAAGCAGCTTCCAGCATATTAAAGCACAGAAAATCCTGAACAGAACATGGCACCGCATCTGGACAAACGTGCCAGCAGAGCAGACAACAAAGAGAGCACGTTGTTAGACAATAAACAAACTCCCTGGGTCTTCATCTGCAACCAATTCCACACCATTTTAGGAAGCTTTTTGTAAAATCACCATCCCTCAATTTTTCAGAAAAAAAAAGCCTTTTGACAGAAAGGCTTTGTAGATATTTTGGATTTAACTCAGAAGCTAAAGGGACCAAAATATCTGACCTTTTAAAAAATACCTAAAAAACCAAGGTAAGCTGCAACATATACATTATCATGCTTGGCATCCTGATACATCAATGCTCTCATCCCTCCTACCTTTCTGACCCAGGCAGTGCCCTAACCATTGCCTGCTATGAGAATCATGCTCTTTTATCTTATTGGGATTTCTGTTCTCCCTTTCTTAATGTTGCAGAGTTTCAACATATGAAAAAATATTCATTGAATAGGTAAACAATTCTCAAATTCATCCCCAGTAGCAAAGTGTAGTAGATAATGACATAGATCCAGAAAATCAAAGTCTCAACCTGCCTACTTTACAATGATTGTTTAAATTTATACTTTTGCTTCTAAACTGAGAAGGTGAAAATGTGCTTTCTATTTTCATTATCAAGGCACCCCCCTTTCTAAAGCAATAATGTTTTCCAACTCTTAGCAGCTTCTTACAAAATAAAACCAAAAGAAAAAAATCAGCATCAATTCAGTAAAATTTAAAAAAAAGAACAGTATACTTCTAAAAGACAGTCCAATGAAGAAAGGTTCATTTCCTCAAGAGGGGAAAACCACTTTTCTGTGAAAGTATTAAAGGATGTGTATACATGTACACACAAACATTCAGCCTCTAAAGGCCTTCAAACAGAAGCATTGAAAACAATTTGTTGCTCATTATGTTTGCACACACACAAAGATGGGAGAAAAATCCTCAAAAACACCTCTAAAAAATAACAGGAAAGCATGAGTGTACTAAGGTAAACTGATAATAGTCCAGTGGACATATTAGGAAAATATCCAAGCTCAACAGAACTGTAATCTCAGTAGGCAAGCTACAAAACTTTTGACATTTGTCCAGGACTAAGCTGTCTTAGACAGGAAAATGCCACGCTCAGCCTGCCTGGACTCAACCAGGGCTGAGCAGAGCAGTTCCCTACCAGACCAAGACAAAGGTGAGACGTGTGTGCCAACGTGGTGCTTTAATTCAAAACAGACACCGAGAGAGAATTTCGCATTGCTCAGGTTGTTCCCTTCAGCTTTGGAAGGTGAAATGCTGCTTGGGACCTTTCTAATCAAGGCACTCACTGAATGGCAAAGAGGGGAAAGAGGCTACTGAGATAAGGCTTGGCTCTAAACGTCAAAGAAGGGGACAGACAGGAGCTGAAGTTCTGTGGACATTCAAAATGCTCGGTGTAGCCAGTAAAACTGGTATAAATTCATGTAGAGAGATACACTGCAGTGTTGAAATAAAGCATTTGGTTTATGTGGTCCTTACTCATTTACAGAGACAGGTCTGTCGATAAACCACTGTCCCAGATAAAAACAACACACTTTAAAAGGCATGAAAAAATTATTTATAAAAATACATTAGGTAGTTATACTGCAGCGTATAAAGAAACACATCAAATAAGCTGGCTACTAAAATAGTAAGAAAATACACCTGTAGAAGGCATTTCATGCTAATGGAGCAACAAAACCCCAAAAGGCAGGAGAAGAGGGGGAGGCCCTGGGTGCAGATCCTGCCCTGGCACACAGAGCAGGCCTCAGATCTACAGCACGGGGAAGTTTCTGGAACAATCAAGCCTGATTACATGTTAAACCTCATTCTTTTGTGTAAAGCCTACTTGCTGAGCCAAATGTTCATTACCCAACAGCCATCAATTTTTCATACAAGGATGGCTGTTCCCGTTTAATAACTATACAAACGTGTAGTACAAATAGATACACACACACACAGGGGTTTGAAATTTTATCAGACTGAAGCTGGAACAACCATTCACAAAATTGAGCAGAAGAAAAACACAAACAGTAGAAGTCACAAGCTGACAGCTAAAGCTTGTACATCTAAAGGGTGAAGCAGTTCACTGCTGCCAAGAAAGGGTATTTGTTTCAAGAGCTATTCTACTTAAGAAGGCTGAAAAGTAAAATCAAAATCAATTCCAGTTACAGTAAGATGGTAGAGAGCAGTACGTACAAATATACAAATGTATTGAAAATAAATGGATGGTAGTGGTGATAACAAAAAGAAATCATAAGAGAAAGTAAGAAAAAACTAAAACCTAGTAAAATCAGAGCCATAATTTACACAGATGTTTAAAAAGCAGATATTTAATAAATGTACCTCATGTGAAATTGGATCAGAATGCAAGCAAAGAAACTGCTAAAAGCTTTTTGAATGCTTTATGTACTTGTTCATAACTAAAGGAACTAAGAGCAGCTAAGCATTATTTTTACAAATGGTGTCTAACAAACTTCAGCAGAAACTCACAAGCACAGGAAAACACAGCCCAAGTTTCTCTGAGACAAACTGGGGAAAGAAATGGCTGTTCAATAACATTAGCCTATTTCTGTGTAAGTAAAAGATTGTTGTAAAATTCATTTCTGGGAGCCATGTATTGTGACATCCCAGTGTTCTTGCTGCACTAGTTCTGTTCTGCCACACAGTCTGAAACCAGCATGGGCAGCAGGAAAACAAATGAGACCCATGAAAATTGCAGAACGTACACAAATGAAGACACAGAGGAAGACAAATGCAAACACTTACAAAAGTCAGGTATTCAAATTCCTCAGCAATCATGCTTAATTTAAATTAGGTCTGCTAATTGTAACACACTAATTTACCATGCAATCAAGACTGGAACAAAATTAAAAGGACAGGAAAACACCCAATATACTGGAAATAAGTAATTTCAAAAGCCACCACAGGATCCAAGCTCGCTTCCTCAGAGAACAAAGATTCAGGGAAAGACTGTTCTCATGTGTGCCTGCAGAAGATTTTTATCTCACGTCACTCCGAGTCTCTCCTCTGGCACATGCTCACTGCCAGTGTCGCATGATACCAGAAGTAACTCCTTCAACATCAAACAGAACATGTCAAGTGACGTTTACATCTTCTATTAATTCTGAAGGAGTTTAAATTACATGCTTAGTATTACGTAAACACAGCAGGCAGTAATGAATATGGGGAGACTCATGCAAGCATCATAGTGATAGATAAGCATAACGTTTGCTTAGATTTTCAGTACATGACTGAGCTTTGTCCTCATATAAAATATGACAGTTGAATACCAAACTTGAGGCATTTTTGTGGAAAAGATGGTGATTGATTAAGCTAACAATCTCAAAACATGTCCAACTTACTGCATAGCATTGCCTAAAATGATAGACAAGAGGGACTGGTATCAGGTGCCTTGGATTTCGTATCTGGCACAAGGACTCCCCTGCACAGGATTCATAAGCATCCCCCTTCTGAATCCCAGTTCTCTGGACCCGTCCACCTTCAACTGACATAAAACCAAAAACAAATACACCAGAACAGTCTTTTAAAAATAAATTTTTAAGAGGCCTGGAATAACCTATGATATTTCACTACAGAAGTATGTTTTATTTTACCTGCAAATCTATTCTATAGAACACTTAGGTTTTAATCTGTAGTCCTCAAAATAATAGAAAAAAAAAAAGATAATTGCGCTATGAGTGGAGAAAAACTATTCAGGTATTATCTGATAATTAGCTACAAATATAGAATCAAATCACATCAAAGGTGTTTTCCTTTATGGTTTGAAAAGATGTTTACTCGCTCAATGTGGTAACCGAGATGGTGGCCAATACAAAGTGTTCAGCACCTGACTGAAAATTAAGTCATTTCTCTCCAGATAGGTGTCTGGTGATAGAAGATGACGTGCCATACACTGCATCTCTCGGTTCCTTAAATGAGGTCTCCTTTTTATAAAAAACATTTTGCTCTAGGGTGTACAGTTCCTTGTTAACATTAGCATTCAGCTTCCAGTAAAATAACAGGAATCCCCAAGTCCACCAGAGAACGTCTCTTAGTTTGCTCCTGACCACAACTTCACACCTCTCCAAAGAACAGGGACCTGCCAAGAGTAACATCATGGCATGGGCAGAGGTTCCTCAGATCCAGAAACATCTCAAAGTCCATCCCAGAGCTTTAAGCTGGTGGGCGCTCAGATTTAAAACGCGCTTGTCAGAGACAAAAAACAGTCAAAATAAGCAGATGCACAGACTTTGTAAGGATTCCAACACCCAAATGTGTCGACTTCAATTAAACACAAGAACTGCACATTTCCAGGCCGATCACGTGCCAGTATGTACTCTCTGTCTTACTTTCCACAGTAGCACTGACCTGATCTGAGCGCCCTCAGTAAAGTTCAGGATCTCCCTTTTCCTCATCTCCTCAAACCAGTCTCTTACCCCAGTATTTCATTTAGCTCACTTAAAACACCAGGGCAAAATTATTTTATACTCAGCAGTCTCCTTCATGCGAAGGATCCAAATAATTAATGAAATCGTCTGCAATTTGTGTGTTGCTTCGTTTCCTCTCCACAAAGGTTTTGACTTGAAAAACTGGTTTGTCCTGGGCAATAGCCAAATGTTCATACAAGAGAGTTTTGATCTGAACAAAAAGCTTTCAAGGCTCAAAACTTCAGTGTTAACCCTCTAAGACCCTTTCCCTGGGTTTTAGTCGAGCAGGGAAACTGCCAACAGTGAATATAAAATATGATTTACACAGAATCCCACATAAACTAGAAATTACAAGCAATCCAGGTGGATTTCTTGAATTGTTACAAATGTTCTGAGTTTTTAGGAAGACCTTCCTTCCATTCATTGGACCAGCCTCTTTAATTGTATTTAAGTAGCACAAATATCCTGTAATGGAGAGTGCATTGGAAGCTCCCCAAAACTCATCCATTAGTGAGCAAAATACCCATTACATTTCCATGTAATCCAACAGACTATTGTCATAAAGAGATTTTCAGAAGATAAGGTGGAAATTTTTTCTCCTCCAAGCAGTGCTTTTGTCCTAAGGCCATATTGAAATACCTAGCAGAAGTAATTTAAATGAAATTTCCTCTCCAATTATGAGTGTCAGGAGGTCATTTAATATGCTGAGCTAGGCAAAAAAAAATTGAGCTAAGTATTATCAAAAGCATCAGATTTCCAGGTCTTTCCCATCCTTCCCAACATAAGGGAAACATTTCTTATGTTATTCATTTGAGCAAGGAAATGTGTGGCGTGACAGCTGTCACTTTAAAGTTAATTATAGTATAGACTCACGTTTTTAACATTAGTTTTATCTTACCACAAAAAAGTAAGTATTCTGCTAGCATCAAACTAATTGTTTTTCTTCAATGTGACAATGTATATATGCAGGAGGTGGCATCCTTCTGACACACAGAGCTTTTAACGTCAATCGAGATGAATCAGCATAAAAAGACACTGAATACATTTGGGGGGATATGTATGGACTCACTGTCTATTGTGGTCCTGCTATGGCAGCTGAAAAGTTACCAGAAAAACACCAATGCATCAGAAAGCATCATTTATGTGTTCCTGGCCACCTGATTATTTCCACTCCCTCATTTACACCCAAGTGAAAGGTGGTTTCTCTTACTCTTTGTGAATATTTCAAAAGTGAATAGCATTTTTCTTAGTTACCAAGGAACTGTTTGTAATGAAATACGATTTCCACAGAATCACTGATTTTAGAGGCGTTTTGCTACTTAAAGATTGTTTTACACTTCATAAGTAGTTAATTTTTGTGATTTTAACAAGTTATTGTATCACTAAAGCCCTTTCACTGAAGAAAGAAGAGGAAAGAGAATTAAAGCATCAATGGCAATTGTGGATACAAATCCAAGATGCCCTTCCTCACAGAAATCCACCTTTTTCATCCTCCAGAATTATCTTTCAAGTCCCTTCAACACACAAATCTCCCATCTTAACTTTGCAAAGAGAAAGTCACTAAACAAAAGTGAAATCATTAAAACCCACAGTCACAGCCTGTTCCACCCAGAGAGGATTAAAATGAAAAAATGAGGAAACATCAGAAATCAGCATTTTAAGTCAGTTTTACAAGACCAACACTCACTTGCACAATTCTACAGCACTGTTAATATCAAATTGCAAGAGTATGTTCAAGATACACCCAAAGTGCAAAGAAACAAAAGGACTTAAATCCAGAGACATTTAATTTAAATACATCAGAATTATGCTTTTATCTTGCCATAATCCAATTTCAATAGGCAATGCCTCAGTAGAGCTGATATCAGAATACCAGCCCCATATGCCCTTTGAACCAAGGAGTTCTCATATTTCTCCTATAGTTTAAACTCATAAATATTTATACAGAACCAGTTTGACAGGTAAACGTGATTTATGTTTATGTCACCCCTCCCATGAGAAACTTATGTATTTACAGTTTGCTCTTGACTTTCTCTATCCTTCCGGGAATACGTTCAAGAAGAAACAATCCAGCCACTTTGACCGGAGGAGCAGATGGTTCCCTTTTCCAGAGCCATTAGCTGCGGCGAGAATCCCACCAGCTGCACGAGAGAGCTCATTTCAACAAAATGCACCGAGGAGAAAGAGGAGTCCTTCCCATTTGCCTCCTAATGTAGGAGAAGCCATATGGGAGTCAAGCCCTCTAGGATTTTTAGTACATATCAGAAGCCATTATAGAGAAATGTGCCATAGCTCAGTAGTCAGAGTACCACTAGTAACCCATTCTTGCAATGTGAAACCAAATTAAAACTGAGAGAAATTGAAGGTGGAGAAGCCCAGAATTAAGAGCACACAAGCTATCACTAATGCAACAGGACTGTACGGAAGTTTTACCAACAGAGCAGAGGAAAACCGTGTCAAATATTTGTCACAGCCAAAAACTCTCTGCTGCTAAACATGCCCAAGATTGCAAAGTTACAGGAGAAATTTAAATTGAAATCATAATTTTTAAAGGACGCGCACTGAGAAGCAAACATAATGCTTTGAAAGGGGGCCAATTAAAACGGAAAAATATTCATTTATTTGGTGATAGACTGCTCATTCCTAGTGCCCAGATGTCACAATCCTGAGAACATCAGCACACAGAAACGCCCAGGTCATGGCACCGCAATGCACTCCATGTGCAGTGACCACTCTCAGGAGCAAAGTCATTGCATACATGGACACGGGATTTCAGGACAGATACCCTGGCAAGAATCACATTATTACAGTGATTTATCACAATACTCCTCAGACCAGCCCAACCTGCCCACCCATCACCCCCAAGATGGCAGGCAAAGAGCTGGCAGGCTGCCAGCCCGGCTCGGCAGAAGGTGATATTCCCAGCAAACTGTCACACATGCTCAAATATTTCATTTCTGAGGCTGGCTGAAGGCTGCGGTTTCCATCCTGTGCGAAATAGGATTTCCACCACATGACTTCGTGCAGCAGCTCTCTGGTCTGAACCCCCATAGTGCTGTTTGATCATTTTGAAATACCTAATACTCATTTATGTGATTAAATCAATAAAAAGTCATCTCTTTTCCATTAAGATGTTCAGCGGATTTACAGATCGATTTCTTTCTTTTTGTACTTCAACTACTAACAAATAAATGGAATTGTAAATTTTGAGTAGGATTTTCTGACAAAATATCACACCTGAAACCTTGTTAGTATCTCTCAAATTGTTTCTGTCCTTGATGTGTAATTTTAAATTCAAAATGGCACACTAACAAGATACTAAAAAAAAAGGATGGTTTATTTTCGTTATGATAGACTCTGTGGGTGTCCACTCTGGAAGACCATTTTTGCTGAATTTTCACAAAATACTGCCTTTAGGCACGCTGGGCACTGTCTGGAACAGAGTGAGCTTTAGGAAACCAAAGTTGTGCAAGCAGGAGTCATAAAAGGATCCAGAATCTGCAGGTCTAACACATACTATCTTCTTATGCAAAGGTGTCCTCCCTCACCTGCCCTAAACCAGCTCCTTCCCTCCTGGCCCTGCCCAGCTCACCTGGCTCTCACAGCGAGCCAGGTCTCATTACCTGCTCTCATGCTCACAGGTTGGTGGCCAAGAGCGCCTGAAAGCCAAGTCCAACCTACCTCAGCCTTTGGAAATGGAGGCACAGGACAATAATTTGCCTCCCTTTCCTCTTCCTAGCCAAATTCAAGAAATCTGTAAGAAAATACAGAGCTTTATCTCTGTCACTTCTGTCACTCCATCAAACCACTGCTACAACTGCTCAATGGGTGTGAAAGTTACTGCTTGGAGCAGAGACATCAACCTACAACCTGAATCTCAAGGAGCTCTTTTACTTTAAAAAACAGGCTAAAGACAACAATTTTGAAAAGAACAACATCGCTAATGCAATTCCTGGTAACAAAGATCTCTACTTATTTACAAAATCTTTCTTCATTGCCACTAAGATTTCTAAAAGTCACTGGCAGCACAGAACACAACTTTGATAAAATTTAAATCACAAATTTAGAATAATAACAAAAAATGATGAGTCCCCTGAAATATTAGTTGGTAGAAGCTACAATCCTCTAAAAAAAATTAATATAATTTCTGATAGCTGATGAACAAAATTCACCCTAAAACTCAAGCCAAACCTTATATTCTGAGTCTTACACAGATTATTAACTGTATCAACAAACCAGCTGCTGAGAAATTCTGATACCAGCTGCAACTGTTTACTCATAAATCTGAATATACTGCTTTAGTCAGGATTAGCTACCTACCAGTCTCACCAGTAAGTTTTCAGGCTACAAACGTTAAGCTCCACAGAGCACCTGATGAGCGATAATTATGTTGATATTTCCCAGACTTGAAGGGACACCCCTGTACTGCATCAGATCCGATACCATTCATTAGTTCACACACTTCAATGGGATTTTATCAAAATCCAGAGAGCAGTGTAAATACAAACACTCATCCATTTACTGCTACATTAACACATTCACATCTCTAATAAAAAAAAGATGCTAAATGTATTAAGCATTATTTAAAATTTAAGGTTATGCATATCTCTGTGAAGACTGTAAGTGCTGTAAGTCAAAATATTTGCAAGTCTTTCATGGTGCTGCCTATTTCAACATAATACTGTTTTGCTACTTCAAATAATAAAGCAGCTTGCTCCCAGTAAGCATCTATCCATCATTTTGTAGAAACAAACCCCTTATCACATTCACATAGTATGAGAAGGAACAATGCATTTAAATAAATATCTTTAAAAAGAACAATCGGTGGATCTGCACAGTATGATTTTTACAATGAATACAATTACAAATCATTCAGAAATTAAGAAATCATATCTAACGTACGAGGAATATGATTCAATCTGTTAAAACAGGGGAAAAAAAGCAAGACTAAACAGTATTAAAACAAGTAGCCTAGAAAAACATCAAAGAATTACTCGCAAAATCCTTAGATTACCTTTTGGATCGTCTCAACATGCTGGTAGCAGGCAGAGAGAAATTGGACAGCACTGTCCAAAAGGAGTCAGACATGATCTTTAAAAGCTTTCATTGCTGGGAAAATACAGCACAATCAAGCCACTAGCAATAAATAAGGAACTAAATAATACCAATGACAGAGCCAATGCAAATTCCCTGTAGACCTCGCAAGCTGTTCCATTAATGTGAGACAGGCAGGCAAGCGTACATATTGCTGCTGTTTCCACTGCCTCTGTTTTCTCCCTGCTCCATCCCTGCCTCCCGCCCTCCACCTTAGGAGGCAGTGCAAAATGAGATATTTATTCTCTTCCTAATATATACACTTTAAACCTGGAGTTTGCTGAATACACAACATAGATGCCTTCTGTATATCTCTCTGTGTTCATTTAATTACAAACAAAGTATTTTTAATATTTTCAAATCCATAACTGGGCACTGTTTGCAATCCTGAATAACACAGGGGGGTTTAAGCTGTGTCTTCACAGAAAGCACCACTGACTGCCTAGTTTGTGTTTTTATTCTGACATGGTGGCTCTTCGTTTCCTAACTACATGAGGCACATTAGGGGCATTTTGCTTATTTTCTTAATTAATCTTCCACCTTTAAACAAAACCCATCTTTCATCTTTAGTAACCCAAGTGGATTTTTAATTAAAAAAAAATAAATAAAAGCTTCTAATGCCTCCTAAGATCAGTTTAAAACCAGAAATCCATTCTCCCCCTGAAGTCAGCCACACCACATCCACGTCAATCACAGTAAACACAAACTCCTACGTAGCACCTGGTGCCCGAAAACAACTCAACCAGCTGAATTCTGACAACAAAACGCAAGCAGGACTCGTGTGATGCACATCAGAGGTTTCCCACACACCCCCCTGCACATCAGCCACAAGTTCACTGTTCCCCTTTGTGTCTGTAGAAACCTCTTGCCTTGTTTTTGCTTTTTCCGGGGTCTAAACAAAACCTCGCTGGAGCTGCCTTTTTTTTTTTTCCTTAATTTCAGTATGCAATCTATTTTCTTTCTATTGTGGCTTTTTTAAGCACTTCTGCCAGTAGGAAAGCTAATGACGTTCTCATATTTCAGCCTTCTTGAGTGGCTTTTTATCACAGACATGAGAAAGATGACAATCAACAGCTGGCACAGCCTTCCAAGCACAATACAGCCCTAAAAAAATACACAAAAATGTCTGGGAGAAAGAAATCCCACTAGACTCACTTTAGCTTTCCACACAATCTCATGGAAGAATTACATGTTCTTCATAATTTTCCATTAAATAATGACATATTTTTAATACATACATTTATCAAGAATCGCAGTATCTGAGTGAAGTATTCCCTTCCATCTGGGCTTCAAAACAGGCAAATGGGATTTTTAGAATCTCTGCACAACACGACCATCTTTTCTAGTGCTTTTAAACATTTTTACAAAATTAATCTGAATCACATAGTGGTTTTATTTCACAAAGTTAAGAGTACAACCAAACCAAACTCTGCCACTGTCTACTACTAACGAGAAACAGTAAACACGTTCATTTTTGTGTCCACATAATATCATATACCAATCAAGTTGAAACTGAACACTAGCCTTTTAGAATTATATTCAGGATATTATATGACCTTTCAATTCCAATAAACTCTGGTTTTGAAAAGGTATGAAAATCTTACTCTGTCAGCTAAAACATGAATTGAAATTCATAAGCAATAATGGTGGAAAAAAACTGTTTGGCTAACTAACAAAATAAACCTATCACAACAGAAATAAATTCCTGACTGCTTATAGTTAGCAAATAAGATCACAATCAGCTAACACCCCTAAATCTGTATTAGTCATGCTTTTTTCAAAAATGATTGAAAATTCAGTAGTTGAAGACGTATCACTCATTATCAGTCATTATTACTCAGCAGCAGCACTTTCACATCTCTTGCAGGAAGGACACAAAAAGGAGAAGCCATTTTAGGAGAACATTTCTCCATGGGCATCAGTGACTGACAGCCCTACAGCAATGTTAATCCAGCTAAACCCTGTCCATCCTCTGCTGTTCCTGGGGAACACAGGGCACCCCAAGCAGGGAAGGGGATGGGGTGTTTGCTATCATCAGAAACCTGTCCGTCCACCCATCTTGCCATTTAACATGATTCTGCAGAGCTTTTACCAAAGAATTGCAAAAAGCACTTTGAGAATTACATAACACTGGTTCAAAACCAGCAGAAATTTCTTTTAATACTTTATACTCCTGCTTTTCAAAATGCCTGTTCCACATGGAAGTAACAAACTCTAATCCTGTGAATCAGCACCTGCAAAGCACTCATTTTGGGACCCAGAGACTCCTGAGAAGTTCAGAGTACCCAAAAAAAGTGAAGACACCACACGTGGAGATGCAGTGTTTTTGCTAGAAAAACAGAAAAACACAAACCGTCAAAAAGCTTTTAAAATAAGTCATAAAAATATGACAGTGTCAACATTTGCAGAATTGTCTTTAGTAGCAACAAATATAGGAAGCATAAGGATTTTCTCACATCTACAATGACAAATGAAATCCTTCAAAGGAACTGCCTCTGCACAATCAGCAAAACGTTTTGGAAAATTTCAGCCAGAAATTTCTCACTAATTCAAAATATACCATATCTGTATATGAGAAAACATGTCAACAGCACACTCACACAAATAGATTACAAGATGAGTTTTCTATTTTATTTAACTCATAATAACATTAAAATGTCTTTGTGAATTCCAGACCCTGAGTTATTCCAAGCCTAAAGAAACCTCTTCCTTTATAACATTCTCCCACTCGCCTTTCAGGATATTTAGTCTCCATCAATCTTCCTAATGCACCTTTTCCACTTTACGCCCAACTTGTCCTCTGAAAAGACCACCTGCAGAACATTCCAGCAGCTCCTGTGATGATGGAGTATTTCTCTGTCAACCAAATGTACAGTTTCTAGAGCCCTCCTAATGACACTGCATCCACTGGACAGTTATAAATAGTCAGTGTCAAGGACTTTCCCAATTTCTCATCTTTACCATTACCAAAGTAGGACATTAATTAAGCCTGACATTAAATGAGAATGCAATTAGGCAAACAGTCCACATGAAACCTATTGCTTTCTGGACTTTTTATAGCAGCTACATTTATCATTAAATAAATTTCCTTGGTATAAGATCATCTTCTTTTAAGTAAAATCTGTCATTTTAGAAGTAAGCCGAACTCCCTGAAAAGTTTGAAGCAGTACCAAGCAGATCAATGAGTTAATTTTGAAAAAGAATATCCCAAAGATCAAAACTCCTGTGACTGACTACATTTGAAGTTGACTATGTATCAAGAGAAGCTTCCACAAAGTATTGATTATGTTTTTGAACACTTACATGTAATAGTGCAGCAGTTTTCAAATGAAGATGAATTTCATGAGTTACACTGTGGCAAAGGAAAACTTATAATTGAAAACAGCTGAAATACTAATTGGGAAAAACCTACTCTTGCTAATTAGGCCATCACATGAGTGGTTACATTGTATTACACTTCACATCAGAACATGATACTTTCAGACATAACTTTTTTAAACAGTCATTAGACTCAAACCCACAAATTATTCACTAGAAATACCCATATATTAAAACCCTTTTGCTAGCAAGGCTAAATTCTTTGGAGAAGTCACAACAAAAGAAGTCACATTCTATCTCTATAAAGAGCATACTGACTTTATTTTAAACTTTAAATTGTATGTCCAACGAGCACAGAAAATTATTCTACTATAATTAAGCATAAGTTAACACAGGTGAAGAGATACCTGCTCTATATCACCATACAGTGAAGAGTGTGTCAGGTGTAAAAACTCCAGCAGAAAACTTTGGTCTTTCAATAGAGAGAAAGGAGAAAGTTCTTCCTTTATGCTTAAAAAAAAAAAAAAAAGGAAGGAAGGTTCCTTTAAAAAAAAAATTACATGGGAGACATGTTTTGAGCTATTTGGGGCATCATTATTATTTGAACAGTGACCTACGCAAGTGAAGAACAGACTGTCTTCGAGCCGCCTGCAATCGCGAGACTCGTAAGTAACAGTCTGACAGAAAACATTAGGTTGAATGTATCACCAAGATTCCCTCTTCTATCATTTGCTATGTTATAAAACCATAGATTTCTTCCTTTTGGGGCAGAAATCACCAAGCCACCGCCCCAAAACTAAAGAGTAATTCTCTTTTGCTACAGTGGCTCCCATGGGTTTCAATTGCTACCTCTGTATAAAAGGGCTCCCAAAGACATATCCATATGAGATTAAACAAAGAGCTGATGGCCAAGGAGTTTGGGGGTGAAGAACAACTAAACTTCCCTCTGGTGTGCCTTCCCTGTGCAGGGAACATCCTAGTGACTGCGCTAGTTAATGATTCAAAGGATCAGAAACATTTACTGGAGTAGCAATCAGGCACTGCACCTGCATGGAAGCTGCCAACTCCTCATCTAACTTTAATTGAGCACAGTTACTGAACTAACAGGGGTTGCCATCCTAGTGGACAGCCTGAAATGCTATCTAATGCACTACAGTATCACTGCACAGTTAAGCACAAGCAACTGCTCTGATTTCAGTCCAAAACAATTCTCACAAAATTGTACTCACTCAGATATAGAAGATGCCAACTACAGCTCCATCATCACAATTCGTATCTTCTAAGTGAAAACACTACTAAATAGTGATAAGAAGTGAGTAGCGCTAAAACACCAAGTTAATTGTGCCCCAAATCCTATGAATATATAATAAGAAATACTCTTTCTTTGTATTTTTATTTACAAAAGTATCACTTATTAGTATGTTAATATTCCACACAATGCTATCCTTCCCAAGTAACACTAGTAAGACGTTCGGCAATTCCAATATAACGTAAGCTTAACATAATTTCAAACTCACAGACTTGACAATTGGGCTCAGATGCCATGGAAAGGTCAATTATCCTCTTTAAATAAGTTACTAGTTCTTGCGTTCTTTCCCTAGCCCTGCCTTCTTCATGTGCGATTCAAATGTCAGTTGTCCAATTTAATCAAATGTAACCTCCATATGCGATTCAAATACCATAAAAATTGAGAAATGTTATTTGAAAAACAACAATACTGAAAATCAGATCTGAAAATGTCACTTCCTATTTACACAGAAATCTTCCAACGTTTTATTCAAAATGTAGATAAGGACATTCAGTAGAACTTGCAAGAAACACAGCACCACAAAGTGCTGCTGTAACCCCAACATCCTCATCCAAATATTCTCCCTCCTCTTCATCAGCCAAAATTTATCCAAAGGAGAACATAGACTGAGCCTCCTCTTGCCACCATAGCATCTCCTCATCTTTGTCATGTATTATTTATCCCAAAGCACTTAAAGCTTCCTTTTTAACCTGTAATACAGTCTTAATGAATTCACTGTGCAACTGGATTTGCAAACAGGAAGATAACTTAATCTCTTCTCCTGCCACTCCAGCCTGCAGCAGCCTCTCCATGAAGAAGTACAGCACTTCAGCTCTTTAGAGAATTTTTCCACCTCTGACTCCCTGTACTTGAGTAACACCACCAGACTATAGCTAATTCTCCTGTAACATGGGTTTTGTATATATCCCAAAGAGCTGTAACACACAGTCCTTGACAGACACGGTCCATAACCATTCCAACAAAACTATGTCAGCAAAGCAGATTTGAAAAAGCAGGTGTTATTCCCCCCATTTTACAGAGAAGCTACAGTGCAGAGCCTAAAGTACAAATTAGGGTAAGAGCAGCAGCAAAGGTGGCTGCCAGACTTTGTGTCTTTGCATGGAGTGAGGACTGAAGAAGAAATACCAGTGGACGGCTAAAACTAAACCAAGACAACAGGCAAGTAATTAAGGTAAAATGAACAAAGCAAACAACAAAGAGAGGGAACTGAGCTGTACTTCAGTGGGTGAATTAGAGGGCTTTGAGTTACTCAGCTCTCAATTATCGGCTCACAAAAGCAAAAAGGGCTCCCCTCATCTATGCAAGCCCACAAACCCCCAGAGCGCATCCCGGGGCAGCAGCCTGTGCAGACGCCGTGCCAAGGATCACCGTGGTGCCCCCGGGCTCAGGGCACACGTGGTGAGCAGCGAGCAGGCAGTGCTGTCACCTGTTTCACAGTGTATTACCCAGAAGACCAAATCAAGCCTGAACTCTGAAACAAGCTCTGGCATCTGACTTGTTTCTCAGTATAATTCAGGTTGTTTGCTCCAACCCAAATCTCCGGTGCAGGACGTTCCACGCCACGGCTTGTTTCCTCTTTCCCTGGTTAACACACTTAGGCTCAGCTGAAATGTTAAGAATATTGTAAAGCCCTTGCATTTACCACGGCTTTTCTGAGACAAAAAGCTTATTTTGTAGGATGTTGGCTAAGAAGAGTTATTCTGGGAGCAAGGGGAATGCTAATGTAATGAACAGACGAAGAGGATGAATTTTACATTTTCAAGCATAAATTCTTAATGAAGTTAGAGCATGGGATAAGAATAGACTTTACAAAATAAGCATGGTACAGAAGAGACATGAGAAATCAAAACCATGCTTGGGAAACATCAGGGGTGCTAGTAGACACACACACACAGAAAAAAAGGATAAAAAGTTTATCTAGTTTTAAAGGCAGAATTACATCCTTATTTGGACATGAATTTTTAACAGAAATTGGCCCCTATTTTACCCATTCCTCTGGAATACTAGGAATCTTCACAGCAAAAGCTTAGCTTTTAATCTTAAAGTCTGGGAAAACTGTGATAAGATATCATCAACTGTCAGGCAAACAAACTACTCCAGGTTGTGAGCCTCAGAAAAATATAAAACATAAAACCAGTTCCAACATGATAACAAGCCTGGACCACATATTTTTAAATAACTACAGATTGATACAACTCTATCACTGTTCTACAGTAATTCTGAGAATCCCACAAAGGTGATGCATTACAAAACCAAGGTTTCCTAAAATACACATATTATTTAGAAGGTCTTGAATGAAGACATTTATTTTATATATGACTTGTAACATGTGTGTCTACCTATATATAAGTGGAGACATAAATGTTAGAACACAGATGCAGATTTAATAAATTAAGATAAATTGACTCAAACTGAATTCTCAGCTTTGAAATAAAGTACAGAATGGACAGATATGGAACTCTTAATGATTTCTGCAGTCTCCAGAGAAACATTCATGTTGAAATACTGAAACCAAAATTTATCAGTTTGCAATGCTAAATCTTACTACACTCGATTGTAACATTAAAAATGGCACAAATAAATCTAAATAATCTAGCTAGAAACAAAAAGATATAACAAAATTGCTTGGTTTTAAAATACATTACTTTCATAACCCACCTCACCAATGACCTTTAAAGCCATCTCACATATAAAGAAAAAGAGGAAGTGTTGATAAATGGGAATATCCATCTTGTATTTATGTTATTTTCTTTCAAATTTTTATTAGGAGATGTAGCATTATACAGATTTTATAGATTAGGGAAAGAAAAGAAAATTAAAATTTAAGAAAAAATGTAAGCAATTTGTTAAAATATTTTTCAACAAACATTTTCTGCACTACCTATTAAAATGGAGCCAGTAAGAAAAGCAAATCCTATTTCCAGCTGGCCAAAGTATTTAGTACAACACACAGGCTTCTAAACAAACACAGAAGCGGAGAGAGCACAGATCACGCGTGCAAACCAACACCACCTGCGTGTCCGGAGAGCACCCTTCCTGCAGAGAAAGCACAACCCCAACACCGAGAAATACTTCTCACATTAGCGACCACTCACAAGAGCACGACGTAAAACACCGACTGCGGCGTCCTGCGGCCGAGCCTGCAGCTGCCCTTGCTTTTGACAAGAAGGGGAAAGTTGCAGAAGCGACAGGTCCCAGTTTTGTGATCCATCTTGAGCCACGAGCGGAGGCTGCGCGCGCTCAGCCATGGGGCACAGGCTGGGACACGTCCCCACGGGCTGCTCCTCCACGCCAAACACAAACGCAGCTCTAATCAACTGCATTTTGCTCAAACTAATTGCAAGTTCTCTGCAAGGGCAATGCAGACACTCGTGACTTTAAAGGAACACTTCTGGTCAATATTTGTGGGTTGATTCACTCGGAAAATTGGATGTTTAATGATTCTGGAATCTTCCAGTCTCTCGGAAGCAGAATGGGCAAGCAGCTGCATTAAAATGAAGTGTGGAGGAAAGCTAGTAGGGACTTCGACCAGTTTTCTTTCAGTGGAAAATTTTGCCCTAAAAATTTTCTAAGAATGATACATTGATCTTTTCTGCTATTTTACATTTCTCATCTGCTCACAAATAAAAGTGAGAATCTCAGGAACAGAAACAGAAATGTAATAAAGAGTACAAAAAATAATATTCACCTTTTCAGGCAAGCCATAACCCAAACACACATTACCACTTCTACTTGTGCAGCATGTATTTGATGAGAATCAAAAGAATTACTTCCAAAAATGGCTTTTTTAGTGTTTATATAAATAAATGCCCATCTCAGCCTAGAGATGTGACAATGCAATTGTCAGTGCACAGCAAGTCTTTCCCAGACGGCCGGATCAATAACATCCCTGCTCTAAAGACCTAAAGGTCTGAAAAAAGGAAAGGACAGGGAGAACAGGAAGGAAACAAAAGCACACAGAGCTCTTTCACCACAGCAAAGATGACGGTTTGAAGATTTTATTTTAGAACATTAATAATTCATAATGACAGTGTAATGTAAACTAGGTTAGAAGATTATGCTCTCAAGTACCACACAAGGGATTGAATGACAGAATAATAACAACTAGCCAAAGTAGCAAAATTTCAGGAGATAAATGAGGGGAAGAGAGAATTTATAAAAGAAGCATATTTGAGATGAATGAACAAAAACAGGAATAGAGAGATGCTGAAGAAAAGGGGAGCACAGATGCAGCCTGTAGAAATAGAGCACGAGTAGGTCCATTTACAGCAGATGAAGCTCTGCAGGCCCTCTGGCATGGTAGTTATGAATATTCAAACAAGAGCATAAATTTGAGACAAAAGTTCACCATAGCTCAGGATAGTGAGACACAGCTGAAATGGGATACCATTCCAAAAATTGGTGAAAAGTTACCTGGAGATCCTCCTTCCTTCTTTACATTCTGAGCTTTCCTTAAGCTTTCAGGTTAATATTGATCCACTAAATGGTTTATCTAACTAAATTAAAACTGTAACACTTGTCTTCAAAAAGCAATTTTTTAAGGAAACGCATTGGAAAGGAACCTGCTGCTCATGGGCAGGAACAGTCCTGGGCTGACACACAAAGCTGTGTAAAATAACCTGTTTCCCCCCAGCTCCAGGCCGTGAAGGTGACACCAGGTACTTGCTGTTAGTACATCTCTGCTATTAGTGCTTCAGCACAGGACATTAACAGGGCCCTTTGCACACTCACTGATTTTTCCAAATTAAAACTAAAAATAGCCCCTGGTTGCCTCATAGTCCAATTAAAAACAAATCCTGGATAATGCATGGCACTGTCTATCAACAATAATAAACGCATGACTGTCTGGTTAAGAATTTATATTTCTTTCTCAGAACTATTCCCTTGCCAGGAATCTTTTAGTGCTCTGGTTGTTTCTGTATCTGTATTGAAGATCAAAAGGTCTTTGAAGGAGAGACTACTTGGAAGGAAAAATTTTATAGAGAACCAAGCACACCACTGCCGTTTGAGGAACTCACTGTTATTTGAGGATAAGGACAGAAAAAGAAAGGCTTCAATATTTACTACAGTCTCTTCAGAACCTTCTGAGCTCTTCCTTCCTCCCTAGAAGTTGCTGACTTGTCCCAACCATCCCAAACTCTGAAAAGTGCAGGGGTAGTAAATGAGTCAGCTCATACACAGGTGCACCAGCAGATCACAGCCTTCAAACACGATTCTATAGAAAAACCAGTTATGAACCATAACCTTATATGGTTTATAGGTGAAATGGCCAACAAACAGTAAAGTCCTCCAACTTCTAAAGTCACAAGTACAAGCTCCCCTCTGGGAGCCTCCAATTTCCCAGGTCAAACCACCAGGTTATGATTTACAAGTGGTCCCATGGAAGGCAGCCAAATGGTGAGCCTGGAAGGAGACAAGAATTCACACCTCGGGCTCCAAACCTCAGGGTTTAACTCTTCTGCTACTGCAGCTCCAGGCAGCATGCAGGGATTCTTGCATTTATATAATGCCTTCACATGAAAAAATTATACCATTCATGCCACCATGCCTCAATATTCCCAACCACACTAAAGTAAACAAACAGTTTTCCATCAGTCCAAGACACACAAGAAGTTACCTGAACCTGTCACATTTCAGGTATCACCAGTGTGTCCCTCCCATGTAGTTTCTTAGATGGGAAAAACAATTCCCAAGAATAATAACCAGTACAAAAGAAAAGGAATAAGGAGAAAAATTTCCATTAAAAGAGAAATTAATTCTGGGAAACTCATTCATTCAATGTGAGATGTAGATTAGAATTCAGTTGCCAAAAGCTTACCTATTCAAAATTCATCATTTCACATTATGCATAATGATATATCCACAAAGTTGTTCTGTTTCTCATTATTCTTGAATTGCTGATCTACACTGTTTCCAAAAGTGACATTATACTGTCTTGCAGTCAACTCTGACCAATTATTTAGCACATTTAAGAAAGCAGAACCTGTACCAAATCAAGCACTAAACCAGGAGGATAACACTTACTGCAAAACCAGAACAATTTCCAAATGTCATTCAAACTGAATATAGGCCATTAATCCTCCAACATTTGTCAGAGGAATTTCTAACTAAAAAAAAAAAGCCAAACTCTTAAAACCTGTATCATATCAAGTGACTTTACACTAAGCAAAATTTAGGCAAACATAGGAAACCATCAACAACTTTTGATAAGCCTTGAGGTATTTCAAAATAAAAATAAAGAAACTTATCAAGTCTGAATTCCGAAATGTTTTTGATCTTCCCTAAAAATAAGGAACTTCTGTTTACAGCTGCTGCCCTGATGTTGTAAAATATATGTAGTCTTCAGAACCCAAACCACAGGTGATCTGAGGATGTATGTGCCAAGAATACATCCTTATTCTATGGAAGGGATTTCTGCATCTGCCTGGAAGCAGCAGGACTGGAGTTACAAGACTCCCATCGAGGCACACCAGCCATCCTCATTCACAAGGTAAAGAGCCACGGTCTAGCAGGAGACCCATTCCAAGAAGGAGGATGTCTCCATCCCCACCCTTTGGTGAGGGTTTGCTGACCAGCACCCTGCAAATCTGGAAAGCCCACTGGATTCACTGCAATGGAGCAGACTCGCCCAGGACGCTGCCCACCCAACCTCACTCATACACCCAAACAAGCCATAGCTCTAAATATAGGTCTCCCCTCATCCATTGCAACAGCTTGTACAAAAAAGGCTTTAAATAAAGGCAGGCAACCCTCCAGGACATTTGCTGAATGCCTATGTATAATATATTCTTGTTACTTACCACAGTTATTGATTAAAGGCCTGTTTCCTAGAATAGGCTTTTTATGTAAATAAATTAATATACTCTTAAATCGTATCACAGATGTCCATAAAATCTTAATTATATAAAACTCATAACATTGTAATTACACACTGATCAAGTAATTATGTAGCGTGCTTAAAGACTATTTTGGAGCAACATTAGGTTTCCCATTTTGTTTTACTTAAATAAGACAGCAAGGAGTCTGGTGACCATCACACCCACAAATGGTGACCAGATTTTGTACAGCCTAAGAAAAAATTCTATTAAACTATTCTGCAAAGCTATTAAAAAAATTAATAGCTATTTCCAATAGACTTCATTAAAGCTAGAATTTCCAAGGGGAAACATTCCTATAAAAATAACCTCCACCATACATCCCTATAAGAACATGTTCCACAACTGGCATGAATTCATGAAATTGAAATAGCACGAGAAAATGCCCCTTGAATGATCCAGCTGAAACCAACTCTTCCCTTGGTTTGGTAGGAAATTGAAGCAAATTTCCACTGAGACTTCACCTCAGCTGCAGCACTCAGAGATGCCAGAAAAACAGCACCTGAACACTTTTATCCTTCTTACCACAAACAAATGGAACTGTTTCTAGAATTACTGAAAATGTCTCATATCTTGCTGAGGGTGTTACACAGAATGTAACATTTTCTGGAACGGGGGTAATTGCACTCTCCTTTAATCTCACGGTTCATCACTTCCAAGTTAGAACAATCAATTCATGACATCTCTTAAGCAACTCGAGATCAAAAAATGCTGTAAATTCATATTTTGATTAAATTAAAGGACAAATATGGGTGCACAAAGATCTGCCAGCTCATAAAGAGGACCAGCTGTGAAACATGGCCTCATTTTCTTCTTCAGTAATTTGACTTTCCTGTTACCCCCAGAAGAGTGCAAGCCAGATCCTAAAGACAAGACTCAGCACTTGTTCAATTTTGGACATAATTCTCTTTTCTTCCTAAAGATGTATGACCATAATTCCAACCCACATTTCCATCAACTACAGCAGTCTTATTCCACCTGTCATCAATTTGTTTTTATTGTAATCAGACCACATTTCCTTTTACTCTTTTGAAAGTTTTACATTATTTTCATTTGTTCAAAGGTTATATATAAAATATTTTCAATCTTAATTAGATTAATTCTTTCAGAAGCCATGAACTTCCATGCCATCTGTCTTGACATCAGATGCACCAACAGTCGTGCATCTGTCAACATAAAATTATCAATGGCACCACGAAATATAGGGAAGGAGGGAAAAATCTGTGCAAATTCTTGCGAATGCAATATACCAAAGGTAAGAAGTGAGGAAGATTTAATGTGAAGGCACAAGTTTTTCTTGTTACATTTTCCAGCAGTTCCCTGCATAGCCATGGAAATGAATCACTGCCTGGCTAACCTGAGGTGTTAAGCTGAGTAGATCAATGGCAGGTGACTTGCCAAGATGAACCTTTGCTCTAAGCAAGCAGGAATGGCTATCACTGGCACTGTAACCAAGTAAACAAAACTACAACAAAGAAAGGCAGGATAAAACAGGATCAAGAGCTGCACAGGTGAAAGCAACGACGACGAAAATAAAAACTTATTATAGTTGACCTAAGCTCTTCCACAGAACCATGTATCTGTGAATCATCAACCATTCAGTATTTAAAAAGCAGATGGCTGGAAGGTCCCCATATGGGAAAAATATTATCAAGGAGTCCATAGTAACAGTGAAACAAAGCTTGCTATTAAGACTTTTATATGAACTGTTTTAAAGAGAAAATTATTCACTGACCCATGTCGGAACCCTGAAAATTGAAAGTTTCTCAGAGGAAGAAAAAGTAGTAAGCACCAAAAAGGCTTTTGAAAATAATCAATAATCATCAGATCTCATCTGCAAAAAGAACAGTTCTCAACTGACTTTAACAATAATGTAATCCTGATATTTAATTGCCACTTACCAGTCTGTTAATTAGCCCCAAGGCTAAACAGCATTTAATCGAGTTTAATCACCCTTGTTTAAAGGAACATTACCCAATACCAGCCTTTAAATAATAAAAATTCATTTAAAATTAGATTGATGGCAATGACATTGAAATGTTAGGAGACTGCTGTAGCCGCTGCCCTTCACTTCCCCCAGCTGCTGCCAAAGTGAGCACCTTATTAAGAATTGTCACCAATTGCTGCCCAACGTGCAGGGAAAGCTCAAATGCTGGGCAAGCCTCTCTCCATGGCCATGCACAACAGGCACAGACACATGCAACGTCCCTCTCCTCTGCTGACAACCTGATTTCCACCCAACAGATGTCATATACATTACTCTGCATTAGAGGGGCAGAAGCCTAAAATAGTTCAACTTCACATTTTCAGGTTAGTCCTACCAGAGCTGGCCAGCAAGAGCAACCTTGCTCTGAAATAACATCTAGATTCAGGGGCTATTGCATTACCACCTGATGAGTAACTGAAATCTGACCAGCCACATCCACCCTGCAGCATGTGAACTTCAAAACCAGCCCTCTGGTGCTATGTTGGCTCAAGTTTTATGTAGGTACCACTGAGCTCCGGTTTCATAATTGCACACACAAAGATCTCCAGCGTGTGTGAGCCTTTGCCTGGGACTGTTCCCCTTAGAGTTGGTGAAGTTTCCTCTTAGTGAAGAAGCTGAAGGTTTGCACTGGGGTTGCTGATGACTGTGCTTGTCCCCTAAGAGCACAATGAGGAGTAAGAGTTAATCCTGAATGGAAAATAGATCAGTTGAGCTGTTAAGTGCTTTAATATGAGTTGGTTTGGGCTATTTTTGGTTTAGAAATTCTTGTATCCTTCACCCAAGCCAGCTAACAACAGGCTTGATTCTACTCCTTATCCTTTGCATACCCTGTGCTTGGAGACTTCAGCCTGCCAGCCTCTGCAACTAAGCAGAGAGGATTTCCAGTGAATAGAACAGGGTGCAGTATTTAGCACAGACCCACTGTTTAGACAGGGATTTTTAAGGACCCCACTCCAGGCTGTTTTAAGTTGGTTTTCCTGACACCAGACATGCCTGTGAGGGCTCTTCTGCTGCACAGTGCAAGTTGCACAAGTACTAACACAAGGTACCACCAGGAACTGGCAGGTACACACCATCAGACAGGTTTCCATTCCTTAATCCATTTTATCTTCTTCCCTACATAGGGACTACACACGCACTACAAAAAATTTGTCTCAATAAGCAACATCAACTTGAACACTAAATGGCTGGAAGTTGTGACTAGGAAGCTGCTTCCTTCTGCTAGATGTTATTCTCTTGAACTGTAAAGCTGTTAAGTTCATAGATGGTTATGCCAACACCAAACTGTTAGAAACTCCTGGTTGATATCTCTCCTTACCTCCACTGGAAAGGATGGCTGTAGCACGGACTAGATGGATTGCTCTGGGCTTGTGAGTTCAGGTAAAATACTAGAGGAGAAGTGACAAGTGCACAGTCAGCACTAAATGGGAATTTAAGATGCTGCAGACCTGGAGCAGATGTAGGAGAGAACATGTGCTGATGAACATCATTTCCTCGGCAGTGGGAGTACAAAGGAGAGGAGATTCTGACAAGGTACCACAGTAGAAAAAAAAATCAGGGTCAATATCACATCTTCTGTTCCAATAAAGAAAAAAAAAAAAAGATCATTCCAAAATACAAGTTATATCTTCTAAACAAATGCAATAAACTAAGTGGTCAAAAGTCATTCCTTTCCATTATCATCCAAACCAAAATATATTTTTCAGTCAATTTAATATCTATTTAATGTTATTTTTCCACTACAAAAATCCTCCAATCTGGAATTATCCAAATCCCTTCTTGCAGTGATTTCCAGGCTTTCTGGAATACACACCATTGTCAATCTCTAATCAAAAACATTTAATTGAGAAAAAAAGAACAAATTGATAACGGCACCAGCAGCAAACACAGACCATTTATATCACTGCCTTCACAATTTGGGAGCCATGGTTCCATGCCACGGCTGTGGCAATAACCGAAACACGCAACTGTGAAAATATGAATTACACAAACCATTAACTAGAAAACAACATTTAGCAGTGGCAGTTGTTTTAGAGCAACAACTAATTAAGCCTGAAAGCAGCACTGCAAAATGGCTTTATTCTAATTTTAGCAGTGGGGAAACTGAGGCATGAAGAGGTTTAGTGACACGTCCACAGCACATCCACGGTAGCATCGGGATTGCAGCTGAGGGTGCTGATGCCCCGCTCTGTGCTCAGCTCTGTGAACTATCCTGCTTTTGCAGGGTCAGCAGCCAACGCACATTGGTATTCACACAGGGCACAGGAAAGGTCTCAGAGTAGCTGCTTTTCAAAAAGCTGCAAACAGACTTGTACATAAACACAGAGCAGAGGTTCTAACACCTACTTTAGTGAACTATACACGATGAGATGTCCTTCACTAGAAATAAAGTAAAAGTTAACTTACAATTATTGGTATTACAAAGTGTGCTTATGTCTTAGAATACAAATTAGTGCCACTGTATTCTTACACTTTTAACTTTGATTTTTGACTGACGGCTGAAAAAAAGTTTCTATTTACCATATTTAAACATAAAAGTGAGCAAAATGGAAATCTGAGGCATGCTTCGGTTTTGTTTAGAATTCAGATATTTTACACTTAAAAGTCCTGAAGTTAAGCATGTTTGTCCATGCTCCTAGCTCTAAATTTCCTGATGAATCCAGATACTTATCAGTCAAGCAACCTTTACATACTGGAAATCCTCCCCACCAGCAATCTCTGCTTAAACAGCTGATGAGCTTTACAGTTTGCAGAGAAGAAAAGGTTAAGCCTGCCTCTTACCCTGCTCCTCCCTCCACTGACTAAACGATAGATTCTTTTCACCTCCTCTACTTATGAACACAGTATTAAATATACAATTTCCTTAATTTTACCTAACAGAAATAATAAATATAATTACGAACATCATAAATAGCAGTTTCCATTAGTAGATTTCAAAGCATTTATAAAGGACACAAGCATCAAAAACGAAATGCTTGTTAAAATTCCATTTGTAGAAATACATGTGGCAATGTAAGTAGAGACTTCTTGTTTCAAATCTAGAAGTTTTCAATAGCATTCTTAATTCTAGAAGACAGCAAAGCTAGCAAAGGTTTCTGGAGATTTTAACACTGTGACAGCTTTCTGATAGATTACTAGAAGTGCTTTTTAAATCTGAAGAATGATCAAACTAGAAAGATAGAGTTAGAAACATTCAGTTTTACTACACTAATGCTTGGGACAAAACCTAACCACAATGTATCCCAGTTAAAAACATTTAAACATTGCTTTTTTTGGCTATACTTCATGGTTATTACTCCACAAAACTAAAATGTTAAAGCTTACAAAATGAAATTTTGTGTACAAATAAGCATGACAGATAAAGAAAGTTCTAACAAATCAAAGCACCGTCTATGGGCCACAGAAAATTCTGGCCAGTTTTTTCTTCACAGCTTCAATTTGAAATGATCAAGTGCAATTTATTTTTCACAACAGTCCTTACTGGATCCGCAGAGATGGGGCTCCAAGCCTCTGCTTCCTCCGCTTCATCATTGTGCTGATACACTGATATGCCTCTTCCCAGCATAAGAGGCTTAGAGCCGGGAAGGAGAGGCCGCTGTTATCACTCCGGCGCAGAGCACAGAACAATCAGTGCAATTCCAAGCTCTTCATATACCCCCAGTGTCAGAGAGACCTCGGGAGCTCAGTAATGGTCCAGATTAATCACACCGCTCATGTCAAAAACCTAATTATTTATAAAAAACGAAAAAATTCAGATTATAAAATCTTCTGCGAGCCTATTCACAGCATCCGGCGAAAGGAAAGGGAGCCCAGCAGAAGGAGAGGAAGGTGCCGACCAGCCCGGGACACAGAGGGGCCATCGGAGCTGTCACACCGCCAGCAACGCGGTCCTGCCGGCCCGGCCGAGCACGCCGCCAACCAGCCACCAGCTCCTGGGCTGCCAGGAGCAGGAGCAGCCCTCCTCACCAAACCAAAGGCAGCGATGGCACACGTGAAAGGATTCTGGCAGGAATCTGACGGAGCAGCTTGGAAACTCGCACGGCGATAGGAACAGAGGCAGCGCTCCCACCCAAAGCCTGGCAGAGCCCTCGGCGGTGTGAGAGGAGCAGCTGCTCCCGGCCGGCGGGGACACGTGAACCAGCCCTCGTTCAGAAATCAATCCCCTCAACTACACGCACAACTTGCATCTTAAAACATCTTCCCGTAACTCCCAAGCTGTGTTCCAGCCACAAACTTTATGGATTCCAGCACTGAGAACAGAGCAGCAGCCTGGGGAGCCGGATGCTGGAGGGGAGGAAGGGGGAACACACCTTCACTAGGAAGCCAAATTCCCCTTACACTGCAAGCCTGGCAGTTCTGCTTGCAAACAGCAACTTCAGTCAGCTCAAAATCAATTTCTATTGATTTATTATTATTATAACTGCCTACTATTAATTTAATATAACTGCTATTAATATAACTGCCCCAAATTATGTCCAACACTTTTTAAATGTCCATTTGTAAGAATGTCACTTTCCCCCCCAAAATTTCCATATATATGTTCGATAGGCTTTGAACTGCCAAAGGCTGTATTTAGGCTGCCATTCACAGGTACTCATCAACCAAATTCCACGTGACAACTCCTATCTTGTGACCCTTCCATGATTCCAATCACAGCCCCACACTACAAAATCCCAACTCTCAACAGCCAGGAGAACAGAGCGCCAGGCTCAGGAGAAAGGGCCAGGGTGGCTGCTCCTTACGCAGCCAGAGCCCCTGCCCCCCACACTGTGCCTCTGGAGTAAGACAGCACAGCAAGCAACAGAAACTACAAATTTGGTATGCTACGTATAATTCTACTGTACTTATTAAATGAGAGTCTGGGTTAAGTAGTGGAAACTTGACAATAAAAACTGTGCAAAGTAATTTTTCCACTTTTAAATCCTTGATGAAAACCTCCATAAATTCTTTGTCTCTGAGATTACAGTCTATATAGAACACTAAAATACTCCGGATTCACCAAATCACTTCTTTTAGAGAAAGAATGCTTTCAAATTATTTTTAAAGCCTAATACATGAATAGCAGCACTTTCTGTAGAGCCCTGTAAGAATAATTGGGCACGTTCCACCTCCAGAAGCAGCCCCATGGATCAGCTTAAGAGCAGCAGGTTATTTTTGACCTACTGCTTGCGAGCTGCTTCTACACACTCAGAGAAGGATGGGGTGGCCAGAAAAGAGCACTTCTTTCTCTCCCCATCTCTATAAAGCACCACAAGCAGAATGAATTCACTGGAGGCATTATTTCTTACTTTATTTCCAGATCCAAATCAGAACAGGGAGCAAAAGCAGCAAAATTCCCTACTCCTTTTCAGAACCATTTTTCATCCACTTCCTGCACTTTGGCTTTCCCACTCTTGGGACAATGGCACTTGCTCCTGGCAGGGAAACAGCATCGATCCATCACCAGCAGAAACACTCACCCGCCAAGACGAGCAGAAACTGAATTATATACTCCATTTCTCTGCAGATACAGGGGAAATTCCCACAGCACCTGAGCATGGCAGAACGAAGACATAAACCAGCACTAAAGGCCAGAAATTTTCTTTCCTGCCATCAAACTTCTTATTGTTTCCAAGGTCTAAACATTAAAAAGAACACAAGTAGTTCAGCACATCCCCCCAAAGAAATTCCTTGGTGTGTTTGTGTGTTATTTTACTGTCAGGAAGCTGGGGGTAAGTTTAACAAATTATGATGAAGACTTGTTTAATGAAACCCCCTCAGAAATGTCTAGGGCAGCAGAAACTAAGAATCTTCAGAGGTTTATAAGTAGAATGGTAGTGCAGAGAAGGAGGAAGAGAATGAGAGAAAACAAGTCCCACAGGGGACATAAGCTGCCTTAAAAAGTGATTAGAAGGAATAAAGACCACCATAAAAGGCTTGTACATGTCTTTGGCAAACACTTTTATGTTGCTTACCATATTTCAGAGATAGACATAAAAACTTCAGGTAAATACTACTCTTTACCAGCACCAATCACCACCAAAACTGCAGTCTGTAAGATTTGGTTCATATAAATGTGTGTTTTTACTGGATATACCCTGGATTAAAGTTGTTTTTTCATGTTTCTTATGCCTCCATTTTCTTTTTCCATTTGTGCAGAGACTTTAAAAGTATATTTGATACAGATGGTTGAAAGCAGAAAATAATTAACAAGAAAAAACTTAGAGCTGGAGTTAGAAACTGGTTTAGCAAATGTAGTTTGCTGAGGAATTACTCTTTTCAAATTTGGATATAATATGGGAAAGCCATATTTTCTTTTTAGAAAATTTTGCATTTAAGTAGCACAAAAATTACAGCAACCCACACCATAAACCCTGGCTTAGAAACCATGAGGATTTCAAATATAAACCCACATTTTTCATTTAAAAGCCTGAACAGGTCAATAAGGTTCATGCTATAAAGAAATGAATTTATTATTAATTTTTTATTATTGGGGTACTGAACAAGAAACCGGATGGCTCAAGGGCAACCCCAACTGGATTTAGTGACCACTGATCAGCCAAGGAGGCAAACAGAAGCAATAGTGAGCTCCAGGCTGGTGCTGTGCATCCTGCAACCACAATGAAATGCAGTTTTCAGCCTGATCTTCTGGGTGCTGAACTGCTCTGAAACACATGAACACACAGAGGTGCTTCACCACGGGATGCTCCTGCTGCAAAGTCCCCACCTTTGTCCTTTCAAGTCTGGAACGTCTCTAGTGCCATTCACGTGCAGGTGCACATCAAAACCATGTGAAAGCCGCAGCCAACAATACAAAAACTGATCTCTGTACAGAGAACAGAACAAGATAATGGCTGAAAATAATTAAACTACTTCAACCAACAGGCTGGAGATCAAAGTTTGAGTCTATCACTCCACATTCGCTATATGAAACTAAAGAAAATATTCATGAATGGTAATTATTTCTTTTGTGAACAAAGCATGGGGAAAAACATAACCAATACATTTATATGCATAATTCATTAAAGGAAAACTTTGAACTCTTGATTACTGAACCACACCAGAGACAAAATATAACTACTTATTCCTGTTCTCCAACTATTCAATCTCTTAGCAGCCTACAACTCAGCTGAATATAATTTCCTTTAGTGCATTAAACATAACCCCCTATAGAAACACAAGCACTTTAGGCACATTAACAACTAAATGGTATCTAAATTATCAGGCATTTCTCCTAATGTCACCCTGCATACAATTCCCCCATCTGTTTTACATGTCTGCTCACTCTGTGCTGATTATTTCAAAATTAAGATTGCAAGATATCCAAGTGCAAAACCATCCTTTACAGTGTGCCTGTGTTTCCTTCTGCTAATATGGAAACAGTCATCAACACTCATCAACAGACTTCACAGGCTCCATCCCACCATTCATTCTCTTCAGCTTCCACCCAAGACCTTCTTTAGGTGACAAAATTTCTCATGTTCTCCTGACAAGTACAGTGAGACATGTAACTCCACTCCTTTTCCTTAGCACTAACAAGCACAGCAACTGTTGTTGTCTGCCTACAATCAGTTCCTGCAATAAAATAGAGATTACTCGTACTGACCCAGGAAATACGAAGCATTGAGAGTCAAACAAAGAAAAAGTTTAGAAGCATTGTCAGGAATAACTCATCCTTTTCCATTCAGCAATGACAAATACCCGAGCTAATCCACAGGCTAAAACCTTTCTAACTCAACAATCCAGCAAAGCAATCACCAAACCAGCAGCCATAGTCAAGTCCTCATTCTGTTTCTGGCAGACTGGAAAATAATTACCTCCTCCCCAAATATGGTTTTTTACAGCAGTAAGTGCACCCCAACCTCCAGACTAGCACACAAAAAAATGCTGAGTGGCTGATGTTTGTGTATACTACAATTGCTACTGAACTGCTACAAAGGCTGGAGTTTGTGCAGAAAATGGATGCACTTCTTGAGGGCTCCTGGCTCCAAGCCAGGCACTTCATCCTCCTGTCCATTCCTGCTTCTGCTTCTGTCGGTGAACAAAAGTCAGTGACTGACAGCCAATGAATCAGGACATGGCTACACCCACAACTATCCCTACTCATCAGCCACAGCACAACAGCAGCTTTTCTGAATAAATTTTATTTTCAGAATTTATTTTTGCTTAGGAGCTTCACTGTTGAGTTGATTCAAGCAGAGGAAAACCCTCCAGAAGAACTGAGAACTGCCTGTAGTGGTAATGCCATTCTTTTTGACAGAATGGTTGAACAAATTTATACATAGTATATGTGTATTTTTATCTTATATAACATACATATATTATAATTATTCCCTTGATGCAAATTTCTTTAATTTCTAATTCAAAAACTAAGAGGATTTTTTTTTAATCAAGTAAGCACTCTGATCTTGGGATATACAAAATCATGCAGATCAACTCCACAAGACCCTTTTCAGGGAGCCTGTACATTTCATAGTACAGCATCAACACAGCTCTACATCAGCCACAATGCACTAGTGACTTCATGAACAGTTAAACTTCTCAGACAACAAGATATCATTTGGTTCTTGACTGCACCTGGTACTTGACTTGACTATAGAATCTGTAATTCCAGAAACTACCATCAAAGAATCAGTTAGATAACACAGGCAACTAAGACATTTCAATTCTTCATAGATTTTTTAGTCTTACTAATAGCTGCAACCTTGTGCTTAAAATTTATGGCCTGGATCTTCTTGACACAGGTTGCTAAATTTCTTCACATAATGACAGCTTAAAAGGCACTCACTTGTGGAAGAAAACTAAAGTGAAGTAATGAAAATTGCAGGAGTTAAGTAACACAGAAATAAAATATTCAGTCACTTGGTTTAGTTACCAGTAACTAAAACACTACACATTTGAAGCACTTCATTTGTATTTCAGATACCTTAAATGAAAATACATGAGTAGTCTTGTGTCATACCCACCTCCATGCTGGAATGAGCTGGAATATCTCTGGCATTCTCAATTTCAATTCCAAAAGTTTTGTGCAAAAATATCTAAGTTACATTAAACAAAAAACTTACTGGTAACTCACTGCTCCACTATTTGATCAAAGAACCTTCATAATCTTCAAATGATGAACACCACCTGTCTTAGAAATCTCTCAAATCTCGTTAAGCCAGCCTTTGAGGCATGCTGGTTTAAAAAAACCAAAACCAGTCAGTGCTTCATGTTCTTTAAATAACTCCCTGACTGGTTTATCATTGTCATATGAACTAAACAAAAAGGTCTGGTCATGCCCCACTTTTAAAAAAAGACCTTTTGATCCTCTGTATTGTTCAACCCTGAATCACTGGATCTACACAGCATTTTCCAAACACTGTTTCTTATACAAAGGGGATAGCTTACATTGAAAGAACTGAAAATCATTTCTCATTAGAACCAGAAACCTGAGGAAGAAAGGTTATAAGCTTTTGTGAGCTTCATGTCTGTAGTCCACAAGCTTTGGGAAACAATTTTAAATCATAATGCAATAGCAGGCAGTACAAAAGCTTTCTCTTTTATATAATGCAATCAATAATGCAATTTCTTCCACCATAAATCTGTAAGCATAGCAGAAGCTAAGCTCTAATAATACCATTGAAACACAAGTTAGTTCGCTAAAATTCTTTAAGCATCATAATGCATTAAAAAAAATTGCTCTTTGTTTAAATCACAGTTTTAAAAGCTTACTTTTCCTGACATGTGCTACTTTATTGAGATACCTCTATCAGGCTGCCTGCTCCACAAACACCTGACCTGTGTGGCCCAGGAGCTGTGTGCTTAGACTTCTGTCAACAGATTGTTTGAAGAGCAGTGATCAAAGTTGTCCATATCACATAAATAATCAGTGACTTCTCTGGAGTCACTTCAGCGATGTCACAGTGGCACCACTCAACACCGCAGCTACTTCTATATCAGGATCAGCTCAAGCTGGTAATTAGAAGTAAGCTTACACTACCACTGCTTTTCCTACTACACTTAAGGAAATGAATAGAGGCTTCAGCCTCAGAGAAATCCAAGCTAGCTGTTTCCAAGCCCATGACAGATTCTTGAAAACGCTAGCAGAGAAAACAGAGCATCTGCCCATCTAAATTACTTCCACAACTGAACAGCTATATATGTTCAAAACAAACCAAGGGATGAATAAAGAATTATTATACTTACAAGCTTCCTCTTCTGGGGAGACTGAGCTCTTTCTGGAAAAAAAATAAGAATGAAAACCTTGAGTTAATTTTACTTTTTACAATATATTACTAATTTATTTATCAATAAATGACTGAGGTGGAATGAATAAAGAGCTGGCCATTTCCTAGCGCATGCTCAGTGTAGAACTGCACAGCTCTGCT
Source organism: Dicrurus megarhynchus (assembly GCA_013399195.1). NCBI lineage: Eukaryota > Metazoa > Chordata > Aves > Passeriformes > Dicruridae > Dicrurus > Dicrurus megarhynchus. The sequence goes on along the minus strand of VXAD01003674.1, from coordinate 1,160,763 downwards.
GCTGCACATTCACAATGCACAGTCTGGGGTACAAAAGTTGCTCATTTTGCCTAAATAATCATTGCCTTTGTAGTCAAAAAATCATAAGCACTCAACAGAGCAAACATAACTTTGAAATTCAAGCCTGAGCACAAATAAGGCAGTAGTTAATTCTGTCCTACATACCTCATTAGCATCAGACCGAACCACTTCCAGAAGTGTGGAACGTGGTGTGCCTGCAGCTGCTGTGGTATGGTCTCACACTCTCACCAAAAGAAAGAATTAATGCAACAGAGTGGATTTGCGGGGGCGGGGGGTGACTTGGGGTTTTTGGGTTTTTTTTTGAGCATACACATTAGTTGTGTTATGTATTATCCCAAAAAAATCCGAGGCCAAACACAACTCCCACTTCTCAGCAGCATTATGCGTTTCAGCAGCGCAAGCAAAGGCAGACGGGGGATTTTGCGGTTTTTACTGCAGTCGATAGCCCGGGGGCATCGCCAGGCCCGGGCAGCGCTGGACACGGCGCATCCCCCGGCAGCGCCCAGCGCCGGCCCCGCCCGGGCCCGGGGCTGCGCTCCCGCCGGACACCGCCAGGTGGCAGCCGCGGCCGCAGCCCCCGATCCCGGCGTTTTATCCTTAAAACATCGGCACGGGCCGTGCTCAGCCCCGGCTGCTTCGCTTCGGCTGAGCCCAGCAAGCACCGGCATAGCCAATACCAAGTGGCTGTCAGGGTATTTGATCTACGGGATGTGTTTCTCATCCCCTCTACGAAAAAAGAAATCAAGTGTTCTCACTGAATATTGAAAAAAAAAAAAGAATCAATAGGAAAAAATATTAAATCCACGAAATCTGGTAAGGTAATCTCTTTTCCATCTTCAGGTACAGTGTTTCTGCTGACTGACATGACTAACAATGTTATTGACAGGCCGTGACTGGTCTGATCAGTAATACAAGGGATTTGGCTTAAAGTTTTTCAAAGATACCACAAAGTTACAGCCACTAAAAACTAATAAATAACTAAATAACTTTTACATGCTGTTATTCTTTTCAAATATGAGTTCTCTGTAATTTGAAATTTCATTAGAGTTTAACAGTGCCGAGCAAATTCCATGTGTGAATTATCGCAAGGCTGACAGCTTACAGCATCGAGAAATAAATTCCTGTCGTCAGACAAACTTGTCAAGATCTAATCAAAACACTTCAAGTGCGTAAGATAATAAATCATTAGCATCTATAACAGGTTGTGTGGTTTATATTCTAAAAAAGGTGCTTCTTCCACTCTCATTTGTTAGAAAGAATTAGTTTCCAACTGCAAAGCCTACATAGCAAGGACAGCTTTTTGCCACTGCAAATGAAAAAAAAAACAGGTAAGATACAGGTATTGTGTATTATTCTGCTTGTGTAGGTAGTATGTTACTCAGACATGCATATACATCTCTTTCATCATATGAGCAGCTGTATTTAATTTATGCTTTTTAAAGAAGATGGCACCTCTTGGCAGAAGGCAGTTTTTCTATTCAAATGACGTATTTCTGTTTATGCCAACACAGTCAGGTCCAGAAATTTTCAGAATGAATGTATAAAGCTCTGGAATTTCATGGTACAGAATGAAGAAGCACAACAGTGACCTTTAAATCTTTCTAACTACCTTCTCATTTTTGAACTTCTAGGGTTCATTTTTACAAGCTTTGCTCTAGTCATCAGAGCTGAAAAGTCATTTAAAGAGAGAACACTCCCTTGCAGCAGCACAGCTCTGGTAATTGCAACTTATAATTACCAGACATACATCACAAAAAACATGGTCCAGGAACAGGAATGGACAAATCCTTTGCTTTACAGAACGCTTGTTTTACTCAAACAATATGACCTTTAATATTTCCTATATTGTAGGTAGTTCAGGATTAAATGCATGCAAGGTTAGAAGGAAAAAGCCCGGGCTTTGTTCCTGACAGCATCCCTTGGAAACCGAGTTTCCAAACAAGGAAGGAAGAAAGTCCTAGCAGATGACATCTCAATGCAATTGAAATATTATCCTATCCATGTAGGAATTGTCTTCATTCTGCACCTCCACCTTGACAAACACAGTGCAGCTGTGGAATCAATAGGGAGTAGTTCACATTTAATACCACAGTGGTCTTGACAACAAAGAGAACAATCAAAACAATCAATTTTTATACCTGTTGTTCCACTATGCCTCATTTCATGTTAGTCTTGAAATCCCCTTCACAAACCCTAACAGCCACACAGCCCACCACATCCTGGCCTCTGCAGCACTTTCCCTGTCCTCTGGAGAAATGACAGTGCACCCTCTTTGCCCTTTTCTGCCTCTCCAAAGCTGGTAACAGCCCCTATAATCCCCCAAAACAGACCATGAATGGTGGGGCCAAGGCAAAAGCACCAGAGCTGGATGTTACACAACCATGAGCAGGATAACTACGAGATTTGCTTTTCCCAAATCACCAGGGAATTTGCATGTGAAGTTACATCCCAGACAGAAAATGCCTGGAGATGGAAGGAAGGAGGGAGCAGACCACAGACAACTGCTGAGCTATTTCCTATTGAGGATGTCCACTGCCAGGAGAACACTGCAGGTCTCCAGGGATCGAGTGGACAATGAAAATGCCTTCCAGAGATGGGGATACACGCACAGGGTCAAGACTCAACTGGGTCTTAAGGCAGCTCAACACTTCAATGTGTGCAATGGGACCAACTGAGAGTTTGTATCTTGAAATGACAGAGTGGTTTCAAACATCTGAAGTACCACTACAAAAATGGTGATCCAATAATTATGAAAAATGTAAGAGAAAAGTCTAACAGCATTTCACAAGCACCCTATAAAGGTTAAAGTCTACTCAGAATCATATATAGTATCATTTATAGTAGAGATTAAATGTTTTAGTGTGTAAATTATGAGCTGGGTGGTGTGATTTAACTGCTTTCCACTCACACCACAAAGGAGGTTGGCATTACATGTCCATGTATCCCAAAAAAATAAATCACATTTTAAGAGGTGAGATAACTAATAAAAGAGTGCTGAGCTGTGACTACTTGGTCTGAAACACTGTTTACAGGGTGCAGCTGTAATGCTTTCAATATGCTAGTTTATCCTGAAGGACGTTTTTCATTTAAGACCACCCTTCTGATGAGAAGAACACATGAACCTGCAAGATTCCAAACTGCCCCTTCCAACAGCACATCTGCCTCCCTGAGCACTTGTGCTGCCAGTAGCTATATTTATATTACCATTATTACTCCAGCCAGCCTCCATGCCACCTGCTCTCTAGGTCAATAATATCACCCTCAAAACAGAGGCTTACATTTACATTTGATTTATATGAAGTGCTAAATAGCATAAGAACATTTTAAAATATTGGTGCACATTATTCACAAAGAACTTTCAGAAGTGGAAATAAAGAACTACTTTCACAGATCCTAAAAAATAAGGAGTGTGTATTAAATCTTGCAGTACCCAAATGACAAGAACAGACTGTTCTGAAAGTTAATTTTTTTGTATCAGTTCCACATTTCAAGGCATAATTATTAAACATGCAACTTGATCTCTACATGACAAAAGAAGCAGCAGATTTTCAGACAAGGAGTTAAAAAGGAACCTTGGTGAAGAAATTCAGCATCATAGAATTTATAAAAAGCTGATTCAAATTATCTGCCTTCAAAAGACTTCCTTATATTTCCTTTTATGTTAAGTTCATCACCTCAATCATGAGGCTATAAAATCAGTTGGACACCGTACCATGCTACAGAAGAGGTTTCACAATAGGACTAGACCCTCATTTTACAGGCACCAGGGAGGCTAAAAGAGAAAAAATACCAGCCATTTTAAAGATCATTTTTCTGTCTGCAAAATATATTGTTTAGTACATAGACACCAAAAAATTTATTCAGTTGTGATCTTTTATATACAGAAACTGCATCTGAAAACAGAAATGTTTCAGGCAGCAGGAACAGTGCTAGCTTTCTGCATAGGTGTGTGCACACAATATGGAGCGGAAATAAAGTCTGGAAATCTGTTTGTTCGTTGACCTACAATACAACCCACATCGTTCCAGCAGATACGTTATGTTATAAAAGTGTGAAAAAACAGGAACCCATCACTCAAATTTGTCACTTTCTCTCAGTCTTGTAATTTGTCCTTGAATATGTATCTGCACATATGGCACAGACCCACAGGCAAAGTTGGATGCTGGAGCCCGCACTGATGGCAGCTTAAATGGAGTCCTTGCAAATTAAAATGAGAACCATTGCCACACAGGATGTTCCATATTTTTGCCAGAGCAGACAGCACGATTCCTGAGATTGCCTTTGACCTTGGCTCCCTTACAAGGTAGCTCACTATCATACCAGTTGGGACAATAGACAAATATTTTTACAGCTATAAGAGTAAATACATTTCAGTTAATAAGTTAATATTTCACAGATGATGAAATTCCACTGACAGTCAGTGACCTGGTACCATGCACTCATGTTTTAATTTTTTTTCCTTTGCTGACTATGTTTGCTTTAGGGTATACTACCAACCAGCAGGGGATTAATTAAATCTCCTTCTATACATAACCATTTGCATTACAGAAATGGTATAATGAGGGTTGGAATCTCCAGTTCTGATGGAAAGTACAACCTGGCCGTGCAAGGACAAACTGTAATCCATCCATCAGATTAACAGGAAGGAATTTTTCATGGTGATTAAAAAAAAAAAAAAACACCCCATGCTAAGCCTTTCTTTCTCCTATCAGAATCTGTCAGGAAAAATAATTTCCTTCTTTTCACCGTATCACTGTAAATGGTTATTAAAAACAGCACTTCTCAATTTCTCTTTCTAGAAATGATTACATCTGAACTTGTTTTCCAAACTCATCAGTGAAGAATTTTAAACAGCAACACTAAAACCGTATCTGCACTGAAGGTCAGATGAACCTATGGAATATGCTGCAGATATTTTCTATAATTTACTGACTTTTTAGAAACTAAATTCAGGATCATACTGTTAGATCATCTGCTTAGCTACAGAGATACTTAAAATACAGAAAATGAATACCCAGCCTCTTGCCAATACCATTCAAAATATTCAGAGGACACAGAGTTTAATTCCCAGACCTTTCTCGGCACTCTACTGAATTTATGTCTGCCAGCACACAAATTCTGAAATGCCATGGATAGCTTAGTCCCAGGGCATCTCCCCATATTCCCAGTACCAGCCAAACTGCCTGGAATCACCCTTTCCTAAGAAATCTCACCTTCACAGTGACAAAGTGCCACAGCCTCCAGAAAAACATGTGTGACACCAGAATAGTCAACATTGCATCTGTTCACCCAGAGCTACCCTAAACATGTTCAAAGCAAAATAAATGTATTGTTTTGATTAATTTTCTACCTCAACAGAAGTTGCATGTCAATAAAAACTGCCATTTGCAAGTATTCTAACATATAAAACCGAACGGAGAAAAAGCCCTCAGCTGTTTAGCTAACAGGCAGCCCTATTTCTCTAAATATTCAGCATATATCAGTCTTTCAACCCACAGGTCACGAATCAGCCAATGATGCATTTCATACTTTTAGATCTTCCAGCCTTTCTTTTCTCTTCAGCTTAGAAATCCCTTACTAGTCAGCAAAATAAAAAGCCTTTGGATTTATTTCAAATTAGAGTTACTGCAGAAGGAAATAAAGCTAAAAGCCCTTTAAACTTTAAGCAAAATTCTCAAACACAGCAAATTATTTTCCCTTCCCCACCAGCCCTTCTGGCTGGGCAACAGAAACTTATTCCTTGGTAAGCAAAGCTAAGGATCCAGGTAACATCTGTGCGTTAACCTGTCAAGAATATATGTGACCAGAAGCTTCCCACTAACCTTTCCTATCACTTAACCTCAGGGCTTTCCATAAGATTATGGATTTTGGTTACTTGACCTAAAATAATTCCAGAATACATCTCAAAACAGGCAGGAATTCACACTTTCCTCAGAATATTTTCAGTGCCCACTCCCATGTGTATACATGTTATATATATATATATATATGTATTTTAGCAAGCTGGAGTGTCTACTCCATATTTTGTACATTACATCATATTTTCCAGTCCAAAATACAACATTACACAGCGCTCGTGGTAACAAACGGGACTGAAACCACACGTCAGGGCTTGGACTGGCAGATGACAACAAAAACAAGGGATGCAATCCACATTCCCAAGGGATGAACAGGGAGTTGCCCAGCCCCAGGAAAAGCCAGCTGCCACAGCTGGGTGGGCACCCACAGCCCAGGGCAGGGTGGCACCCACACATCACTCAGCAGTGAGTGACTTGCAGTCCCCAAGCTCTCATTTCCTCCACAGGATTCATTCCTATCTCTGTTTCTCGGGACCAGGAGCACAGGGTCACTCTTGATTTCACGCCTTCATTCAAGCAGAAGTCTCTTTCTTTCCCACAGGGAAGACAATTGCTAGCTTCATATTCAATCTCAAGCTTTTCAGCTGAGGTTAAACAGACAGTGGTTTCTGAAAATTAAGACAACCTCTAAAACCCTGGTCACAATAATAAGGTACAGTAACTCAGCTGTTCAATCCTCAGACACCAGCAAACTAATTCAATATTAACTTCATTGTTCTCCTCAAGGCTAAAAAAATAAAACCAACCATAGCAGCAGCCCTCATCAAGTACACTTGCCAAACTCACTTTTAAATGCTACAGAGCACATAGAAGACAATCTTTTTAAGGTGTAATTTCACTTGCAGGAAAAAGTAAATTTAAATATTACAGCTTGAATTTTGCAACCCAGAGTCCTAGATGTGGTGCAGAAGCATAGAAAAAAAACAGCACAGCAGAAGAAAAACGATGAATTTACTCTCCTAACAGACAATCCATAAATTGCAACAGCAGTAGCTCCAGAAGACCATTATGAGAACTTATTCCCTGAATTAAACAATAGCAGCAACCCAAAACGTGTGTGTGGATCAACAAAATAAAAAGCAAGACCCATGACAGTTGTCTGTAAATAAAAGGTTATACTTTAAAACCTGAGAAATAACACCAATAACAAATGCTCCAAATCTTCCTTATATATTATATTTTTGCACAAATTAGCCTAAGGGTGAAGGAATATTGAGAGTAATAAAGCACACAGCTTAGACAGCTCATTAATCTTTCTCATTACTTAATTCTAGTTTTACAAGGCCATGGAGCAGATTCCTGATGTGTGAAAGAGCCTGCCCAGCACTGAACAGTCATCCAAAATAATGGGAGCAACTGTTCAAAATTCTCTTTCATTTTTCCAGACGGCGCCAGTTTCAGAAATTTAAGTCAAAAGGTCACGTTCTGCAAAATTTGGGAAAATGCAGGAAAGAGTCTCATCTCGGAGCTGTATGGGATTGCAGCTGTAACGCTATTGTTAGAAACCACTCTTAAAATTACTCTGTCTTGACTTGCACCAAAAATTCCTTCAAGACTGGGCATGCAATGGTCACAAGGAAACAGTCACAGCTGCTAAAAATGCCAAGAGCATTACAAATAAACAAATCCAGTTTTATTCTCTCCCTTGTAGGCTCACACTAATATTAATCTATGATTAAGTCAGTTGACATTTCTACTATACACACATCTGCTCCTTAAAAGGTTGTTTCTAGACGAATTAACTGTCATCAAGGCTACCCGACAACCAACTTGATTCATAAAACTCTTTAAATATCCCTTAAAACTGAATAATCAAGCCCAACAAAACTTTGGTGAGTTCGGAACCTTTCTGGTTTATTCCACATAAAAATTATATAAAACAATGAGCATCTCATGAAAACTCCAGGCCTGGCTCATCAGCTCATATCCATTCAGTGCACTGTTAATACAGACCATGAACAAAAATCAAAGGTTACCTCCAAAATGATATTGAAATACATTGGAATTATATTAAAATAAATTGGACATTCTTCAATACCATAGTTGAAGCAACAAAAGGGACATGGTCAGTTCAGTGTTAACATCAGCAGCAGGTCTGTCCCACCAGTCCAAAGGGTTCTGTCTATTCTGTCAGGTTGGTTTCTCACTGACTCCCCAGTTGTGAAGTGTTCGAAAGCAAACAGGCAGAAATTAAATTTGCTGGTTGTTTTTGAGAGGCACTCCCCATGTCTCCAGTTGCTTTGTCAATTTTAGGCCAAGACCTGTGACACATCAACAGAATTTTATCTTTACAATTGTCTATTTTTCAATTAATTTAGACAAAAAGAAAAATGTGTCAGACCAGTGTTGCCAGACAGCTGGACAGACTGGCCAGCCATAAAATTAGGCCAAGTTTCCTAATAGTAAAGCTCCACGAGAAAGTTCCAGGGGAGAGAAACCTTTTAGTTCCTCAAAAAGCCTCAACAATAAAGGTGTCTCCCATCCTTCCTTAAAGCTGCATCAAGTCCATTCCACATTGATATGGGAAAACACTCTCAGAAATTGAAAGCATAAGCAATCAATTTTAAAGATATTTAGTAATTAGTCCTAAAAGGAATTCCAAGCAAATAAAGCTCCTTTGCCTTCATCTAGTTTATGACTGATAGCATCTGTAACCTCACAAGGCATCCATTAAGTTCAGTAGTTAATTACATCTGCTCTGACTGGACATTATTTACAGAACAAGCAGATGTAATTTTCCATTGCTTAGCTAAGCTACATGAGGCACTTCAGCCTACCCCTCTCAAATCACTGCCTTTCACAAAAACACGGAAGGAGGGACAGATAGGGAGCTCTGTTCATTTTTTTGCAAAGGAATAGTTACAGGCCATCATCCACTTAATGAAGAAATCCACATGCTGAGCACCACATGAAAATTTAGAATAATCAGATGCCAGACAGTATTTACACCTTTGTAAGCAGACAACAGAATTTTAACTTCTCTTTCTGCCCTCAAAAGTGAATAGTCTCTGATATTCCTTATGCATGCTGGGCTCCACCCTGGAACATAAACCCTTGAAAAAAGCGATGAAAGAAAGGGCTCTGTTGCTTCATTCCCCAAAAATAAATACTTTTTTACAAAAAAAAGCAAAAGCTTTTTTTGACATTTACACATATTATGTGTATAGGAAAAGATATTCACCCCCTAGATACATAATGTGGTTACACACCCAGTGTGACTCAGTTACAACACAAAGCCTTTTTATCACAACTTTTTAATTATTAGTTCTGAAAAGCAATAATTTCAGTGAAAAAACCAAATATTAAATTGGAACATGCTTTCCTATCATCCTTCACATATACTTTCAAACAAGTTGGGTTTTTTTTCTGCTTAGGCATATTTAAATTAATCTTAAAGACAAAAAAATATATTACAAAAAAGCAATTAAATGGTCCTCTCAATCTTGGTGAGCTAGAACCGTAATAATCACCAATTGAACTCTAATTTTAAAATTACAATCTTATATTAACTTCAAGTACAGCAGTGCCTGTCATGTTCACATGTGACAATGCTCTAAGGTGGAATATAAAATGGGAAACTGCAAAGTGGTGCTAGGCCAAACCCATGAATAATTTACAGATCAAACCCAATGCGGGGAAAGTTTTCTACTGGTGTAGGTAAGATAATATTCGGGCTTAGAAGAGGCAGAACATATCTCACAAAAGCAGAATTTATTGCTTTCAAAATGAAAGACAGGTGAGCTGGGAACCACAGGAATTGACCAACCTCATCCCTTTAAATAACATTTTTAAATAACCACATCCAGCCCTGTCCTTCAGGTATATCATAAATTCTGCAAATGTCAAGAGAACTGAGGTTTTTGGATCACTCTGATTTCTCGTATGACAAAACATGGGATACACCTAAGCATCTTTCACAGATTTATTTATGAACTACCCTACATTTAATACAGTTGGATAATTCAAGTTTACTCAGTGCCAAGAGATCTGTTTCTGAGTAAAGGAAAATTCATCCCCAATTAAAGTACTGGTAAAATACAGGCACTCACTCCCAAAGCACAGATTTGAGAAACTGCAGACTGTGCCTAATGACTTTTAGTTCTGATGGGCGATTAGTGTGCTCTGTAATGGACTGACAGAAACAGCTGATTCTATTACAAGGACATGTTCTGGCCAGGATTCTCTTTCTGTTGCATTTAAATTATATATGGAATCTCTTGAAAGTATATCAAGACAAAAGATATTAATCAATATCTAAAACTTCTGTCTTCTGTCCTTTACCACACTTCAAATTAGAACAAACACTGATTTCATCACCAGGAAAAGCCTTGCAGGTACTCAGGACCATCTGTACTGTAATTTCTCTTCTGTACATTCCTCTTCATCCTCTACTCCTTTCAGAATAAACTGCAAGGTTTTTTATAAATTCAGCTGTTGGCTTCAAAGTCAGGTTTTAAGGTATATTCCTGTTTGCATTTATGGGTACAGAAGAGATTTCCAAAGACTTTGCAAGACCTGAAAATTCATCACCAATTATCACTGAACAGTCTCCTTCTTCAAAGAGGATTTGGGAAGGGGCTTTTCCTCGACTTGACAGGTCTCAAAACAGCAAGTCTAATCAATGGCCTTGTTCACACTTTCAGGTTGAATTCAATGCATGATTAAAGCATTCAGCTCAGAATAGCTTCTGGGGTGCCAAAAAGTCTTTGCTACAATGTTTTTAACTCGATGTCTGTAATGTACTGTAGGAGAACTCGAATACCAGAACCAAAGTCCCTGCTCCTCTGATACATATTTCATAAAACCTACCCAAAAAAAGTTACTCATACTGAAAAGAGAAAGCAGCATGGAAACTGCAAACCATCTAACAGGCAAAGAGCTTCAGTGCATCGAAACATTTAAGTACAAAAGTAGTGCAAGCACCTAAAAATCAGGTCTCTACCTCTGCACAAGCTTTCCCACTGCTGTTTTTGAAGTTTTGTTGTCACTGTCTTTTGTCTGTCTCACCCCACTAATAATCAGCCCCAACTCGACAGCTGCTCTCAAAGCAGAAGTTACAATTCTGATGTGCTGCCATGTGCATTAGAGAACTTTCTATACAAAGAATGTTTGTTGTGGATGATAAAACACTTAATTCTTATGACCATAACTAATGAAAGAAAACCACCTTATGAGACTTTTCACACTGAACTTGTTACGTTTTTGTTTGAGAGGGACCAAACTGCAAAGAAATAACTAAAAAGATGGAAGTTTAGTGAGCATCGGTGAAGAAATAACCTAGATGGCTTTCAAAGAATGACTCAAGGTTTCCCTTCCTGATAGCAACCATCTACCCATGCTCCTTGGTACGGTGTCTTCTTCATAAAGAAAATTCTTGGGTTATTTCCCTTAGATGTTTGATTCCTTAATCCCTATTTCCACAATGTTTTCTCTCAGGCAGTGCTACCACAAGCTGTACTGGTGCTCCCAAATTCTCACAACAGAAGTGCAACTTCAGCAGCCAGAACAAAGGATTAGTAAAAGCATTAAAGTGATCCTGCTAAATCATTCAGTGCTTACACAAAAGCGGAATGAATTTCATTTATTCTCCTCCAAATCTAAATTCTGTGATAACTGATAATTTTCATTTCAATAAAACAGTTTAGAAACTGATAAAATAGTTCCAATGTGGTCTGACTGCAACAGGCTCAAAGGTCTTCTAACATATTTCACTCTTCCGTGTCTCACAAAGTAAAAAGCGCAGCAAAGAAAAGGCAAGATGGTGATTCCCATTTAAATCCTATTCTTGGAGCTGAAACATTGCTCCAAAATCACCACTGTATTTTAAGCATTTCAGTTTACTCAGAAGGAAAGAAACTCTGGAGATTTAAGGATTTATTTTTAACGCGGGCTTTGTACTTGTTGAATTCAGAATTTTAATATCAGAAAGCAAACTCACCATCTAGTCAAGGAATTACAGATGACTGGCTATAGAGGGATTTCTCTAACACACATGCATCCAAAACAAACCCAGTGCAGCTGGTGGGGTTAGTCCAGATTTACATATGTGCTAAGTCACAATTTAGACTTAACATCTCAAATGATCTTTTCTCATTTACATGGTTTAAAAAAAGGTGTGTCACAGGTACCACTTTATTTTCACTGTTTTTAATTCCACAGTAGCTTCTTAAATAATGAATATTTCTTTTCTGCCCATCACTTATTTTTATAGAAGTATCTATCTTTGAAACAAATTTAAAAGTCAGCTTGATATTTATTGAAGAAAAATCCTAGGATGGCTCACCCGGACACAAGAGCTATCAGAGACTGGGCAACAAAAATATTTATCTTCAGAGGAAAAAAAAGCAGTTTTTCAGGTGTAGTGAGCCTGCTGTCTTACTAGGTGAGCCCCTGGGAAAGTCTATTGCTTTGTTAACATGGTGTTGAGTTATTTTTCAGATGAAGGTAAAGCAACTCAAGTCATATTCCCTCCTCCAGCTGAAGCCATAAGAAGCTGCCCAGCATTTATGTCCAGAGTGCTTAAATTGCAATGTACAGCGTGCTTAAAAAAATAAAATCGATAGACATTATGCCTACTTATTTAAAAATCCATAGACATCATAGATTAATAAAATTTTCTTTTCATTTTCCCTGTTATTCTAATTGAATATTTATAAGCCTCTCTAGCCATGTTTAACATTAAATGCAAATGGACACAGAGCATTTAAATGTGTACTGGTTCTAGGAAGCAGAATCTGTACTGTAATACAAACTTGAAAGAAGTATTTGTAAATTACCATGCTGAGGCATGCAAAACCTTATTTTCAATCCTAATACTTCGAGTTTTCCTAATTTCAGTGTACTTAAATAGCATTCCACTGCCTGTTCAGACCTAGAAACTATTAAAGCAAATGACTGACCAAAAAAATAGTATTTTCAAAACAATATTGGAACCTCACTACACAAATGTCCATTCATTTCAGTGGAACAGGTAGAAAATTAGGTTCATTGTACTGTCTGAAAATCTCTATCTATGGCTTCCTTCATGCCTAGAAGGCTTTTGCTTCACAGATTCAGGTATTCCTATCAAAGCAAATAAGTCTCTGGAACCTGGGAAAGGCAGGGAGCAAAAAAAGGGCTCAAAAAGCCAACAGGCAAATAAGCAATATAATAGCAAGATGCAGGAAAGGAAAATGAATCTGTCTATAATGCCAGGGAGCTGCCATGTGCAATACCGAGCATAAAGCAAAGCAGAACTTACAAGTGCTTCCATATTAATTCTAGAAGCCTGAAAAATAAAACAAAAGTGTATCTGGCATCAAACAGCCACCCTCTGTAACAGGCATCCCACACACCTGCCCACAGGAGGATAATCTATGGGATAGTGTTGTCAGTATCTACTTATCAGGATTGATGATGCTGTGGGAGCAGGGAAGATGCTCTGCAGATGAAGCTTACCAGGATAAAAATATTACAGAAGAAACACATCACAGAATCTCTTTGGGAGGGAAACCCAGCCTGTAATAGCCAAAAATACAGTTCCAGGGCTGTGCTACCAATTCTCAGTTCAAGGCAATGACAACAATCAGGAAACATTAAATAAGACTGGGGGAAGCTGAAAAGTTAGGACAAGCCACAAGAGTGAAAGTTTTCAGTCTGGGACAGTGCTTCACCAGGATAACAGAAGATTGGTCTGAATTCCAACAAGAGATGCTATTTTGGGTTTGTCCCCAGCCTTCTACGTTCCTTTTAATTTTTAGATTCTGTCTTGACTGGGGTGCAGCATTCCTCCTGGGCAGAAGCCTTCAGTCCCAAAGAGTTGATCAGCTCCCACCACATCTAATTCCTTCTTTTTACTGTGTTATGTTGTCCACACATGTGGGCTGCTAATCTCTTGTCTACAGATTCCCACACATAGAGCTGGCAGGTATTACAGAGAATGTTATCACAGAAATCTTGTGTTTCAATGGCCCACTTGGCATCCTCAAGTTACCCTCAAAGCATCCCTCCTTGAACCTCCCACACAGAAACCCATTTAACTGCATTTATTCACAGAATCACCCACTATCACAATCAGCTTCCCCTTATCCGTGGGGATATCATCTCTGCTGCAGGAGCCTCCTCAGTACAGAAGGATACAATGACACTGTCTGGAAGGTGGATCTTGTCCAAAACATCAGGTCCATCCTCAGCAGCAGTGCAGAGGGAGTGGTGTCCCTGCAGGTCTCACCTCTGAGCCTCTCTACTAAGTTGGTCCAGTTCAGTTACTTTCAGCTTAAAAGAGCAAACCTGTTCTCTTAGTGCTGAGAGCTCCCTGAACTACACACACTGAAGACCTGCTCCCTCACGTGTTCTGCATTCCCTGCAAAAAATGGAGAACCCTTCACTTAGACACCAGATTTTTTACATGTATCCTATGTTTAACCATGTGTTAGGTACTGGAACCTGAGGCTAATTAAGCTTCTCCTTTAAGTAAGTGATTAAGCTTACTCTCTTCCTCCTCTATTCTAATTTCATTAAGTAAATTAGAGATAGGTGAGATCTATCCAAAAGCAAGTTTGGTTTGTTGAGTTTATGGGTTTCTTCTTAAATGCTGACTTGAGGCATTCTCTCTCTTCACTGATGACAGCCAATCTTTTTGTTGTCCCCTGTTCTACACACAAATTAGAAATTTCTTTTACTTTCACTCCTGCATCTCTGAACAGGTTAGGCATTCTCAGTATCCCAGATGATCAGGCAGAAAGCTGGCTAATATTGTAGGTGCATCAAAAATCTTACATACAGAACTAAAAAAAACCCCAAACACCCAATGCAGAAGATCAAAAGTGTGTTATTTTATTACAGTAAAATGTTAGATAGAAGTTTGAGATTTGAGTTTTCCACTTAGATTGAGTTTTCCTAAATTAATTCCAGCATACACTGCAATAGCAGATACTGCACAGAACCAAACGTGGATTTCCTGTAAATCCCTGGCAGCGTGAAGAATTTATCAGGCGAGTGGGCAACACAATGCCAGAATCAGGATATACACAACCAAGTACTCACACACCCACATACAGCCAAACCAGCACTAATTTGAAAAAGGACAGAGGAGAAACTGTGAAGACAATGGACAGCTGTAATTGGGGAATAAAAGGCAAACAGGCTGTTAAGCAGCATCAAGAATGGGATGGAACATAATATGGAAATTATTATAATGGCATTAGCTCAATCAGAAGCACATCAGCAGCTATGATGCCATGTCTGGTTCTGGGCATGTCATTCACAAAGACAAATCCCAGACTCCTGGCCAAGACAGCTTGCTACTATTCTTGAAATTCATTTTCCTATGGAACATATACTTGAGCCTAAAACTAGGAAAAAACCCTCCAACCACCACGGAACAAGTTTTCGTAGGAGAGGAAATAACTTGTCTTTCTAGCCAAAGGAGAGGTAGCTTCAAATGCCTGCAGTGTGACAGCACTACCTTCCACAGCTCAGCAAGGAGTGTCTCCAGTTCATCTAAAATGAATATTCAAATGCTGGCAGCCATCATTCCAGCAAAAGAAGTCTTTGGCTGCGGTGAGGACAGTCTCACGGATTCACTGAGGGAAGAATTCCCACAGAAGGGAAGCTACTCAGAACAAAGGACAGTGCTGGCACAAGAAATGATGCATACAAATAGGTGTAAGTGTGCTCAAAATGGAAACAAAAAGTTTCTCATTTTCAGAAGACCATGCTTCTAAAACAGCAGCACTGAAGTGCTTAAATTCTCCATGGTCCTAAAGAGATACAACTGGACAGTGTATATACATTATTTAGTACATATGGATATATACACACAATTTTTATGAATATACAGACACAAAGAAATTCTGTTTTCCTGGGATAAATGGAAAGCTCACACATTTTCATTTGCATATAGACAAACTTCAAAGACACCACAAGAGCAAATTTTGTTCCAATGCACTGATGCACCACAGATTACAGTATTATTTCCAACACCTTCATTTACAACTGACTTCTTTCTTTGGAAAACAAAGGGCTTGAAAGCCACAGGTTTCTGGAACGCATTTTCTAGATGTGCAATTTATGGAGGCATTCAAAAACAGCCTGCAATAAATATAGCAGGCAAACTGTGAAAGCTTAGGACAAGAGGAATTTTCCTAATCTGCTTAGGCACACAGGATTTTTTTAGTGGCAACATGGCTGCTGCTATATGCCTGTGTCTCCCTGTCCTAAGCCTGTTTGCTTTTTGTTTTCTGTTTAGTTTGATTCTCTGGGGGGGCTTAATTATTTTTTGCTTTTTTGTCTTCATGGTAGGATTCCTTTATTATCTGATTTTACGGCTGCCATTGCCATTTTCTGTGGGAGCACTTTTTTGTTTGTTTTATGGCCCACCTTCAGTGCATCCTCTCTAGTTGCAATCAAACGTTTTGGCTTTTTACTCCACTCCATTATTCTACTGCACTACAGTTTACTTTTGAGGGATTTGCTGCAAGACTCTCAGCCCCAATTTCCAGCAAATGAGGACTACGGAAGGATCCATCTGCTTCTGAAATACTTCTTATGCCACAAATGTGTCGTTTGGGATGGATGGAGCTAAATCACCATATCTTTTCACAAGAGGATGCACTCCAGGGGTAGGAATCAAACTCCTGAAGACACTGTGGATCAGGATTTTTCCCAGGAGAAGGAAGAGCTACCAAAAATCCAAAGGCTTTGTCATTTGACTGCCGTTCCACCAGCAACTATTATGAGCTGTTACTTCAGGTTTTTGCATCCCTCATCACTGAGGTTTTCACCATTGAAAAAGGAATTAGCACCTGTATGTCAATCAGTGAAAATATTTACTTGAATTTTGACTTGGTTATTAAATTTCATATTGCATATATGTATGATATGGACTTTGGAAATACACTGGTTGATTCATCTCCACCATTAATGCTGGAATAGGAGGAGAGTGACAGGTCTCTGCTGAACACCTTCTGGAGATGAAGATGCAATCTTTCTGAACTGAGAAAGGAAAGATCTTCTAACTCTGCTGGCAGTGCTGTTGATGCACCAGCATCTTATATTACCTGTAAAAATTAAAATTCTATGTACCTTGGAGAAAGTTCTATTTTGTCCAGCATCAGGGGACAAAGGGAGCTATCCTGCTATTCTTTTAATATTAGCTTGTTGTTATGTCTTGTGCATCAGAAGGCAATCTCCCATGTCCAAAAATCAATTTCTTGTAAAACTATGTTTTTCTCTGTTGAAAGTTCAAATTGTTTTTAGCAAGTGTTCTTATTTAATATTTTGCTGTTGGTGAAGTTTTAACCTCCTCCCTGCAAGCTGGAGTTACTACCGCAACCTCGGTGGCATATTGGCTGCCCTTAAATATAGCAATTGAGTTTTTCCCATTGTTTCAAGACTGTCCTTGAGGAACAGCATAAATATTTCTCAGATAATTCTCAAACTGTCTGCAAACCGGGCCGTGGTGAAATGATTGGAGGTGACCAGGTAAGGACAGGACACAAAGCTGCCACATCTCAGTCAGATGCAGTAGGTGGTCACGTGCACAGCTGCAAGTCCATTAAAAGCCTTACTTACATTATCTTAACTTTCTTAACACTTGCCTGCCTTGCTGAATTCATCTGATGTTGAAAGCTAACTTGTGTTTCTATTTGGGTTCCAAAACTGGAATTATGTTATGTTTCAATTTGAAACTCCATCAGATTGACAGCTTTGTCTTTTAATGGTCCAGATCAAAATAGGACAGATGAATTTTTACCTGTATCAAAAAACAGGAGACCTTATTCACATGAGTAACATTAGCACTTTTCTTGTAATGTTAGCACTAATGTTTGTATTTTTCTCATTGAGCTAATACTGCACATTGTCCCCTTATCACAGTTCTACTTTGTATGTTGTCAGTCCTGTGGCACGAGGTATTTTGTAGGATAAGTGCTTTATTTCTTATTTGATACTCATATTTTTACTTTAAGATTTTCATGAGCTGATCTCCATGTTATGATTTTTTATTTCTGCAAGACGACTCATATAGCTATTACATGAGTTCTTTAAGGAATTATGATTCACATTCTGATATCTCTTACACTATTTAACATGTGTCAAAATAAATAGTAGAAAAATCCTTTTTAATGCAAAAGAATATCTGCATGGATATTGCACAATTCTTTATCAACTGAAATACTATTTGAAGATTTCCATTCCAAAGCAATTACCACTCCTGCAGAAGAAAGCAGCTGATGAAACAGGGGGCAGAAAAGATCAGTACTTAATCCATTATCACATCCCAGTAATGCTAATCTAGGTGTAAGATTAATTTGGACTTCAAACATATTAAAGCAGCAAAATAAGATTTGCTTCCAGAAACGTTCAAAAGACAGTATATCCATATGATCAGATTCAACATTTACTGCAACCTTTCGTCCATAACATGAATTTGAAACCAACTCAAATGTTTAGTAAAAGATAATACAAATAGATGGTGTATGGAATCACCCAAACATGGATTTTAATATGGGAAACAGAACTTAATGAGAACATCTTCTCTGAGAGGGCAATTAAAACACAAGGAGCATATTTCTAAAGCAATCCCTTCAGTATTTCTCTCATGTAAACTTACTCAGTTATTTGGACACAGCATTTTGTTGGTCTCCACCTATGCGGTTTCTATTCTTTTTAATTCTATGTTTTTCCCTAAGACCTTGACAGTTACTTGATAAATCAATTCTAAAAGCATTTGGTTTAGCCTGCCTAACCTTAGAAGTTGGTGTATTATTTTTAAAGTAATTTTTTCCAAACACAACAATTCAATAACCTACCAGCTTATTTCACAGCAGCAATGGTGAATAACCTCTAAGTATCGTACTACTGTTAAATCTAATGTTAAGCTTCTACTTTTTCTTTTTTGTTTCCCTGACTTTGATTTCTGTTTAATTTATAAAAGCAAACACTTCTTAGCAGATTGGCAGGTATCTCTTTTTACTTGGGATTTCAAACCGCTCAGTTTACCAGCCACTGACTCAAGAACTCATTTCACTGTAACAAGAATTAACATTGTGCATAAAGATTCACATGGGAAGGCATTGATTGAAAGACTCTGGACCTTCTGGATTCTTACAGTTCTTACAGCCTGGCATTTGGATTTCATCTTCCTGCCTCCTTAATTTTAGGTTGACTTCACAGAGTTCTCACCCAGCCACTCCCAAAATGCAGGTTCAAAGATGTACATGTCTTCTACTAACAGCGCCATGTCCCTCCTGTGCTGGGGACCACAGAGCTGGACACAGCTCCAGGTGGGTCTCACCAGAGTGGAGCAGAGGGGAAGAATTCCCTCCCTCCCCTGATGCCCACAGAGCTTGGGAGGCAGCCCAGGACACGTTTGGCTTTCTGGGCTGGGAGTGCCCATGGCTGGGGCATGTCCAGCCTCTCACCCACCAGCACCCCCAAGTCCTTCTCAGCAGGGCTGCTCTCATCCAGCCCAGATCCGTGGTTGGGGTTACCCCAACACATGCACAGGACCTTGCACTTGGCCTTGTTGAACTTCAGGAGGTTGGTACAGGCCCATTTCTGACACATGTCCAGGTCCCTCTGGATGGCATCGCTTCCCTCCAGCGTGTCACCCACAGCACTCAGCACCAGCAAACTCGCTGAGGGTGCCCTCAGTCCGACGCCACCAAAGCTGTCAAACAGTGTCAGTCCCAATACCAACCCCTGAGGAAACCCCTCGTCACCGGTCTCCACTTGGACATCAACCCACTGACCACAACTCTGAGTGCAACATCTATTTCAACATTCATTTTTCTCACATAACCTCATTTTTAATTCAAAAATATTTCCTCTGAATTTTATTTGAAATTTTAACCTTTAAAAACTAGTATCGTGCTCAAATGCTATGAATGTTTATCTCTACCTCATTGCTCTCCCAGCTGCATTTTATGATCTTTACAGCTACTTTGATTCCTTTGGTTACATTTTCTAAGTACAAATCTTTAAGATGCCCTCCATTTGGAAAAATCTTTACTCCATTCAAGGAATTAAACAGTTTTTTACTACAAGTTCAAATATATTTACAAATTTTTTTTGTCTTCATCAGTTTTCATTTTCTGTTTCATTATGGTCTTCTGGCTGCTATGAAGCAGTTTAGAACTAACATAACAAATGGTAGATTCAGTGGGGGGGAAAAAAAGAGGGCTAATTATTGAACAGTGAAGTGAATGTTAGTTCAAACAGATGAAAAATAGATACCTTGTCCAAACATATCTCATTGCATGGTTGAAAGACAGTGAGAGCAGAAATAAGATTTTAAGAGAGGCATGTTAAGTAAAAGCCTATAATATTGCTCAAGCTGTTACAAAATACAGTGCTTAAAACCAATTTCTAGCCATAACAACTATCAATCAAGATCTGTTACACTAATAATAGGATTTTAGTCTATTTTTGCTTTTTTTAAATTGGCACACATCCAAGATGAAAAGTGGCATAGAGGTCTTTCTCCCCCACCTTTGTGTAGCATAATACACTCCCTAAACCTGCTTGTTACACAAATATTAAATAGGAATTCCATTTTTTTTGAGTCTTCTATCAGAACTAACTCAGCATCCCAAACTGTTTGGGTGCTTGCAGCTTTCACATATATTTGGTTCAGGCATCCTTCCCCATCCGAACCACAACTTGTTCCACACAAGACCAATGTAATTTATGCCTGTCACTGGTTCCTGAAAACAAACAACGTTTGTTCGTTTCTTTTTTTTTATAAAATTAACAAAAGCCAAATCAACCATTCCCATAAGAACCTTCAGCAAAGACCAAAAAACCCAGCCCAGGTACAAAGGTGGCCTATTTTTATTTTTACAGCTAACTATCTTGCTGGTTTGATTTTTTGGGTTTTGTTTTGGGTTTTTTCCAAGAGAGCAGGGGGGGCTCTTGAAATACCAACAGGAATCATTTTAATGCTTTCTGAAATCTGCCTTCTAGGAGTTTAGAAGCACCAATTCTTCACCAAGAATACTTGGAGAGAAACTGAGGTTGCTAGCTGGGGAACAAAAAAAAAGGCAAGCATTCCATTTAAAACATCCCTTCTGCTCTAAAGTGGTCAGGTTTCATTTGCACAATGCACCCTGCTGACATTAATTTAGCAGCCCTCTAATCAAGCTCACTTCCTGAAAGAAAAGCAGAGAATATTGAAATGAGGGTTGTTAAACTCCAAAGTTTTCAGAAAACAGAAGGAACTTAAGCTTGAAAGCTCCTTTTGAGTCCCATTATAGAATATGCAGAGTTCTGTCTGACTTCACCTGCGGAACAACTGGGATCTGGCATAAGGATCTGCACTGTGGCATAAGGATAAATGAGGAATAACGAGGGGAGGGAGGCAAAGCCCTCTTGTGACAACGCTTTAATTTGCCTACAATAGAGAATTCTTTAAAGTTCAAAACCAAAATAAAAATAAGTAGTTGTTTCTTGAAATACTCACTTTCCTCTGATACTAGTCACGAGCACGTAAAGAGACCCAAGACACCAATACTGGACTGCTTTGTTTCAAATATCAGGGTTTATGTCAAGGGTATTTAAAGCCATCTTACTTCAGGATAAACTAGGTCACCTGAGGATTAAGGGGTAAATGAATGAAAGCCATACACCAGTCTCTCAAACAATAAGATAATAGAGCTGTTTCTGGTTGAAAGGTGAAGTCAGGAAAACTCTTTGGTAGCATTATATCGTCTACCAAAAAACACAAACAATGAACAGTAATCCCTTCATCCAGCAATTCTCTTATTAAAAACCAAGAGAACTACTGCCTCCCAGAAAGAACTTACATGCCACAGTGACCAGGCTGACCTTCTCTGAAGTCACTGCAACTTTACCTCAAATGCTATTTTGCTTGATATTTTTTTAAACCAAGAAAAAATATCTTTATCTTGTGGTACACAAATGCTACACAAAAAGATGAAGTCATTTGTGCGAGTAATGCAAGGCAAGATCTACCCCAAACCCCTCTCATTCCACTGCCTTCAATTCTATGCAAGTTATGCAAGGGATTGCTTTAAGAAATTGTTCTTTTCAAAAAGTGTGAGTTAAGTACATGGAAAATTGGCAATTCCCAGCAACAGCACATAAGGACCTGTCACCCCCCCATTTAGACACGTAACTGGATTTTTCACCTGGCTGTAATCGCCTCCCCACCGCTATCAAAAAGAAGGGATTCTGTCACAGCACCATTTTTAGGTAACTGGTTTCCCCAAGATTGCTGCAATCCATACAACCAGGCGAGGTACAAGCTATTTCTCTTGATTCATGGCAAATCAATATTATGTTCCCAGCACCACACAAGTAAATTACACCTATTGCATCTGCTGCTGGAAGCTGTATGTAAGGGCATGGTTTTTCTTTAGTATTTCATTTTTATCAGTCCCAATGGTACTACATTGGATTCTATGTTGTATTATGCCTTAACAAAAATGATTTTACTACATCACTCCATCATCTGTCTAAACTTAATCAAGCACAACATTGCTTTCTGAAGGTCTACTGTAGTCTCATGTCCCTGAGGGGCTTTCTTCATGGTAGCCACTTTGGAAGAAAAATATCACCTTGGCACTGTCAAACTCTCAAAATTTACTAGCAGGCAGCAAAACTATCCCAGATTATAAAATTATTTTTAAAAACTTTAATGTTGCCCATTTCAGTACAAGAAGTTTTGGGTGCTATTTCATAAATAAATGTTTTGAGACAAAGTGCAACAGAACTGCCAGGTTTAAATTTGGTCCACGGAGTTTTAAGGTAGGCCCTACCAAAACAGTCAACAACAAGCTCAGAACAGGAAGCTGCCTGACATTCCCACTTGAAAGGGGAAAAGATAAAAGCTAGAAAAACAAATAGTAAATGACTGGGGACCATTAGAGAGAATAAACTGTCAGCCCACAGCCTTTGCAATCTGAAATTAATCTCAAATGTGAAATTACTCATGCCCCCCCTGTTTAAGTCACCTCCAGTCTTTTTCTTGCCCATAGCTCACACCACAATCCATTCCTCCAGCCTTTAAATTTATCCCCATTGTTTAGGTTTTTTAAGATCTTAATTGCCTCCCAAGAGGCACCTCACAATTAGCCCCCCCAGGGGATCTCTCTACCAGTCAGCACACATTCTTCCACCTTGGCCAAATTGTTCTCTATAATTATGAAAAATAAAGCCAAACAACACTCATTTTTCAAAAGACATCACCACATACACCTAAGGAAAAAAAATAGCGTAATACTGGAAGCACTTGGAAACACTCTCAGGGCCACAGATTTGCTGGGAAGTGATGGCCATGGGCATGGCTTGTCCATTTCAGACACTGCAGCCTGGAGTCATCGCCAGCATGAACAAGCCACAGCTCACGGACCAGTGGAGCAGAAAGGGCCTTTTTCACAGAAAACACCAACCCACCCCAGTGACATGTGATATCATTTCTTTTTTTTGGCTGGCAGTACAAGTGACATTTATTAGCCTATGCTGATGTAAAACAAGTGATAAATGTCAAAGCCAATTAATATTTTCATCTTTTGACGAAAGTAATTTAAAAGTAATTATATCAGGTTACAGTTGTTTAAGCTGTGCCGTACAATAGGTAATATTTATATTCATCCTCATTCCATGATTTTATCACACTAATATCCAAGAGCATTTTGCAAAGAGCAACCTTTGGCTACAAAAGTATCTGTTGTGCTTTAACAATTTGATTTAAAGGGAGCATTGCTATTAGCAAAATGAGTCATTTATAGATTTGATTTATAGATTTGACCAGGTAATAACACAGCTGAACCATTTTCCATCCAGAGCATGTATTCATAGATGATGTGCTGATAACTTCAAAACACAGTATTTAACATCTATATATATCTCATCTCAAAAGAGAAACTATACTAAACCATAAATGCAATTACTTATTTAAGAAATAAGAAATTCATTCAAAGGACAGCAGTGACTATGTCAGGAAGCATTCTGCATAGAAAGTGGAAGAGTTAAACTCTTAATTCACTATATTATGACATGCCTGCAGTACAGCACTTCACCCAAAGGTCCACAGCAAACATGTCAGGATGCATGGAAAAATGGGCCTTGTTACCTTCACACCTATCAATAAAATTGATATTGGAGAGTAGTTAGAGACAGTAAGGCTGAATGTTAGAATAAAGACCAACAAAATCTGAAACAACTTAAGACTTTTTACTGGATCTCGTTCTTGATGCTTGAAACAAAAAAAGAGAAACTTCAAGGTTTAATCATACAGAAGCATTTATGTAAAATGTCACATGTTATATATTTCTACTATAGTATACAAAAATTGAATTCAAGCTGAAATTAGCTTTCTACCATGGAATAGACTCTTAGACTCTGAATCACAAAACTACAAAGTGTGATTCATAGCAAATCTTTAAATAGAGATGATGATTTCAAAGCTCATAAGCCAAGTTTAAGGAACCCTGCTGCATTATTTACAGTATAAACACAATGTTTTCACGAGATATGAGTAAAGTGAAAATTCGTATTTCTAAAGCACACCTGCTTACATTAAACCCAGTCTAACAAGTCATTTCCATACCACTTGAATTTACTGTCATTTTAGGTGGCTTTTATTTTGTTTAGCAATTCTTTTGAATGTCACTGATAGCCAGGCCAGAAGTCACAGAACTAAGAAAAACCTTTAACAACTAGAAACATGAGCATTCAGAGAGCAAAACTTAATAAAGTCCATCAAAGCCAACCCCATTTCTTTGATTCCTGAAAGATTATGTAAACTTTGAACAGTTTGTTCCTGAAAAAAAAAAAAAAAAAGGCTACTAAACTATAGCCACAGATTTGAAAATTCAGAGTATATCCACACAATTGAAAACAAACTACAGGGAATACCTGAACTACCTTGGATGCTAAAAGAAAAACAGTTGCATTTGCACACTGCTCTGATGGGCAAAAAGACTCTGCTATTCACGTAGCTACTGAATAAAGTAATCCAGTTGCTTGCCTCTCACTCTTGTGCTAAGAATGAACATCAAAAGGTCTAGGGTATGCAATTCTTGAAAAAAAAAATTTGAAGATTTAATATCATCTCCTTCAGAGAATAACACTGAAAGAATTTGGAGTCTACAAATTACTTCATGTTTTCAGTAGTAGCTCCTAGAAATTCAAGAATCACCAGCCCTGAAAAGCCTATCCTGTCTTTAACCCAGACATGATAAAATCCCATACCTTCTACAGGTCAGATAAATACTAATGGCTTGGGTAAAGCAATTTAATACAAAATAAAAGAAGACCAACTGATAAATCACATGGGAAATACTGCTACATGTTTACAATTTACTTTAAATGTCTCTTGACAATTTAGAGAGCCTTTTCTAGGTGTTACTAAAATACTGCTACTCCTAACATATTTTTCGTCATTTATGTAACTACTGTTCACAATATATAAATATTCAAAATGCAAAGATAATTGATATTTATCCCTTGAAAATACAAGAGGACTACCTGTTCCCAATCAATAGTGATAGGTTTTCAAAATTAGATTTTTTCACTTGGCATATTTTAATTAGGTTTCCTTTTACTCAAAAAAACCCCACCATCTTTCAATGTATTTGAGATACTGAAGAGGCAACCATAACCAGCAGAACTGACAGGAAAATGAAAAAGTGCTCTAACCAATTTCAACTTCCAGGCTGATGACATAAGCCTAGAAGCAAAATACACACTGCCTCACTGCATTTCTTCTCATTAAAGAGGTAAGTGGGTCTGTGTAAGCAGTGAAGACTATTAAAGATAAGCAGATTAAACACCAGTCTTGCAGCATGGCAGCATTATGTTATGTTGCTAGGCTGGAGAATTGGTTTCCCTTTAAGATGTGGGATTTCCAGCATTAAGCAAGTACAAAATGCAGCGATATTAACACCAGTGAAACACACCAAGTGGCTGATGGTGAGGAGGAGAAACACTCCCACTCTCTACACAGCAACCCCTGTCACCAGCAGCAGCAAACACCATTCATGGCAACAAGCGAGTCCATCTGACATGTTCAAGCCAATGAAACGTATGAAACAGATATTACTGTTTATCTTTGGGAAGAATCCCTCTATCCAGTATTTCCTTAGGCTCAGATTCACACACATAGATCCATTCTTTCATGCAGTCACCTGCTAACAAAACCTTTCTTCCTGAAGTAGTAGAACTGATTACTGGTATTTTTATCTTTTCTCACGGCCTGAAAATAAAATATTTAGTTCAGCTATACAAGCATTCATAAAGTCCTTACTGACAAACTGAAAGCAGTTATTTAAGCATAACTACAGCAAATTATCAGACCAATTTAACAATACCCTGAAGACAGCAGCTAAATGCCATCTTTTCTGCCTGAGCAAACCATTTAACCTTTTATCCTTGCCCATATTTCAAGGACTTTTTATTCTGACAAGGTTTCACATTTTTCCCTTGGTATATTTTCTAGTGTCCTCAAAGTGAATGCCAGAAGCATATGCTCCCCAAACTTGGTTCCCTTTCCTACTCCATTGCCAAGTGGACCACAAGCACCAATCCTGAAAAAAATCAAACCAGTGGGAAAGCTCACATGCCCAGCAGACATCCACCAGAAACCCACAAGGCTTCATACCTGTCTGAGCATGAATCCTCAGTCCTACAACGAGATGTGACGTGCTCACAGATTTCACAACAATCCATCTTCCCACGTTGGAACACACAGCACCCCAGCACAAGATTACAATAGACCCATATGATAAAACTTCACAGTTTGGTTCCACTGACTTTTGTCAAAACAAGTTGCTTATGACTGCTCTAGTTAATGAATTCTAGCAACCATTCATCTGCAGTCAGTGTTCCCCAGTTGTTCTCCTCGGCAGAAGACAGAGCACACTGCCCAGACAGTCTGGACGCCCACAGCCATCAACCTCTGTACAAGAGCAAGGTCATTTCCTTTCTCTGCACCAGTAACACCAATGCAGATCCCATTCCTCCTCTCAGCTGCTAATTTTCACAGAAGCTAAAGAACTTAGACTATCTTTTTAATTAATTTCAGGTGTTGAAAATTTACTGAGAGAACAGGAACCAAGCCTGAACACAAATCTGGCTTCTTTCGGTAGTTAACCTGAAAATATTATTTTTCTTTAAATAATATTTTTAAAAAGAAAACGGGTCTGCACTTTCTCGTATTCTAAGATGAGTTTAAAATTTCAGTATCTGAATAAATCATTTTTATTTATCTTCTCATGTTATCACTTCTTCCTCAGATGTCAGTATAAGTGGTGACTACCTACATCATCACTGTTGGAAGCTCTTCAGCAGATATCTGACCTGTGGGTTCAGTTATGTTCCTGGTAAATCTGTGAGCGGTATAAAATAAGTCTTGTTAATATATTTCCCATAGCAGGCTCCCCTGTAGCACACAGTTCCAAATCCAAGAGACTCATAACATCTGCAGATCTTAACATGTGTATTTATGCATGTATTTTCATGCTAAACCTACAGAGTTAAACCTTCCATTTAAAATGTAGATACTAATTAATTAGTTATATATATTTCAAAAGCTTTTAAAAGCAGAACAAAAATCAAATTTTGAGTCCCATTCAGAGTCTACCTTCTCTGTAAACAACTTATATTCCTTTCTAGAGCAATTTCTAGAAATTTTAAACTTTTTATAAAAATACTGTAAAAAGCAACATTCTTACTAACAGTATTTTTATCAGATTTTGTAACGAGCTTTGTAGCCAGCAAAATTTGTATTTGATAATTCTAAAAGACACTCCTTAGGAGACAAAATTGAGGAGCATGTCAAGTTTCAGGGTCTCTAAATTATGGCCAAAGATGCGCCTGAGAAGGCTTAAACTGTCAGCTGTACAGTCAGCCTTCTCTTGTTAAATATATTGAAGCATAGAGTTTCCACTGAATTTCTGATTCCCTTTCCCTACAGAACAAAACAAAAAAGTGCTCAGTCCTCAGAGTAAAATAAATCAGCTCAAGAACAAGTCCACCAAATACTCTGACATTATACTCTCCATGCCCTATTTCCCCCCTGCCCCCAGGAGGAAAATGTTAGATTTATCCTTAAAATTAATTAATCATTCCTCTGGTAAGGTGGGGGACATGGTTTTTTATATATATTATATTTTAGCCAAACATGCTGTGCAGTAGAAACACTAGCCAAGATAAGCACATTCAAGTCCTGTGATGCAGTTTGTCTTTCAGATCTCCACTGAAACCAGCACAAAAGTGGTCCCACAAAGTAAATTACCTAGTTGAACTTAGCCCAAATTTCAGCAGAAAATGAAAGGGAGCTATCACACTGTAAGAAAAGATGGATGTAGGGAACTGTGGTGATTATGTCCAACCACATATGAATACTGCTCACATACCACAAATGCAGAATATAAGCTCTGTGCAAGTATCTGAAATTTTTAATATCACACTCTCCATTACTTTTCTTACTTGCATTTACTCAGCAGGATTTTGGGGATAGAAACTCCAATTTCTTGCATGTGTGAGAAGAGTAAAAGCACACATGCACCAGCTCCAGCAATGCAAAAGAAACCAAAAAACCCCACAGTTTTCTAGTACAAGGTGATGTTCAAAATACCAGTTCATCTTCACAGGGACTCACTGAGTACTACTAGTTTTGATCTGCACTAAAATACCAGCAACAACAAATGATACACATGTACAGGGAACAATAACAAACCTAGTTAGCCGCCTAACATTCGTGGCTACATCACAACGTATTTTATATAACACCAAATAACTTAGAAATCCAAACACAGAGCTCTGCACAGTGCAGCAGAAACAGCTCCACCACTTAGCACCTGTCCCTAGGCAGTAATTTATGTCAAAAGTCCAAGTTCATTACCTAAAATTAAAGCCTAGAAATTAAAAGAATATTCCATTATTAGAAGCTCTTTCCCAGCCTTTTCTCAATACCATTGCACAGCTACATCACACTGCAAGCATGCTGTGTGTATATTTATAAATATACACAGTTACATGCACACAGAAAAATCTGATTTGCCTCTCCTGCACCTTAAATTTCCACACATTTCACCACTGCAAATTCATAGACCAAACTTGTGGCAACAAACAGGATGCCACAAAAGCAGACTGAACAAATGAAGGAGCAGATACAGAAGGGCCATGTGCCAATATATTGACTTTGCATGCAGGAACATTCCTGCTCTTTAGGTTATCTGCTCCCACTGGTCCAGGGCTATTTACTGCAGGGATCAGGGCTGAGAGAGTTCCCCAAGAAGATGAAGTACCACAGTGTTGATATCACAAGTATTTCAGGTGATGGAGGTAAAAGCAAGCACAAGGAAAACATAAGTATGCATTTGGAAAGCATCCTGTATTGAAACATAAAGGAAACAAGATTTTCACTGTGCACACGATTAAGTACCAGAACAGGTGCCAAAAAAGGCTGCAAAATCTTCATCCCTAGAAATACTCAAAACCAGCCTGGACAAGTCCTTCAGCAACCTGATCCAACTTTGGAATTAGCATTGCTTTGAGTGGAGAGGTTGGATTAGAGGACCTAATCTGGGCTGTGATGTTCATTTTAAAATCCAGTTCGCATTAAGAAACTAATTTTTTCATCAGTGGCCTTCCAAACTTGTATCACCCAGCTCTCCAAGGGAAGTAATTAAACATATTGCCTTGGCAAATCACCAACAGCTTTTTAATTTTTCCTGATTTTTAAAGATGAAATTGACTATAAAATGGTCACTTTTCCAAGCCACAATTTCTTCCAAAAATTCTACTCCAATATACAGAGGGGGAAAAAATAAGATCTACCACTAACTTCCTTTTGGACATCTGCCTTATTTCCTGATGTCCTTTTAGCCTATTTTCTTAGTTCCTGAAGCAGACTACACCTCTATATATATGCATTTACACATGCCTACCCAACTGTGGACAGACACCGCATATAGACAGTAAATACTCAAGACCACCAAAATGATGGAATTTCACCATGCTACGCAGTTAGACCAGGGACATGCATTCCCGAATTCCCAGCAGTGTCTTCTGCTGGCACTGGTGGACATTTGGGCTCCTCCAACCTCCCTGCCTTTTCCAATACTCCCCTGAAGAATCACCATGAAAACCACTCCCTGACACATCAAACAGATACAACATCCCTGAGAAATTCTAGTTTCAGAAAAGCAATAAATGCCTTGAAAAAAAATTTGAGTATCTGTGGTCAGAAACAATCTTCTTGGTTATGAAACTCTAACTAATTAAATACATTAAAAATAAATATCAGTTTATCCAAAAATTCATCCCCGAACAATCTTACTTATTCCTATATACTCTGTTATACAGAAAGTAAATACAGCTAATTTTCTGATGAGGAAATGCACTATTGTAATGCACTATCACCATGGTATATGCAGCACACTCTGTCAAGCTATTTCAGTAACAGTAATAAGCTGGCCAAAAAAAAAGATCAAAATATAAAAAAGGTGAGATGTAGAACATATTCACATAAGGCAACAATTACTTTGTAATTGCCTTAAAGCATCAGCAAGGTATGAATAGCAGTATGTTAAAATAGTAAATTTATTTTCCTCAAAGGAAGTTAAACAATAGGACAGGCATGGTTAATTTAACAGGCAACGTTCATGGTCTATAAACAATTACTTATGCAAGCAAGTATGTAATAGGCTATATCCCATCCTATTACAATGAAAAGGGGAAAAAAAAAAAAATGGTGCTTTCAAGCACAAATCTATTCCCTGTCCATCTCACACAAGATTTTGGAGCTCACTCTCTGCCAGCAGTTTTATTCCATAAGCATCAGTTCAGTTATCACACACCACTGACACTGGCACAGATTACTGTTTGTCATACCAGTGCAACTGAGTACAACTTCCACAGGACCAGTACAAAATAAAACTTCACTAGTATGTTTGAGTTCAAAACAAACTACAGTATTTATTTCAACAGTGATAGTTGTTGAAAGTAAAATATAAATATTATAAATAGCATTGTTGAATTGCATTCTGGTTTTGGATTACTGTGCATGTGAAGCAATAAAGAAGCATATGTCTAAAATAAATGAGAATATTCAATCTGCTTTGACATTTAATTTTTAATTAATGCTCAAGTAAAATGGCTACTCTAAGGCAAGTCTGACAAGTCATGTAACAGATTTTTGTATGTATCTGTAAAAGTGAAGTTCCAAAAATAAGGTAAGCATCATAGTTTATACTTCACTTCTTACCATAGGAATAATCACAAAACTATTGGATATAATCCAAGACATTAAAAAATTATTTTATTACTGTATACTATATCCTTCTTTTAATTCATAAAATATACACTGTGAAAACAGAAAACCTCAAATTCTAGTATCATTGTTATGTATGCAGTCAACCTGATTTACACCAAACAATTGTCAGCATTTTTATGAGACTGCCAACATTACAAACAGAAGAATAAATAAAAGAAGGCTGAAGTTACACTTACCTGCAGCCCTCTTCTTCGAAGAATACTTGAATCATCCATATTTCGACTGCTGATCACTAAAGCTCACTTGCTCCTTGCTAGCTTTGCTCTCTAACTGTTAAAGAAGTCCATTATTTTCAAACTTTTCTCCCCCTCCCACTCACCCTCCGTCCACTTGCTAAAAATAGGACATGGTCTTTCACTTGCCTGTCATGAAGAACTGCAGCCACGGTCTCTGACTATCTGTACGTAATTTTTGCCTGCCTCTTTGTGGCAGATTTAGCAGCTCACATTGGAAAAAATCTGTTCGACTTTCCTAAATCTTTTCAAGGTTGGATGTCTCATTCCCCTCATACACACAACTGTCTACAAATATATAATAATAATCCACAACCCCACGTAAGGCCAAAGAGTGGAATTTAATTCAGATCCTATACACACGTATTTTTGCTTTATTTTAATTTACTTGAGCTCTTATAAGGGATCAGTAAACTAAAACAGCTGCCTTCATTTACTGTGTATAATAAGCTCACAAAATCCAGGTCACATTTCCTTTAAAAAATACACAGTCACGCTAACTAAAAAAGCAATACTGCGGGCACGCAGGATACATTGGCACCTAAAACACAGAAAAATTATTTTTCCAAATTCTGAAAAACTCCTTTACTCCTTTGCAAGACAAAGCAACTGTCAGATTCTTCAGATACTGTCACACATTCTTTGTTTCTGCTATCTCTGAGGTATGCTGGGCTCCTCCATGCAGCAGGCACGGCACATTCTTCAGCTCATTGCTGAGATCTTGCGACTCTCATGTGCTGAAGGGTCTGGAACACATGTTGCAAGTTCTGAACGTTTAAGAATTCATTCATCTATTCATCACTGACAGAGCTGTCTGAAGTAGCCCTTCCCTCATCGTCATCCCTGGCAAAAAGGCAGGGGGGAAAAAAAGGAAAAACCACAGTTCATCTGAGGCTTTTTCAGTCTGTCCTGCAGTTTCTGTTTTCCAGCTACCTTCACACAGACAACTCCAGCAAGGTCAAAAAAAGCTTTGCCCCCTTAGGTCCATTATGCCAATCCTATTTTAAAACATGAGCATACAGCATGTGTTGAAAAATAAAACAACAATAAAGCTTCTAGCTATACCGAACACCATTACAGTAAAAATAAAAATCTAGGTACATTCATCCCAGTATCATTTAAATTACTGAGCATGTCAAGAAGCCTTTGTCCTACACATGCCCTTTCTAGACTAAAAAGGAAAAAAGAAAATATTACAAATATAATGAACAACCTACTGACGCAACGACCTTCAATTTTTTAGCAGAAAACTAAAGCAACAGATTTCATCTCCTGATAAAAGCTTAGGAAGAGTCTATTTATAACTTCTGAATACAAACAGTATTTAAAAACAACCTAACTTCAGACTCGGAAGGATTTCATGAGATATATAAACCAAACTTCATCGAGAGCTGTGTTTATGAGGGGATTTCAGCCAGACATCCTCAAGTGTGCAAACGCACCAGCGAGCAGAGCCCAGACCGTGGGCTGCCTACCACAGCTCGATGGAGCGTTCCTGTTCCCACAGTTATGACAGCTGCAAACCAAAAAGAGTCTCCATACAAGCACACAGGTTGGCGGTGCTTAGAGGAACAGAGATTTACACGGAAATCTTTAGCTGATCTTCATGCTAAGTGACCGAGTCACATGAGCTAAACACATCATTGTAAAGTCAGCTGAAAGCAGATACAACTCAATCCCATTCACCAGGCTTTTTCTGATCCTCTGCGGAGCGAGTGGGGTCTTTTATTGAGAGTAGCTAATAAATCCTCCCGCTGCCGTCCCTCCTTCCATCTGCCGTTTTAAACAAGTGAATGCCGAGCGAGGGCTGCAGCGCCTTTGTGCGCTCCGGAGAGGGCAGGCAGCTCATTTGCATGGAGTCTACTGTACCATATAAAAACCTGCGCCAGTGAAAACAACTCCATGAGCCACTTCATTTTAAAGGAACAGCATCTTCTTTTGCCAATGTGGCTGGGAAGCATCAAGCCAGCCACAAAACTCTGCGTGAGAATTTAAGGATGTGTCACTGGGGGGAGCAGCAAGAGAAAATACAGATTAAGCTCTGTTTAAAAGCAGACAGGAACATCAAATGATCATAGGACTCCGCTGTGATAATGTTTATGATGGATTTCAATATCGTGTCCCGCATTCTGCCATCAAATAAGCTCCCTCAGAAAAAAATACAAAATACTAACTGCAGTTATCAGACATTAGTACCAAACAAATTCTATTTTTACTTAAGAAAATCTCATAGAAACAAAACACTCTGGCATGCATGCTCGCATACATTACATGCACTTTGCAATTTATTATAGTCTATAATAGATTTCAGAAATATTTATATTAGACCATGCACTAACCAGATCACTGATCTTACCTCTTCTAAGACTACCACCATTAAACAACACATTCTGTGAGAGGAATCAAGGCATCTCAACAAATATGCAACACCATTCCCATTGTATTCTCCTCCTAAATCAGCCACTAAATGAAAATGTTTAAGCCAGATAACAGCAGTATATAACCATAACTTATTTCCATAACATAACTGGAAGCTTTCTTACTGGCACATATACATCTAATCCTTCCTGGATTATTTACTGTAATATTCAGACATTGCCAATTCTCAATATGTCTTCGCAAGTGACTTGTAATTGATTGAGGCTGGCATGAGTCTCAAAATTCCATGAGAATCATCTGTTCTCTTCCAAATTTCAAGCTTTCTTGGGGAGGATGCTTTCAAATTGGCTGCCTGCCACACTTACCCAGTTTCTGGGGTGGAGAAGCCAGTTGGGGCTGCTGGAAAAAAAGCAGGCATGGCTTTTCCTCCAGCTTCCCTTTCCCCTTCCCTTCCTTCAGTGCAAACAATGTTTATTTAAATCAGATCAAAAACCACCACTAAAAACATCACAAATGGGGTGACGGCCTTTTCTTCCCTCCTATTTAACTGTTAAGACTCATCCACTCTCCTTTTTTCTTTCTTCAGCAAAATCTACCACAGAAAATCAGTGAGGGAAGAGGATGGGAGAAAATATTTATTATCAAACTGAAACAAGCAAAGGACAAATGGAATTTAAAAGCAACTCTGACATGGAAAATTTTTCTTACAAAATACTACCTTTAGAAATTTAAATTTATCTGTCGTTTCACCAAGAGATTACGCCACCCTTAGACATTCCTTTTAACATCCTAAAAGGCCTGCAGGTAAGTCTCCAATTAGAGATGAGAAAGTATTTGTATAAGACATTACACTAAAGGATAGATTACTGAAAGATATTAAAGAAACTGAAGAACACAAAATATAATTTTATCAATTATATAAAAAGTTAATTCTAGAAGAAATTTCCCGGTTTTCAGATGCAGGCAACACTTACAAAGGGTCTAACAAAATACTTGTTTATCATAAAAAAAAACTAAAATAAGGAGGTCATGTAATACTTGAGTCCTTTAAGAATTAGAGTATCTACCTTAACACTAAACTTCACTAAAAAAAATTAGGAAGGGGGATTAAAAGAGGGAATTCAAAGTTGGTTCACCAACAACTTAGCAAGCTCCTAACTCAATTCTTCCTCCCTCCATCAAGTTG
The DNA here is from genome assembly GCA_013399195.1 of Dicrurus megarhynchus. NCBI lineage: Eukaryota > Metazoa > Chordata > Aves > Passeriformes > Dicruridae > Dicrurus > Dicrurus megarhynchus. The sequence goes on along the minus strand of VXAD01003674.1, from coordinate 1,125,801 downwards.
ACATATCTGGAGAAAATTTTCCTTTGCTCTGCAGCAACAAGGAACATGAAAGGGTAGTGTAGTATTGGGATGTCTTGGACATAATCCAACCAATTCCTGTTTAGCTGCAGTGCTCTGAAAAAGCTCTGAAAAAGTTCTTTATTCAGTCTCAATTTGAAGTCATCAAGAAATGGAAAGAGCCATGAACTTCCAGTATGTTCCTGCAAGGGTTAGCCTGATAAGTAGGGAAGGACATTTCATCAGCTTCCCAATACTGGGATGAATTAAACGAGGCTAAGAGCAATTTCCAAAGAAACAAAAGGAGGTTCTGCTTTACACAACAGTCACATTGGGCTATTTCTTGCTGTAAAAGGTTGGAAGGGAAAAAAAAAAATCACAAGCATGGGTAGAAGTGTTTGGACAAATGTATTGAAGAATCTGCCAAGAATTCTAAAAAGAGGAAAACATACTGAAGATGACCCAGAGTCACAAAGAGTTGCAAGTGTTCTGGGCAGAGACCCTGCCTTAGACACCTGCTATCAGAGATAAGCTACTGGGCTCAGCCAGTGTGACCATTTTGTGTTTTTATTTAGGTAGAAAGTCCAAAGGTAGTGCTTGCTGAAGACAACAGTGTCTTGCATCCTAAAAGGCATCAACTCCAAAAAGGAACGAGGTGTAACAGTGAATTTGTAAACTGAAAAGTAATTTTAAAAATAGTGTGGAGCTATGACAGTTCCAGGAAGTTCTGACGAGACCAAAAGAACTTACACATCATAAATGAGTGGTATTGGCTCTAGATATGATATTGATGACATCACCATGGAAAATCATGTCTGTTATCCATATTTTGAGGTGAATATTTGTAAAATGAAAGATCCAAAACAAATGTTTTCAGGGTAGAGAAACATCAGGGATAAAAGACTTTAGGAACTCAACCTCCTTTAATTATCCCGGGAAAGGCCACACGTATGACAAGACATTGAAGAATATTAAGAGGAGTCAGAATTTTACCTTTTACACACTAGACAGCAACCAACCCTACCTCTCAGAGGTCTCTAGGAGGGGTCTGTGCTTGTATTCTGGTCAGCATTTTATGCCTTTTGATAAGAAGAAATCTCTTTTCATTCATGCTGATTCAGACCCCATTCCGCTGCCTGCTACCAAAATCTATCACTTCTCTGTCTTGGAGAAGAAAAAAATCTGAGAGGTTAGAACATTTCCATCTAGTTTTCCATCTATTAACTTCAGTATAATCAAAACCACAATTCTTTCAGCTGTTCTGTAGCCCACAGGTTTCCAAATAGCATCAGTGGAAGATGACCAAGGGCAGGCTAATTTCACAGTCAGGAGAGCAATGACCACAGGAAGTCACTATGAAGTCGTGTGATTGTTCCTGTGTACAATACATTTTACTAAAACATAATCGAGAAATCCTGAATAAGCTATTATCCTATTACTCACATTTTCTACTCACCAAAGCAACTGCAAAGGGGGATAAATAAGAAAGGAGTCTGTATCTACTGTATTAGAGAGTGCATTTACATATGCACAAAGACATATCAGTGTAGAATCACATGGCTCATCTCCGAGCTGTGTTCAGTTTGCACATTGTGCTTTCCATGCGGAATATAAAATGCTTTCTACGTATCTTAAACTGTAATTGAAATTTGAAGTGTATTTCAGGTATCACTCAACATCCATGAAAAAACTAAGAATTAACTAAAATAGAGAAAATAATTTTGCCATGACTTCCTAGTCATTTCAGGTTCTTGGCGCTGCATCCTGACATCTTTTGTGGTTTATACTGTTGCATCAGGATTGAAACCTACCATTACCATAAAAGCAAAACCAATAAAGGTCATCTTGGCAATCAAATCATCACAGTGTGGATCAAAAATGTGTGTGCCCTCTAGCATAGCTTAAGTGAATCCGATAGCTGCACACCTCGAACTCGTAACTCCAGAGGTACAAGTCCACTTATATCGACTACTTAGAAACGTCTGATATTTCATATTAACTACAAAAACACCAGAAAGCCTCTCACACAACTAGGGCCCCATCATTGGAGACGTGGTGTGAAGGACGTGAGCACTACGCAAAAGGATGATCTTGTCATGAAGACCAATTCACGTTTTGCCAAACAAAGAGTGCTCCCATCCAAAAATCAGGCTAAAAGGACCAACAGCTCTTCAGTTTTCTGCAGCAAGATGCAAGGTTTTTAATTAAATATTTTATTATCAAGGAACTTTTTGAACCAATTCCCTGATCTAAAATACTGAGATTCAAAATTTACATTATTCATAATTCCCAATTCATTATAGTTTTTACTCTATTTAATCAAAACTAAAAGCAACAAGACATCAAGCTGTGGGAAACCTTAAAGCTATAACATTTCCTTACATAACATATTGTCTGGTGGGAAAAAAAGATCACTTTCCAAAATTTTATAAGCTGACAATTTCAGTTAAATTTTTTTAAAGTCTTCGGTAACATTTATCTGTGCAAAATAATGAGCCAAATGTTTCACTGTCAATCTGAAACTTAAGTGCTTGGGGCTTTTTTATTTATTTTGATCAAGCTGTGTTTATCTGGAGATTTTAAAACGTGTCTCTTCGAGATACACTGACAGACTACTAAAACCAGGAAGGTTGATGAGGTAACTTGTTTAAAAAAAAAGAAAGAAACACAGCTTGGCAGCCAACCGAAGGAAACTCGCCTGACAGCTTGTCTGAATTTCTTCTGGATGTCTTGCCTATTTACAAGATTCAGTTTGATAAAGTAAGACCTTTGGAGCAAAGCTGTGCATTAGCAATGAACCACAGCAGGAACTCATCCTGAACCACCGCTTACAAGGCTTGTCCCAGAAAAAGAAACGCTGAAAAAACGTCTAAAATCCTCAAGGTTTACACAATGCTCAGGCTTTCACAGCGCATTTTCTGTTCCCAGTTTGTTAGGTTTAGATTCCTGAGTCAGACTGCCCCATCCCCCACATCCAGTGCCTTATGAAAGGCGGCACTCCCACTCATCTTCCATACAAATGTAAATTTGCTGCCGACAAGGATGGAGGAAAGAGTTCATTCATCTACAGACCAACTGTTTCCACACTGTACCAGAGAAGGTACGTGCAGAAGAGACACCAGCTTCCAGGCAGAACCTTGGCTCAAGCCCCTTTGAAAGCTAACATCTTTGGAAAGGAATCTCCAATTAAATTTAATATGTATAAAAAATGTTGGATTCACTATGCAGATTCACGTTCCGGAGTTGAACTGCCATTAGAACAGAATGGAAACCAGCTTCTCTCATGCTACATTTCAAATACAATGCCATTTTTAAAAGAAACGTGTTTTTTTAGGCAGAAAAGCCTTTTTCAATATAGGCTGCAAATTTAAACCTGAAGAAAATATAATTTCTGTTTAGTAAATGTTTTAACGACATTCCCAAAATCAAGTTTCTCTTACTTTATTATAAGACAACCCAATGCTTTAGAGACATTAGGACTTAAACCTCAGCAATGAATAACTCTGATCAGAATGGCAACAAACACAAAGCTCAAGGACTCAATTCCAACTTGTGTTTCCCAAATGAAGCTACTGACATTTACTGAAAGTTTACAGAAACAAAGCCTGTAGTTTCAAGAATCCCACAGGAAAGACATTATGAATCCAGTTAGCCCAGAAGCTATTTTGCCTAGGAACTAGCTCTATAAAGCTACAAATTACAGATGCACTTCATATCTCATGCAAACACACGCTGACAAATACTCCCAAAATTTTACTGTACACAAAAGATTTCCTCCACTATCCACACTCCTGACTAGCAGCTCTCTTCCCGCAGCCTCACCACAGCTGCAGTGGTTTGCATACACAGACCTCCCTTTTCTGTAAACTCCTCCCAAACTTTTCTGCTTCCAATTCTTACTTCATCAATAAAGCCACATTTGACTTTGAAGTACGAGCTAGACAATTTTTATAGAAAGATGGCACTTACTTTCAACTAAAGAGTTTTAAGGACAACAAACTGCAGAGGTATGAGACTAAACCAAGCTGTATTTCACTGTACCTTCCTCCCACTTGTATCTGTAGGATATTTGTCATTTTGGACACTCATTTCTTCAAAACAAACACTTGATGTTTCATGAGACAAGGAACTTCTTCTATCACACTGGTAAAACAGTTACAAATAATGATTCACACTGTCATACACACTCATTAAGCAAAAACCCATGAGGAAAAATGTCATGAAACTCAACAACTGCTTTTTCTTTAATTATTCTGCTCAGAACAGAGTCTACAGCACTGAATATATTTTTCCAACTTAATCCACATGCAATTCATTTCAACATACCATGAACTTTACCATGGTTTCCAGCTGACATTAAAGTGCTTAAACAAGACTCTGAAGGTTGTACCATTTTGCTGGCTTAAGACCAACACGATATACATTCAAACACTGCCTTTGAAATAAATACTTGAAGATAAGCCAAAACATTTGGAATTAGAGGGCTTTATTCTCTCCTACTGTCCGTGTTTATACCTGACTAAGCTTACATCGATATCTAGGGAGACATCTCACAGCAGTTTTTTACTGATGGGTTCTGACACATTTTTATTCTTCCGTTTCTGGTCTCAGACAAAACTTTGCTATTGATTTCTCACAATTGTGTCATCCCCTTTAAGTGCTAGACAAGTTAAAAGCTTTTTTTATAGATATCCCTTTTTTCCAACATTTATCCACTAAACTTGAACAAAAACTGAAATAAAGATAAAAAGAATAAACTCATTCAGGATTTCAAAGATTTACAGTACAATGATAATTTTTTTTCAATTCTCCCTCTTCTCCAGGATCTGCATCAGACCTCCCATTTTTATGAGTTCTCCTGGTTGTCTTTTTTTTTCTTTGAAAGCTATTTTTCATTTAAAAAAAAGTAGGGACATAATAATTTGGCAATCTCTCAAACTTTTTTGGTTTTTTTTAATAGAACAATTTACATTTGAGCAGGGGAGAAGAAACAAAAGACAGTCTAATTGTTGACTTAAAGACTCAAAGAATATTTCTCAGAGGAAAAGTGTGACAATAATTATTTTAAAAGGCATGTGAATACATGTCTCCTTCCATAAAAGTAGCAGGTAAAAAAATGCTTGTACTTCAATTTAGCATGCAAATATACATATTTTACATTTCTTGATACAGTTACACTTTACTCCAAATTAAACTCAAACATAAAAATCTTCCATGTGACACTACAATACTGCCATGTCCAGAAACAAATGTTTCATAAAAACAAATGTGCTTCATTGCAGCAGCATTATCTTTACAATATATGTTCTTTAAAGTTTTCAGACCTACTACTGAGTTACTAATATAACATTGACCAAAGAAGTTGAAATCTTTTGTTCTTTGTTTTTAAAAAATCTGAGCTCACCAGAAAAAATTGAAATATTATTTTCATGCATCATTTGAATTGTCACCTGGGCTTTTTGTCTCTAGAGCTGACAGAGAATATCAATGTGTTAATTGAAACAAGCAGTATGTAATCCACAGGACATCTTTAGCATATGTTTCCTTCCAAGGCTGACAAGAGCTTTCTTGGATTTTTCAGCACTAGAGTCTGACGTTTCCATTTTCAAGCTAAAAATATGAACAAAATTCTTACACTTTTACATAAATATGTATTTTCCCAGCAGTATCTTTCCACAGGAATCAGGCACGCTGTATCAGTTTTGAGACCTCGAAAAATAAAACGTGAGTGTGGTAACATTGGCATGAAAGTGTTGAAAACCCCATCCTTAAAGCTGCATTTCTCTTCAGAATTCAAAAGGCCCAGAAAAATAAATCCAATCAGAAACCTAGCTCCATGATAGAACATTCTTACTGATGAAGGAGAATGAGATAGTGGATGTAACAAGGCAAAGCTCAATACTCAAAGCTATCATAATTTAAAATTAGACATAATTATCCTTAACAAAACCAGGCACTGTGGAAAGGGGCTTTGGAACAGCTGCTCCTCTTCAATTTAAATGCTCATTTGTTTTACATTGACCTAGAAATCAGTATCCTCCTAACCAAAAGCCAATTAGATAATAGTCTGTCTTTCAAGCTTGTAGAATACTAATTTTTTTAATGTTGTTAGTAGTGAAAAGCAAAGAAATAAACTGCAGATGATGCCACAAGTATGCTCAGCTCCAATATGCACAACCAAAACGTGAGGGTTCCCTTCCCTCCTTTCTAGAAGGTCAGATTTACAGTCCAGGAAAGACATCCATCACTTCCTTGTGCTGACCCTGCAGTGCAGTCCCAGCTTGGGACAACCACAGGACACTGCAAAGGCATGGAAAGATCTTCAATTTACTGGAGTAGCATCCCACCACTCCTTCCACAGCAAAAGCAACGTGCCAAACTGACAACAAGGAAGCATTTCAGGAAGTGCTTCAAAAGCTGCCCTTCCAACCTTGCCCAGAGTTAGGTCAGCAACATCAACATTTTTGGAAACAGAAGGATGCCAGATTCTTTCATTACTGCAATATAAACAAGCTGCTTCTTGAGCAACAAGAATTAAAGACACCCAGTTTCTTACAGACTTGAGTTTGGCTTTTTGTCTCTTGCTCCCTCCCATAGTCCTGACAGAGGTAACTCTGGCTCTCCTATTTTACTTCCACCCAACTGGAGACAGCACCTCCCCCAGTCAATCCAGCACTGTCATATTTCAACGTCAACCAGTGCTGCCAAACCACAATAAACAAGAAACAGACTGTCACTGAGAGAATGTGAGGGGGTGTCTCCTACTCGCTTCTAATTCTTATAGTATTGCAATTACAGTTATTTTTGACATTTCTTATTCTTTTCAAGCCTGGCTGAGATTGGCCAGTGGCTTGGAAGTTCCCAGGAAAGAAAGAACAATTGCAGAAACTTTGATTCCCTACTACTGTTCAGTGTTTCTGGTAGTCAAGATCATTTATACCATTACTTTCAATTTTGGTTAAAGCCAATGCCAAAAATACATATTCATCTACAGAGCTGTTCCTGCTCTAAAGAGACAAAATGATGATGAATGCCAGTTTGATTACACTTAAATACAAAGCCATAACATTTCTTGGTCTTCTGAGACTTGGCAGCATCCCTAGAGAAAATTCTTTCCATGAAAGAAGGAGAGCCTTTTCTAAATGCATCCACAAAATGAGCTTCTCAGAAGGCTGGTATCACAGTGAGGCTGACAGGATCCAGCAAGAAACCAATTAACACAGGAAACTACATTAGAAAACAGAGAATTCAATTCTACCAAAACATTAGGTCTTCCTAAAAGAAAGAAACACTGACAATCATCAATAGCAATTCACAGTTTCACACTGAAAAAGAATCTGCTAGTGCAAAAGGTGGATTTTTTTATATTGAAAGGAGCCTTCCAAAACTGCTGAAGTTGTGAAGTAAACAAGCTTATATTGACAGAATGATCTCATAGCAGAACTCAAATCTGTACAGTCAAGGTGGAATTCAAGGCAAGGAGAAGCTCTTTCCAGAATAGTTAATGAAGCTGAAGAAACCCCTGTCTCCTTAGGTTTCCTTCTGAAGTCACTGAAGTAGAAAGCAACTAAATGCAAGTGTGAGCCGCAATGGACAAAAGACAAACACGAAAACAGCAGCAGCATTCTAAATATACCTCCAAGTTATCAGACATCAGCATTATCAGTGGATTGTAGCAGTTTGCTCTGTCCTGTGCACCTGAATTTCCCACGCTAGCAGCTCCCTTTCCTTCTCGGTACTGCCTTCAAAGCTGCTTTTGCAACAGGAAGCAGAGGAAAAGCCAAAGTCCATTCCTACCCAGCCAAACAAATAAGCAGATTATCAAGCAGGTTTCAGAGCAGCTAGAACAATGTCAATCCAGGCAAAATAATTATTTCAGGCCTATATCAGCTTTTCCGAAGAACAAGGAGAAGTAGCATCACAGCATTAGTTATTG